>JAIFZK010000023.1:10397500-10940000 GCA_027481765.1 Tenualosa thibaudeaui | reverse complement strand
CATTTAGGTCTCTTCATTTTCTTTTTTTTCATGCGCTTTAGAGCTTTTGTTCTCCTTCTCCTTGATTTCCTTCTATCTCTCCATTCTACTCCAAGTGTTTTTTTTCTCCCTCTCTGCCACTCTCTGGGTGAAATGTCACGCTTTGGCAGCTCATCCGGGCATGGTGCCCTCCTGCCAGGTGTGCTCACGACCGTGGGAGCAGATGCCACCGGGCATCGCACGCCACACGCCTCAGTGTGCAGTACACCACCCCATCGGCCACGCTTCGCAACCACTGCATGTCTGAAGGTCTACCACACACACACGTACACACACACACACACGTGGACACACACACACACACTCATACACACACACACACATATGCATGCAAATATAGCAACCATGGTTGGGTTTCCCACCCCATTGGCTCTGGTCGCCTCCTCCTTCCCTACTCTGTGTCACACTTGCTATCTCACACACACATACACACAACACCTTGTCACCCCATGCAGGGCTGTTTTGGCTCAGAATGCTGGGGTAAGAGTAACACTGGGCTGAGAGTGCTGTGGCTTTAAAGTGTTAGAACACTGCTGTAAAGAGAATGTTAGTCTGAAAGTGCTGGGCTGGGGTTATAGAATGTTTTATATAGAATGTGAAAAAGTGTTTGGGTAAGAGTGCTTTTGTGAGAGAATGTTGATGTGAGAGTATGTTGGTCTGAGAGCACTGGTAGTAGAATGCTGGGGTGAGAGAATGTTGGTCTGAGAGTGCAGTGGTAATAGAATTCTGGGGTGAGAGATTGCTGGTCTGAGAGTGCAGTGGTAGAATACTGGGGTGAGAGATTGCTGGTCTGAGAGTGCAGTGGTAATAGAATGCTTGGGTGAGAGAATGTTGGCCTGAGAGTGCAGTGGTAGAATGCTGAGGTGAGGGTTGTGGAGTGAGAGGGGGCGTGGTTGAGACTGAGCTGGGTTGAAAGAGCAGGAGGTTGTGAGCACAAGGGCTGCTCTGGTGCTTCCAGCCGTGGCTCCTCTTTGTGTGCTGGGCCCTCGGGGGCCTCTGGGGCCACGCTTGTGTGCTAATCTGCCTGCCAAGTGCAGAGAGAGAGGCTCACTGAGCATGGCAGTGATGTCTTTCTTTATCTCTCTCCCTCTCTCGCTCACTCTCTGTTGGTCTGTCTCTCTCCCCTCTCTCTTCCCGTCCTCCCTCACTCTCTCTCTTTCACTCCCCTCTACCCCTTTCTAACCCATGTCTCTGTGTTTCTCCTCTCTGTCTTGCCTTCCTCCCTCCCTCTCTTCCTCCCTCCCTCTTTTTCTCTCTCTCTGTCCCTCTCTCTCTCTCTCTCTCCTTATCTTCTCCACCAGGCGGTACCAGAAGAGGAGCGCTTGGCCATTGCCATTATCCTGGTGATGTGGGTCTCCGCCCTGGCCTCCTCACTCATAGACAACATCCCCTTCACCGCCACCATGGTAAATGGAGCTAAACACACACACACACACACACACACACACACACACACACACACACACACACACACACACACACACCATATATATTATATATTTGAAGAGAAATGTAAAATCATGTGCCTACAAAGAAGCGAGTAACGAGTAAAAGTCACATTTCTTCACATTGTAAATATTTTATTGCAAGTGTATTTTTATTTTACATTAAAATTCATTATGCTTTTCTGTAGCAATGACTATTTTAGCATTTTTCCTGCAGTTTTTAACACTGAAGAAGGGGGTATTTCTATCCCCATTGTACTTTGTCCTATTTGTTTTTCCCCTTTCAACACTTATCATTTACATTCAGTACTGAGCGGTTTTAACACAATAGGCCCCCAGTTGGGAACCCCAGAGTTGGGATTCATGTAAAACTATTAAAATTATTTTCTTCAACTTTCCCCACCAAGGCTTGATTTTCCCCACCAAAACGAATTGTTTTACTGCAGCCTTTCTCATATTGTTGACATTTCCTGCGTCTTTGTCCTGGAATAATAGATAGGTAATGTTGTGTTTAAGCTGGATCAAGTGCAAGGATGAATGATGAACCCTTATCTGTGGGCCTGGGTGCAGAGAGGAGCATTAATTAGAGTGAATTATGAAGCTTCATGGATGGCGAGGCGCAGTGATGGGAACATCAAACGGACGCAGAAAGAGAAAGTTGCTGCTGCTGCCGCCAAACACAGCACATACAGACGAGCCAGCGAGATGTGGTGAGATGCCTGAGAAACGAGAGAGAGAGAGAGAGAGAAAGGAAAAACAACAACAGGGAAAAAAATACAACGGAGAGAGACAGAGAGGGAGAGGTAGATGACTGAAAATCAGAGAGAGAGAGAAAGAGAGAGAGAGAATCAGACAAACAAGACTGAAAGAGAGACAGACAGAAAGAGAGTGAGAGACAAGGGAACAGGGTGGAAGAGAGAAGAGATATAGAAAAAAAGAATAAAATAGATTACAACAGAAAGTGTGTGAGAGAGAGAGATAGAGAGAGAAACAAATATAGAAAGATGAGTGAGTGAGATGGGAAAGAAGAATCATGAATGAAGAGTAGCTACTCCAGACAGCACTTAGTGTTTGGGCACCAGCACTCTCTCTCTCTCGCTCCCACCATACCACCCATCCGCTCCCACCATCTCTCTCTGTCTGTCTCTCCCTCTCTCTTTCTCTCTCTCTCTCTCTCTACCAGAAACAGAGGTAGAAAAATGAGTGCAGATATCCTTTAGTATTCAACAGTGGACCCTCTCTCCACCCAGAGCTTAATGGAGCCCATTGATTTTGGAAGCGTGGCTCTCGCCCCTGTGCATAGAGAGCACACCTGCTCTGCCCCCCCCACGGCCCATGCCTCCAGACGGCTAGGATTCTCCAGAAGAATGCACCCAGCACTCCCAGAGAGTGAGGAAGTCGGTCAGCCGTGCTGGCTGTGTATGTGTGTGTGTGTGTGTGTGTGTGTGTTTGTGTGTAAGCAGCTCCAGTATGCATTCAGAGGAAACAGATGGAGTTTAGCCGAACAAATAACTCTAGCTTCTGTTATTGTTGCTATTATCTTGTCAGCCATGTTCATTTTTCATTGCAGAAGGCTCAGGGTCTTAGAGGAAAAGTTATGAGAGAGAGAGAGAGAGAAATGTTGTGGTTTGTGTGTGTGTGTGTATGTGTGTGTGTGTGTGTATGTATGTTTGTCAGGTCAAATCTGCCTAGAGTGCAAAGCAGCAGGGCTAATTTTCAGATCAATCCTTTGTCCATAAAGTGTCCAAATCTATATCGGACACCATCTATTAGGATTGTGTCCAGTCTATGTTAGAGCCTCTGCCTGTGAACTTGCAGCCCAAATTCCTCTTAAAAATGGAACAGCTGTGCAATGTAGATAAATGGGAAGATTTACAGGAATCTGTAAAGGGTTCTAAGAAACCATGTGAAAAGTCCTCAAGGGAGAGAGGGATTGTGTGCTGTGTTATTCAAGGCCAAAACCATGTGTTTTTGTATTGTTGTTTTTTTCTAGTCCATTTGGGTTTTCATTTCCTGTGAAGGATAGACCCACTATCTAGTAAAGAGAGAGAAAGAAAACCAAGGCTTTTCTCCGTCTGTTCCTCCTTCTCTCCCTCTCTTTCTCTCTCCTTTTCTCTCCCTGCGTGTCGGGTGAATGAAGGCGGCTAATGGAGGTGGTGGCGGCGGTGTTGCCGCTGGAGGTAGCGCGGTACAGAGTGTAATCACCGAGCTGCGCTGTAATTTATTCAAGCACGCCTGCTGCTGCCGGGACAGCTCAGCGGATTGCCACCAACACGGCGACCCTAAGCAGCAACATATTGGATTGGGAGAGAAGGAGGGGGAGCATAGTGGTCTTCTTCTTAAAGTGGTCGTGTCGAGCACGCAGTTGCCACAGGGGGCGCCGAGTGCTGAGCCTCACACCGCCGGCCCTGCGTGTGTCTGTGTGAGTGTGTGTAAAAACATGACGGGCACGATGGGTGCAAGCAGCTCCCTCTCTCTCTCTGTGTGTGTGTCTGCCTGTCGGTCTGTAAACACAACTGGGCACGCTGGACACAAACTGCTCACAGCCATTCTGTCTTTCTCATTCCCTCTCTTTCTCTCTCTCACTCTCTCGATCTCTCTCTCACTTTCTCATTCCCTCTCTCTGTCTGTTTCTGTACATTTCTTGGACGCGGCGGTCTTGTCATTGTCTTCCTCATGGCGATGGCTTTAACTGCAGTGCCATTATCCTGCTAAGAAGATTCCAGTCGAGGTGGAGCTAAGCCTGTTTACTGTGTGTGTGTGTGTGTGTGTGTGTGTGTGTGTGTGTGTGTGTGCACTTGCTTGCTTACAGAAAGTGAAAAAAAATCTATTAACCATACAAAGTTGCTAAGTGACCTTGTGAGTTGTTTGGAGGGACCTTGGGAGAGATGAATGTATTATTTAGCTTCAGATCCAGACAGACACAGGCAGGGGTGGACACCCACACACACACACACCCCCACACACACACACAAACAGGCAGAGGTGGGGAAAAAAGCAGTTTCCCCTGCTAACGGTGTAATTGAAACACCTTTTGCTGTAACATGTTTGTCATAAATTAAAACCACAGGCATAAATAGAGTGGTGCCCCCTCCCACAGACTCAGTCCAAACCCCATCTAAATGTTGAATGTCCATTCAGTTTTATGTGGTGTGTGAGTGAGTTTGCTTTCTTCTTTCATTGAGAGTTGCTGGGCCTTGCTGTAATTGGCTCATCATATCAAGCCAGGTCATTTTCTATTTCTCTTTCCTTCGTTTCTTTCTTTCTTTTTTAGGGATACAGTACACATCATGCTCTTTGTGATCATTAGTCTATTCTTCTTCCTTCACCTCCACTAGCAACATTAACTGCACCAACCAGCCCCCCTACACACAGACACACACATACACACACACACACACACATCCCCTCATTATGAATACATGACCATAGTTTAGTCCTGCTGGTTTGTAGAGCACAGTTCACAGGGTGCACTTCCTCTGACATCAAACGTTGAAGGAGCACAAACAAAATCAGGGGTTGGGCAGACTAGGGCAAGAAGCCAGGGAAGAAGGTGTGAACAGAGATAGAGAGAAAGCATGACTGAGAGAGACAGAGAGAGGAGAGAGAAATGGAGAAAGAGAGAGAACGACTGAGAGCAAGAGAGAGAGAGAACAAGAAAGAGAGAGAGAAGGAGAATTATGCAGAGAGAGAGAGAGAATAAAAAATGGAAAGGAGGATTGATGTTTGGAGCATAGAGTACGTTGGCGGCTCCAGCATGTTTTTATCTTCAGTTCCATGTTCCAGACATGAGCAGTCTTGGGTCTTGAAGCTGAAAGGTGGTGGAAAAAAAGAGTGTGGATGTGTACTGGCTTTAGGGTGCAGTTTGAACACAGTCACACAATTATGACTCAATCCGCTAGAAGGTTCTGTGAAGCTCCTTTCAAACATCACAAACTAAAGACATCAAGAGAGGACAGAGTGGACTTTGAGTATTATGCTCATGTGAACTCTCACACACCCATAGATCCTTGTAAGGAATTTTGTAGACTTGTTGTATGATCTCAGGTAAAGTCATGCACTGTCAGGTACACATGTGCTGTGTGACTACATCTATGTGTGATGGATTTAAGGCACTTCTGGGGATGAAGTGTGACTGTGCGTGACTATTTTTGTAGCAAAAATAGTCACGCACAGTCACACTTCATCCCCATCAAACAGAGCCTTTTTCACACTAACCTACACTGTTCCTGTTAAGCTGATATATGAATGTTGTTATATGTTGTAGCATTTCAAGTTCATACCTCCTAGTTTTCTGATAAAAGTGGGATTTCAAGCATGTGATCTCTCTCTCTCTCTCTCTCTCTCTCTCTCTGGTTTGCCTGACAGATTCCAGTTCTCATTAACCTGAGTCAAGATGAGGATGTCAACCTTCCGATGAAGCCTCTCATCTTTGCGCTGGCGATGGGAGCCTGTCTGGGAGGTCAGTCCATTACACCAAATCCTCATTTGTGAGAACAAATGGAGAGAAAAAACAAAAGCAAAAACAAAAAACCAAGGGAAAACCTGCACACTCAAATTAATTTCTGTTCTGTTGTGTGTGTTTTTTTATTATTACCCTCTTATTAATAGCTTTGCGGAGATTGCAGTCTGTCTCACAAGGCTTATGCCAAATCTGCACACACACCCAGCCCCCTGGTTATTGCAGAGAGTACATGTTTTTTTTAATAGAGCTCAATAAATCAGAGCTGTAAGCCAAGTGATCTACTAAAGATAGTAGCATTGATGGCATGCACACAATGGCACACAGAACAACCCCTTTTTGCAAATGGAGTCATGAAAATCTGGCCCAGAGCACCTCATGTGAAATTAGACAGGCAAAAAACACTTGGTGTGTGTGTTTGTCTCTATCTCTCTGTCTGTGTGTGTGTGTGTGTGTGTGTGTGCGTGCGTGCGTGCGTGTGTCTATCTGTTTATTTGTGTGTGTGTGTGTGTGTATGTGTGTGTGTGTGTGCGCGTGTGTGTGTGTGTGCGTGCGTGTGTCTATCTGTGTATTTGTGTGTGTGTATGTGTCTTCCTGTGTGTTTGTTTGTTGTTGTTGTGTGTGTCAGTGTGTGTGTGTAGTGTGAGTCAGCCTACAGTCTGAGTGAATTAGCCACTACCATAGCATCCTCTCTCTGACACAGACCTGGAGACATCTGTACTGCTGTGGGCACAGAGGCCTTGGACGTTCACCAGATAAATGCTTTGGTTTGGAGTCTGAAAAGGGCCAGAACTGTCCTTTGAGGCTTCTATGAAGCAGGGGTGCTCAAACTGTTACAGAACAGAGAGAGAGAGAGCGAGAGAGAGAATGAGGAAGAAAGAATGGGAGAGAGAAGGAAGGGTGAGAGTAAGACAGAGAAAGAGTGATGGAGTGAGTGAAAAATAGGAGCCTAGAGGAGAGAGAAAGGAAGAAAGAGAAGAGGAGATTGAAAGAGCAAGCTTAGAAAATGGAATGAAAGAGAAAGAGAGAGGGAGAGAGAGGGAAGATAAAAGGGAGACTAGCAGTAGCAGCAGCAGCACTCTGAGTCTAATAAGTTTAGATGTGATGGGCATCTAGCGGATTGATGGGAACCCGGCAACATGCCCCTGCTCCACCACCACAATGACACCTTTTAAGGTGTGATGCAAGGCATATTGAGCTGTCCTGTCCCTGGCAAATAGATAAGAGCACACGGGCAAGGAGCCTGTGCAACCACGCCAACAAAGAAAGAGATAAACCACTAGGAGAGATAGAGATTACTCCGAGCATGCAAGGGGAGAGAGAAATGTAAAAGGCAGCTGGGTGTTTCTGATTGCTGGCACTACTGAGTGCAGGGAGATAGACGGTCACCCTCAGTGACCTTTTAAAAGTACGTTGATGGCAGTGAGAGAGATGATGGATAAGTAGTGAATTGACTAGCCTGAAAAAAAAATGCAACTGTGAAATATAGTTATTGATTTTACATGGACACATCCAGCCCTTGGCCAGAAAGCAATCACACCCATAGGTTTATCTTAGTTTGAGTTGATTGAGGCGGTACATGACACATCCTCCTCTTATGGAGACAGAAAGCCTATTAATTACCAACTGTCCCCACAAATGCCTGTGGTAACAGATCTAACAGATCTAACAGATCATGTGTGTGGTACGTTTCTCCTTCTTTCTTTCTGTCTGTCTTTCTTTCCTTCTTTCTTTTTATTAAGCCACTTGAAGTATTTCTGCTAGTTTGTTTTAATTATGTTTTAATTGTGATATCCTCATTCCGCTGTAGATTTTTGACTGCTTGAAAAACGTAGTTGAGAGTCATTAGATGAGCACCTATTAGGTGCAGACATGAGTAATGTCTGTGGTGTTAAGTCTGCCATTAGTCACCTGCTTTCTTCGCTTCTCTCCATAAAGGGAATGGGACGTTGATCGGAGCATCAGCCAACGTGGTATGTGCAGGAATTGCAGAGCAGCACGGTTATGGCTTCTCATTCATGGAGTTCTTCAGGTATGTGGCTCCTCATATCTAGCCATTATTTAAGTAGCACAGTTAGTACAAAAAAAGCTTGAGAATGATTTGGCAATGTTTTGAATGGTAAGGACCAGAATTAACATTGTGTACTTGTTTGATGAGTCTAGTACATTGAAAATGTCTTATACATAAATTAAGTGGGGTGTAATGTTACTTGGATAAAAGCCATTGATCTCCAGGTAAGTAAATTCCATTTGTGTGGTTGCTGGTTGCTGTGGTACAATCAAGATCCGTCTTTGCACTTTGAGGTTTTTTATTTGATTGGTGCTTCCACAGCAGGAGTGGACTTCAGGTATGAAATGAAAAGGACTGTATTACGTGTAGGTGTGAGGAGAGCAATCAGTGGGCACATCCTTTCAAGAGTGTTCCATTCAGCGTATCCCAGCATCCTTTGCCAGGCAGCAATTTGGATTTTCTGACTCTGCAGTGCTGCCTGGTCAGTTTACACTCTTCGGTCCTTTGAAAATATGGAACCCCACCTTTTCAACAGGAATAAAAGTAATAATGGCACATCAATCTGCAGCACATCAGATGGGAAAGGGGTGCAATTGCTTGTAGCCTAAACTGCACCTGACAGCCATACCCAGGGGACCTCTTGCTCACTGTCAACAGCATCTTCCTTTGAAACCAGGTGCCAAGAATCCAGTGTTTTTATAGTCCCTCTGTGGGTAAATGTTTTTTTTTCCTTCCCTTTTCTGATTGAGCCTTCTCTTCTGTTACCTATGCCCTCTGACCCCCCTGTCATGGGTAACATGAAATCTCAGACCACACACAGATGAATTCTCCTGTAACATCCCGACTGCCGCTGTTTCTCCAAATTGAAAGCAGCCTCCAAATTATTCCTCCAAGTTTGCTGCGAGGCCCCAACTGAAATGATTACCCTCAACATATCTCTGGTGTCAAAGACCAAAAAAAAAAAAAGCAAAATCAGCCTTGTGATAAGCAAATGAAATATTGATACCTACATATTACTACTTAATGATACCTACTGACCTTTTTACGGATCATTTCAGTGCAGTTCCCCCCCAAATGGCTGCCAGTGCCACCACACCCACACTCATAACAAGTGCTTGTATGCCAATCACCAGGGTAACCCCAAAACTACCTCATTAGTTGGCACCTACATTTTGTCTACAAATGGTGTCATTTAAAATCAAGCACTCTTAAGACGTCTTGATTTTGATAGGGCTTTGGCTTGGTATGTAGACCTATTTCTGGCACTTGAGGAAAAGATGTTCTGGGATGTTCTCTCTTTCCTTCTCTCTTTTCTTTTTCTCTCTCTCTCTTGCTACATCTCTCTCGCTTGAATATAGCCGTGCGTTAAAGAGATGCCCCTGCAGACACCCTTCTGTCTTTCCCCTGATTTGGCACTACCGTTGTGTGGCCACCTGTGCAATACAAGGAGCTGCTATAGAAATGGTGGCCCCCGGAGTTCTCTGGCGGCATCCCCAGTTGGACGAGGTGGGGAGAGTGGTCAATGCTGAATAAACCGACTTGAATGCACGTCTGATTAGGCACCAAGCACACGGGGTGGGACGGTGCGAGCTCTTTGATTCTCTCTATGTGGGAAATGGAACGGCAGGCGAGCCGCACACACAGTGATGTGCCAGGCAGCCATTTCGCCTTTTATCTCAGACGCACAAAAGCTCAGGTCTCGCTCTCACTGCCGAAGTAAATATAGCGTCAAATTATCACATAAAAGAAGTTCCAAGCTAGACTGTAGGCTATCATCGTAAAGCATTACGTTAGTTTATATAACATTATCAACTAGGTGACATGCTCAAATTTTGGTACGGATGTACCCTGCATACAAGTTTCACATTTTACCATCCAATGTGGTCACAAAGTATTAGAAACCTACACTGAGGAAACTTTGCCATTTTGTCTGTCAGCTGTGTCCCTCAAGTCCTTGCTCCATCACCACAGAGACCTTGCAGCTAAGGCAATCAATGACAGCGATCAGAGGTCAGGGTTTCCCTGCAGAGCTAGGCAAGGCCAGACAAATCTTCTGTCTGAGCACACATCACACAGGCAGATAAGGTGTGATCAATGGAGTCAATCTTGGCACGGAAGTCATCATCCGGCCTGTGGAGAAAGCCTATATTCCTCCATACACTCTTTATTTCTAGTTTTAGTAAGTCAGAGAATCAGTGCTGGCTGAAAGAAATATTTACTTTACTATTATGGATAATATGACAGAGCAAATTGCTTTAGTTGCAGCTGCTGTAAGTGCACTTGTTACATGGTAGTAAAAATGTTAATTACATTGTAATAGCTGTTTCAACAATTTGTGACAAGACATTAATTACAGAATGCTTAGCTGGACGTCAGAAGAGCAGAGCAGCCTTTGGAGGGACGGGTATCAGCCGGGGAGTGGAATTGCCCATGGCAATTTTATTTTCTCCTCTTTTCCCTCTGTGTTTTTGTTTGGTTTGTTTAGTGTTGTTTTAATTTTCTTTTTTTTGGCAGTGGTTGGGAAAACAAACAGAGGATGGAGCAGATGTTTCCGTAATTGCTCATTTATCATTTACCTTCCTCTCTCCCTCATCCTCTCAATTACTCCTGATAGAGAGAGAGGGAGAAAGAGATAGAGGAAGTGAGAGAGAGAGAGAGAGAGAGAGGGACTGAGAGATCCTTATTACCCACAATCCCTGGCCAGGGAAACACACAGACTAACACAACAGATGCCCACCACAGGCCCCCTTTTGGCGTCTCTAACCCCCCCCCCTCCCCAACTGACAATTGTACTGCATGTCCTGGGGTTGGTACTCCATGTTCCATGTTCCTGCCCTCCTTGTGCTTGCTCGCAACTACAGACATGATGAATTGTTTGAGTGGCACAGTGGTTTGAGATGTGGGGGGACAAACAGTCTCTATGGACACCTTTGGCCCTAGAGGCTAAGTTGTGTGTGTGCGTGTGTGAACTTGCCCTTTCGGCAGTTTTTTGTTTATTCCTGGAAAAGCAGTATCACCCAGCATGTTACTCAGAACCTTAGTCAGAGCCATGGCGCAAAGAGCTCTAATGCGCTAACGAAATAAAACAGGGGCTAAATACCCTCACAGCTAAATGAGTCCCAGCCTTTTAAAAAGGTTGACTAAATTGGGCCCATGCCAACGGCCAAGCCCTCTGAGCCAAGAGTGAGTGGCAGCAGTGGCATGGGTGAATAGAGGTGTTGGGGGTGATGGCAGGGACCATCATCATCAGTGTGTGTGTGTGTGTGTGTGTATGTGTGTGTGTGTGTGTATGTATGTGTGTGCATGTATACGTGCATGTGTGGGAGTGCGTGTGTGTGTGTATGTATGTGTGTGCATGTATACGTGCATGTGTGGGAGTGCGTGTGTGTGTGCATGTGTGTGTGTGTGCGCGTACGTGTGTGTGCGTGTATGCATGTGTGTGTGTGTGAGTGTGTGTGTGTGTGTGGCAGCAGTGGTAAAGACACATTGTGATGTGATGGCTTGGGCTCAGCTGAGGTCCATTAATCACCCCCCCCACCTCCCGGCTCCTCTCTCCGTGGTCGGTCAGTCAGTGTGTCTGTCTGTCTCTCTGTCAGTCTCTTAACACTCTCACCACCCCTCACCTATCACCCCAACCCCTCGGTTGTTCGCTCTGCCACCACCTGCGTTCCCTCTCTCATCACCATGGTGACAGATTAAAGGCTCGGCTGAGTCGAGCATAGTGGGAGCGGGGGTTGGGGGTGGCTGTGCCACCACCTCTAACCCCAGTCAAACTCTCCCTTCCGCTCCATGGACTCCTCCGCTGACGCTCAAGGGTGATGGATAGAGGCTGAACGAATGGTGTGTGTGTGTGTGTGTGTGTGTGTGTGTGTGTATGTATGTATGTATTCCACCATCCTGGGTCATGTTAACACCTTGACTCAGAGGCTAGCCCACATCCATCTTTTCCGAGGAACGTTTTTGTCAGCCTTTGAGGCCACTATCCAATTCTTAATGAAGTGGCCCAGAGGGTTGTGATCAACCTCATTCCGAAACTCTATTGACTGGCCTTCCTCCTTGTAAATCACGCAGTCGCTACAACCCTGTGTAAATTCTCACGAAGGCACGTTCACGGAAAGTGGAGGGCGAGCAGGTTTTGCAGCTTTCAAGTGAAGTGCCTGAAACGGTATATCAGGGGGACTAAGGTAATTATGAGCTTACCCTCTTGGTGCTTCAGGATGCCCTTGTGTCTGCCGCCAAATACTATAAAACTCAATTTACAGCCTCTTATAAATTTGTTGGAGACAAAAAGCACGCCCTTTTTAGCTATTCACGCAATTGCTGTTCGCCTTTAATGGACGCTTTTTTTAATGTCCCTATAACCTATAGGACATACATAAATGATTCATATGTTTGTGTGGAACAGGCAGGGCATACTCAGTCAGTTGTGAAGCATGGCATCTTTATCCCCTCAGGCTGATGCCCTATAAAAAAGGTAATGAGATCGACATGCTATTTACTCCCATGCTCTTGAGCTTAAGATATTCAGTTATTTCTTTGTGTGTTTGGTCTATTCTGGCATTGAGATTCTATTTATCATCGTTAGCCTGCAGAATTGTCTTAGAATTCCAGTGCTAATTAACTCTGTGGATTGAGCATTGTTTTGTGCTGAATAAGGTGAGGGTACACTCCATGCATATGGATTTTGCCTTTAGCCCTTAAACAGCATAACATGCTCAAGTGCCATTAACTTGGATACAATTCCCTCCCTATATTATTTGTATCAAGGCCAAGGAATCTAATGCGTCAGTCCACTGGAATTGTAATCTTATCAGTTCCTCTTATCAATGCTGGCATGTTTTTGAGAGTAGACTTGATATAGACATCACGGTTGTACATGGTTTACCTCATTCTAATAAACATTGTGGCCATTATGTATAGGCTACATTATAGGTTCATGTGTTGATATTGAAAACCTGTGTGGACTGCCATCTCAACTGGGAATTGATAAAAGAATTGATGAAGAAACGGATTGATAAGGAGGATCCATGATGGCATCATTATGGATAAAATCCTATCCATTCCCACCCCTACTGCAGGTTCATGTTTTAACAAAGAAATCAGTAACGTAAGTTAACTGGTCAACTGACTTAAAAGTAGTGCAAAAGGTTAAGCACTAGGCTTTTATAGGATGCTCCAACTACTTTTGAGAAGGCTAGGTTGTCTCGTTGGTCCAGCACCACCACCTGAAAATGGGGGCAGTGCTTATGAAACTCACAAGCCATGTGCTCCCTTTTTGGCAGCACAGAGGTTAATTGTGGAAATTGCTGAATGAAAAATGCATAGAGGACTGCAGTTTTGCTAATATGCTCTCAACAAATTCCGCTGAGCATCAGTTGAAAAGGAAACACTTAAACGGCTTGGTTGAGTCATTTCTGTGAATATTTCATTGTGTGCAAAAGTTGGTTAAACTGGGGTCTCCAGTGGCATTGCCCTTGCTCACGCGTACACGCACATTCACACACAGAGACACACACACAAAAACACGCTTAAGTCATTTATGCAAAGCTGCGCACTCCAAATACGGTGGCCCTCAAGGAATGGCTGCTTGCACTTAGGCTGAACTCAGGAGGGGGCCACACAGTCTATAGTTTATTATTTACTCTGTAAACAAACGCACTGGTGAATAAATGGCATTAAGAGGAAAACAATGTTGAGTGATCCTGCCTGTGTGTGTGTGTGTCTGTCTGTGTGTGTGTTTGTGTGATGGAGAGAGAGAATTCTCTATTTGCTTATGCTCTGTGTGCGTGTGTATGTGTGTGTGTGTGTGTGGGGGGGGGGGGGGGTATAGAGTGTGCTCTATTTGACATTGTACTGGGTGTTTCATCTGTGTGTGTGCACTTGTGTGCCTGCATGTGTGTGTGTGTGTGTGTGTGTGTATGTATGTGAATGACGCTCCTTGTTTGCATCTGCTCTGTCTCCCTCCCCTCTTTGTCTCTGCCCCTAATCACGCGAGGTAATTAGTATTCCTGTTCAGCTCTGTCCACCGCTCCTCGGACTCGCCTGTGCCCTGAACAATAGGCCAGTGCATAATGAGACTGCAGGTGTACTCTGCCCCTAGACTGGCACTGAGGCACTGAACTGTGCCACACAGCACTGCTACACACTGCACTGTGGCACACTGGGGCCACCAACAATAACAGTGACTGTGCCACTTTGGGCACCCTCCTCTGTGGGTTATTTAAATGTGTGTGTGTGTGTGTGTGTGAGAGAGAGAGAGAGAGAGAGAGAGCGCTTTCTGTTACATCAAACACTGAAGGAGCACTAACAGAATCAGGGGTTGGGCAGACTAGGGCAAGTAGCCAGGGAAGAGTTTGCAGAGATAAGAGATTTAGAGAGAATGACTGAGAGAGATAGACAGAGATGGAAAGAACAACTTAAAGAGATGAAGAGTGAGTGGAAGAGAGTAGTGGGTGTATAGAGATAGAGAGAGGAGTAGGGTATGACCTGCCTTAGCCAGCATCATGGCAGCAGTTTTTAAGTGTTTGTACACCCACTACCTGCTCAAAACGAAATCCCTGGGAATTTAATTGATTGTTGGACACTGAGATGTGAGGCCTGGTTCTGGTGGTTTGTGATCCGTGATGGCCATAGAAGTTGTGCCTCTCAGTGGAGCAGGTCACCTGGACTGGGCAGAAGGCTCAGGTTAGCAGATAATATCAGGGCATTAGAGGCAGACGAGAACTGGATGTAATTAAATTGCAGCTCCAGTGAAGGAGAGCAGACAGAGGACAGAGGAAGACATCCTGCCAAGGTGACTGCCCCAGAAAACAGTGTATGTGTGTGTTGTATGTATGTGTGTGTGTGTGTGTGTGTGTGTTTACTTCCACCAACCTTTTTCCATCACACTGCACTACATGCTAAGAAATGTGTGACACCCCCCTCAGGGATGGTGTGTGACGCTGTGGGTGCTGTGGGGGAGGCGGTGTGTGTGTGTGTGTGTGTGTGTGTGTGTGTGTGTGTGTGTGTGTGTGTGTGTGTGTGTTGTGATGTCTGGAGGTCACTCCCCAGTTCCACATATGCTCACAGTGATACTGAAAATGCCTGGCAATAAACTCTCACTTGGGGTCCAGAGGCTCAAGCATTTGCATTTGGCTGGAATGAGTTTGTACCGCAGAATTACAATGAGCAGAAGGGACATTCATGCGCCTAATGGCACATTTTGTATCCAAGCTGGGAGAGAAAGCCAGTGTACTGAAATTAATCCCACCCAAAGTGATATGAGTGCTATTCGATCAATCAATTACCTTTTAACAATTGAAGTCTCCAGAGATTTGTACTCTTATTGATATTAAGATTTTTAGGGGATTCCAGTACTAACATTAAAATATTTCTCTGCTTCTTGAGTTTCTGTTGTTCCATGCTAAGCCAATATTAGACTGGGAGTAAAACTGAGAGCCCTTCACCTTCTCATTGAGTAGAACATGGCTACCCTGAAAGGCAGTAGTGACTGTGGCTGTTTCGAGGACTTGTGAAGAAAATAATGGAGGATTATAGATTTGATCACCACCCTCATCACACCTCCCCTGGCCTCAACCAGACACATACTGACTTCACACAGCCCAAGTCAATGGATAGAGGCTACAGGCTCCTTCTAGAGGTCAATTATTAGCATCATAGTTGTTCCCATTGGGCTACAATTCCATGTGACGTAAACATAGCGGAATTAGTTTGGGCATGTCCAGGCATTGTTTTTGTTTCTGCCATCCTTCTCTCCCTTCTTTCCTCCCTCCCTCTCTCTCTCTTTTAATCCATCCAGTCTTCTTTTTCTCCGTTTCTACTCACATCTCTTCATCCTTCTCTTTCCACTGCCCATCTGGCCACATCTAGACGTTCTATCAGGTGTCAGATGCATTGAAGGAGACCTGGGATGTTGAAGTGCAGCGACAACAATACTGCCATCACCTCAGTGTCAGTGCAGTGTGTTACGGGGAGGCTACACTGGGTACGTTATTGAAGTGATAAGTCAAAGTCACATCTGCTGTAACAGTTAGCTTTCACTGTAATCAGTGCAACTGGCTACAGCCAAAGCATTTTAAAAAATAGACTGGTCTTCTAAATATTTTGACATAACATACATGTAACATATGTGTAGTGTAAGTATGTTAATGTAATGTACGTTATATATCCCATGTAGCCTTCGATAAGCCTTTAGAATGATATGCAGATGAGTGAGTCTGACGCAAAAAACCCGTTGCCATTGACAGGAGTCATTATACTTTCGCAGTGGTGATTATACAGAAATAACTGACCTCTGAACGTTGGGAAGTGATTCAAAGTGAATGGAACCTCCCACAGCATTCTGGAAAGCCGTTTAAAATATATATAATGTGAGTGCATTCTTAAGAGGCTGCAGAGGGTCCATTCAGGCTTATAATACTGTTGCTTGTTTTTGTCCTTTGTGTTCATATTCCTTGATGGAACAGGCTTTTATTCAGGCACAGCCTGAGTTAAACACAAAGCACAGCCTTTTATTCAGAAGCTCAACCCATGGCACTGCAGACTGCCATCCCAGCTTTCTCTCTTCTCCTCTACTCTCTTCTCCTCCAACCAACTTCCTCTCCTCCTCTCTACCCCTCATTCTCTCCTTTCCTCCTCTCTTATTTTCTCTCTCATCTCCCCTCTCCTCTCCTCTTCTCTTCTCACCTCTTGCCCCTCTCGTGCTCCTCCTTCGGTACACCTGAAGCTGATTGCAGGTCAGAAAACAGAGCTCTCAGATCCACTAGAGGCATCGCTTGAATGAGGTGGTACAGCTGCTCACACTCATACACACACACACACACACACATACACACACTCACACACACTTTCCCATCACACTCAAGAGACCTGGGCATCTGGAGGACAGGTGATGAGGACAGAGACATGACTTTGTACTGCAGGGACGGCTCAGATAGGTGTACATGTGTGCCATTCAACAATGTCTCTTTCACTAGAGAGATGGCATTTGTGTGTGTGTTTGTATGTGTGTGTGTGTGTGTGCGCACGCATGTGTTTGAAAGAAAGAGAGAGAGAGCGGGAGAGAGAGAGAGAGACATGCACATGTCTGTATTTATATCTGTGTATGTGTGTGTGTGTGTGAAGTGTGTAATGTGGGGGTGATAATCACTCTGACCTTTATAACATTAGATCAAGTACCACCTAGTACCCAAGCTTCCCCCCAAACACAGACACACACACACGCACACGCACACATCCCCACCGTTATTCAAATTTACAATAGATGTATTGGTATCATTATGCTTTTCCAAAAAAGTTTCACTAGGATCTCTCTCTCTACCTCTCTCTGTGTTTGTGTGTGTCTGTGCAAGCACACTTGGGCGAGAGAAATGTGATGTGACCTTTCAACATGCAAATCAGAGCATAGAAAAACATTGCTAAGTGTTTTCACTGAGTGATGTTTCTGGTACATATTGAATGCTTACACACACACACACACACACACACACACACACACACACAGAGAGAGAGAGAGATAGAGGGGGGAGAAAGAGAAAGATGGTGGGGAAAAAGACGAGAAGACAGAAAGAGAGAGATGGCAAGAGCTTTGGGCATATATGGCACAGTTTAAGGAGCATCCTTTCAGTCTGCCACTCAAAATGCTAGCCAAACCACTCTGGCCTCAGCACCCACCATGTGGTCTCTGCCGGTGCCATCTAGGGCACTGGTGGATCACCACACGGCCCAACCATCTGGAACTTTCCATTTAAAAAAAAACACCCTCGAATAGAACTGAGTGAAAGTGATGGTCATCGAAAAACTAGGAAAGCCAGGGTGGATGGTCCCAAGGCAGCTGCACACACCGGGCTGGCGTGCCCACAGTCCTCTGATCCTGTCTGTCTGAGCTGGAAGGATCACAGAGTCATTCTTCGTCCTCTCTGCCCTCCAGCAGGCGTTTCTGGATCAGACTCCTCGCCTGACTCTCCCTGCCTTCAGGAACAATAAAATATGAATCAGCTTGCCACAACACAACAACAACACCCCCCCTGCAAAAAAAATAATAACCACAAAAAACAAACAGCTGAACATAAACCCCCAAAATGTGCCAACACAATGGCATCTGACCAGAATCTCCCCCAATAGACTCTCAGACCTTGGCTTCCCTTGCGGTTCTTTATCCAGGCTGATCAGCTATTTGTTCTCCCTGAGGGACTGCATGTACTTATTTGGATAGAGGAAGAGGAACATCCCAAAAGAAGGGTAACCAGGGTAACAGGGGAAGAGCTGTTGAGGCATACTGGCACTGGTGCCTCTCTCTCATCAAAGCAACGGGTCTTCTCAGCCACTCGCCAGTGAAGCTTCTGGAAAGTTTGTTTTGAGCTCAAGGACTCACTCATTTGTTTCCAAGAGTTGTGCCTGTTTAGTTTGTAGCAAACACATTTAAGTAATATAACACGAGTTGGAGTGAGGTTGTTCATGGATATCCTCACGGGTGTGGTTCAGCCACAGGCACGAAGCCGAAGACTGAGTGCCGTATGTGTTTTCTACCGTTTAGTTTTCATTTATGTTTGTTCATCCTCTGACCCCCAAAATAGGTCTAAGCTTAGTTTTGTGTCACCCGTTCCCAAGCAACGCAACAGTTAATCAACAGCTTGGAAGTTCTCTCAGTGGAAAATGCAGAGTGATTATTAGCTGTGAAGAGTCACCAATTGTGGGATGTCCTCACTTCTAGTGGTGCGTAGATTGCGTCTTATCCAATCAGAAATTGCTAAAAAGTTTGACTGGACCTAACTGTTGTATGATCTCTTTTAACTGATAGATGAGAGTTCCTGGAAGAAGTTTCTGCCATAGGTCACTGGCCATGGGACATATGCTTTTGAGACCGATTTTACCCATAGCCATAAAAACTCAAAAAATCTCTCAATCTAGATTTTTTGTGCCTATTATTTACCTGCTTTTGTAGGTTTATTGAATGCTTCCTTTGTCTTGTATGCTTATGGCCATGTTTTTACATTTGTGTAATGTCTACTGTTGGCCAAGTATTACTAAAACACACCTCTAAGCTTGTATCGAAACTGAATGGCACTGGCCTTGGTTGTGTGGCTGTCAAAGTCTGCCTAATCTATCTGTCCACCTAACTGTGGTCTTCAGTTCCAAAACCTAGGCCGATGTTTGTGTTACATGCTGCAATGTCTCCTCCAGCTTCATCCTCGACTCAGCTCAAAGATTATTGAAAACTGACCAAGATAGAGCAACATAATACGTTACAATGGGAGCAAACGTGAATTGTTCCAGTCTGCATGTCACAAACAAGTGACATAATGTCACAATATAAACTTTTCAATGATCTTCTTTATTAGCGTATGAGGACTCTGGTCTGTATAAAGAGGCTTCCCCCCTTCCCCTTAGAACATGGAACTTAACAAACGTTTGTGCCTCTTGCTCTGCTTTCACCCTCTCCAATAAGATCCTTCTGTTCTCTCCTCTCTCTCCCCTCCATCATCAGACACAGTACTTACAGATGCCTGCCCATCCCTTCCCCACACCTGCTTGTCCCCTTTCTGAGCTCATAAATCACATTATCTTGCTTTATATAACCCAAAGGCGTTATCTCTACATCCACTCCCACCCACCTACCAACACACACACCCACCAACACGTACACACACACACACACACACACACCGCCAACCCTTTACACACACAGCTGGGTCATACACCTGTTTTACTTCACATCCGATTCGGAAGCCGTCCAAGCAGCTAAGTGCAGCTGGTTATTCCCTGAGCACCACCTCGCCAACCAGTGTGTCCACCTGCAGCGTATAAACAGAGTATCACCTGGCGCCGTGCTTGGCCAGCTGTGTGTGTGTGTGTGTGTGTACATGTGCTAGCCCTGTGGGCTGTGCAATTATCTGTGACCCACATGTAGGTGTCTGCGTACTGTTGGAATGGTCAGAAGAAAGATGCTGTCCATGTGAATCCTGTGGTCACTGAGCATTTCAGGAAGCACATTTGTGGTCACTAAGCATTTCAGGAGGCACACCTATCGAGATGAAGTGAGCTTTCTTTCTTTTTTTGGGGGATATTTTTGGGGGCTTTTTTGCCTTTATTCTAATAGGACAGAATGGCCTCAGATCTGAAGACCCCAAAGTGAGCTTTTTTGTAACTGTGTGCTTGTGTGTGTGATTGAAATTTTGTTACAGCTGTTTTAGCTGCATTAACATTCTTTGTCATGTTTCCTGTCTCTCTAAAGTGGATTTCAGTGTGTTGGGAGTTATTTCACTCGAATGCATTCTGGACCATTTGGACTTTAAAAGTGTCACTTTGGGCAGCCACAGCATGAGCTCTATCCCTGGCTGCCTCTCTCCCCACTCTCTGCCTGGATCTGTTTTTGTCTCTCTTTCCGTCTCGCTCCAGACAAATTGACTCACTCTTTCAGACATCCATTAGCTCTGTCTCTCCACTGCGGCGCACTCCTCTGCCGTTGGCTAACAGCATTGAGTTGGCCGCTTCTAGGGTCTGGCCTCGTCATGCTTTCTCTTTCTGCTCTGGCCCCCTTGAATCAATTGGCTGCTTGTCCTCTACTTTGCATGTGTGTGGGCGAACGCCAGCAGCGGCTGCTAACTGAAGTTGATGCGCTGTGTACACTGTAGGCCCTAACCCTGTTTCACTTGTGCCATATCAGCAAACTAGTTGGAATAAATATTACATGTGTATCTTAAGCTTAGGGAAGAGAACATGCTGTCTTTCTGTTTTCCTGCCCATTTGGAGCGGTGCAGCGACCTGACTTAGCTTCACAGGTGGACTTGGCTGACTTGGTGAACAGAACAGCATTTCCTTTTCAGCCTGTGTGTTCAGGCTACGTCTACTTTTTAAGTCCACGACGGACCCACATTACACCTACTGGGTTCTGTCCACTCCAGGAGACCAGTGATTCAGCAGCTTTCATATTGACTCTCTAGAAGTGAAGAACATTGCACTGTATGCCATTATCTGAGCTGGTTACTTGGGTCAGTGGTGGATTGTTGTTCACCCCTGTAGGGCCAACTAGGAGGGGATGTAACAAGTCCATCTCTTGTCCGCTATTAATCCATATTCAGACATATTCAGATATCATTGGCAATGTATTGGCCAGAAATATGAATAGCATTTCCAGACACATCCTGGGGCTTTGAGAGTGACTTAGGGGTCAAGGACCAATGCTTTGCAGTGATAAATGCAGAGATTACACGAGCATACACTGTAATTACAGCCATAACGCTTGCTCTCTCAGCGTCTCTCTCTCTCTCTCTCTCTCTCTAGATGGGTCTTTTACAATCACAGATTAGCAGACATGCCGGTCCATCTTGGTGTGGAGGGCCAACAGTCAAGTGTGTCAGAGCCTGGGGAAAGCAGCTTAGACTGAAGAGAGAGGAAGGAAAAAGCAGGGAGTGAGACAGAGAGACAGATGTGTACTGAGATTCACAAGCAACACAAGCAAACCCTCACCACAAACACATTTACATTAAACAATGAAATCTGAACGATTTTGTGTAACGTTCTTATAAGTTTGTTTTAAACTGTAAACAAGTGGTGAACACAAAATAAATTGCTCTAGGGGCAGCCGCGAGGACTGACGTATTGAAGGTTTCATGACTGAAGTTGTGCCCGCCTACTGTGATTGCACAGTCACAGTCCGGCGTCCATTACATGATTACTGTTCACAGAGCGCTACCTCCTTTGACGGTTGGCCTTCTGAGGAACTGAAAACTGCTCACCAATGTTCGCAAACATTCGCCTGCGTTAGTAAACTTGAATGTGCCCCTGGTCTGCCCAGAGCCTTTAGATTCAGTGTTAATGGTGTCTGCAAGCCTGGACTCAGCCATAATGCCCTTTCTTCCATTCTATGATTTGTGCTTTGCTGTGTACACGGACCCCCTGGGGAGAACATCCTTTGCCAGGGATGTCGCATTGGAGTGCTTATGTGTCGACACATGAATGAAGTCTAGATGTCTACATGCAGAGAGGGACCCACGCCATGTAAAGGCATCAGCAGGCAATCTCCTGGTTGCTGTGGGAACAGTACTGAGGGCTAAGTTGCCCCAGTCAATAGCACACCAAGTGGTGATCATGGCAGACACTGTCTGCTTCTTTTGAATGCTTGTAATGTTTACTGTATTCAATTGATTTGAGGCTTTTTATATAATGTTTTTTTTAAGCAGCAGTCTGGTCTGAAACTGCCTAGTTAACTACCTCAAAGATGATTCAAAACCTTGCAAACAACCCAGTCAGCACTGATTGCTGGCATACTAAGTGGTATCTTTTGATTATGTTGTTCATGTATGTCCTAATAACATATAGGATGATATAAGTCCTTTTCTATGTTGGGTGCCGTGAAATATTTTTAAGTTTTTAAGGAAATCTTTCACGGACATACATCAAATATTGGAGAATTGTTGTTCGGGGTGTACCCCCTTGCACACAACATGGGTAATTTGTCACAAAGCGTTGCTTCAAGTATCTCCCCATTCTGCTTTCTATTGCAAACAGCATTGGTAAATTGTGGCATAGTGCTGCTTTGAGTTTGCATTCTCTAATGGTATGGTATGTTTGTGTTTATTCCCCATTGCAGGCTAGGGTTTCCCATGATGCTTATGACCTGTACCATCAGCATGTGTTATCTGCTGGCCACTCACATTGGACTGGGCTGGAACATCTAAAACACCTGAACCACAAATGGGACCAAAGACCAGGCTTTGTGTATGTGAATGTGTGTGTGTATGTGATGTGTGTGTGTGTCTGTGAAAGAATGTGCGCTTTCAACGATCACACTCTGGGGAAAGGGGGGTGGGGGGGAGCTTGCCTCACTGGAGATGGATACGTCCCTTGTTGACTGAGAGACACAGTTCACTGGCAGAGCGGTGAGCAGCTTGCTTGTGTGTGTGTGTGTGTGTGTGTGTGTGTGTGTGTGTTTGTGTGTATGTGTGTGTGTGAGAGAGACAGAGAGAGAGGGTGTGTGTGTGCCCGCCGCCACATTAAAGCGTGGCAGACAGCTCTTGCTTGCCAGCCACACGCCTGGCCCCAAACACTGGCAGTGAGGTGAGCAGAGAGAAAGAGCCGAGACCAAGGGAATGAGTCATCTGCTCGCAGTGCCCGGCTTCACCCTGGCACTTGCCAGCGCTCTCTGGTGCTACCACTGCCATGGCCACTTGGAACACCACAAGAACAGCCATGGGGATGGAGGGAGGGGAGGGTAAGGGGCAAGGGTGTTGGGTGGGGGGGGGATGAGGATGTTCCCTTGGGAGTTCAGTAGGCTTGTTTACATTTCCTGGAATAAGTGACTCACCCAAGAATTCCTCTTATGTAAATATTGGGGATATTAATTTGATTTTGATTTGTGTTTTGCTCGCAATGTAGGTACAATGAGGCACTGATCCATTTGTTTGTTTATTTAAATTAAAGGCAACATACCACCTATTTAAAGGGATTTTCATGTGCCTTACCAAAAAACTATACCCAAGGCTCCTATCAGTCTTGGTTAAATAATTTCAGATTATGCCCATTTCCGGTTTTAGATGATCAACTAGATGTAAGAAGACCTCTTTGAAATTAAACTCTCATCCTCTAATCTCAATCAGATCAAGAAATATGTTGTATATTTTAACCAAAAAAAAGAAAAAAAAACTATTTAATTTTTGTATTAAATTAAACATAATTAACCCTTAATATAATGTAAACCCTTAATATAATATAATTAAACTTGAGCATTAGATTTATAATGTACATTGATATAGAAAATTTATGTATTTATACATTTAATTTAATACATTTAAGGATCTCAGCAACAGCCCATTTCTCTTGCCAGTATTGTAAGTACTTTTAACTTTGATTAGGTTCTCTGTTGACAGTCAAAGCTAAAACAAAACATCAGCTGCCAGTGTTGAAACTGTGTTCATGTGAATATAACAAAGCAAATAAAACATTTATTTCTTTTTGATGAAATGATTTTGATGTCATTTTCTGTGCAGTAAAATATTGTGTCCATTGTTCCTGCCTACCACAAACACATGCCATAGGCATGCTTGCACTCACTTATACAAGCATACAGTATATTCACCTGCACAGACTTACATATATAAACAAATACTCATAGCACAGACCTACACACCAGCATACATGCAAACACACACCCACACACTCACACAGGCAATTCCAATTCCAATACCAGAGATGGGAACTCGAGCCTGGGATTGGGCTCGAGTCACACTTAAGTTGTCCATTCTTGAGACTTGACTCAGACTTGAGATGAGGGACTCCTTAACATTATTCACTTATTTTTTTTCTAGGGCATTAATTTTCACAAGTTGAACGTAATTCCTTTCTATTCCCTTCCCTATCATGTGACTGTACTCAAACACAAACGGCAACAAAATGTAAACAATTACAAGACAGATACACCTGCTGCTGCTGTGCCATTCAGCATGGCTTTAGGCAATGCTAACTTTACAGAAGGCTTAAAAGTATCGCTAAGGATAAGAATGAGTGTTATCAGAATAAAGGATAGCCTACTTTATGGAGCACCTGAAAATACATTCAAACAGGTCAATGACTTGGTAATAAAAGTGTATTTTAGAAGATATGCAAAAGAGTTAAAGAGTTTAGAGTTTAACATAAAGAGACATAGCTTGGGAACTACTAAATTGCAGCTATGGATTAAATTGGCGTTTGCAGTTAGAGACTGTTATTTTGCTCAGCCTCCTGCATATTCAGGAACCAAGATGAATTCTCTCCATAGACAGTAAAAGAAGTGGGCAGAGGGATCACACTGATGTCGGTGGGAGGCGTTGAGGCCAAATTTTCGATTTTCAGTTAGCTCCAGTGTCTACTGCACATACTCTAGCAGACGTAGTCACATTGATTTGGCTAGTACATGTAGCAACAGAAATTCTGACAGGTATCACACAGACGAAAATCTTCGACTGTCTGCGAAACGTAACCGTCCTTAAGTGCTCCTAAGCATTGTGTTTAAATTACTTTAAATGTTAGTTATTTTATTATGTATGCCGCTAGCATACCTGGACTCCCAAAGTCTGACGGAACACTATCCGAAAGTATGGTAAATGCACTTCTGTGCGACAAAAAGTCACTAGATGTCACTGAATTTGTGTCGTCACCCTTAGTATTGCCACACATAAAAGTTTCTTACAAGGGAATAACATGAGCCAACATGCAGTGTTTACTCCGGTGTACAACAACACCAAAATTGAGGTACCGGGTGTTTCACAAATTTGATTTTGATGTGACGCTAAAATTAATTCCAGCCAATGAAATGCTAGAGGAACAATCTCCATGGGTTTTTCAACTTCTGTGTGTATTCCTACCGCCTTGATTCTCTCTCTATTTTAGGTTACTCCCCCCTTCATCATCAATCATAAAATTTTAGCATAGCAAAACCCATGACTGCATATTTGAAAACAATTTGTGCAAACAGCTAAATGCAAAGTTTACCTTCAAAATGCTTAGTTCATTAGTCTAACAAGCCTGACTACAAGATCTGCTAGGGTAGGCTATGTCTAGACTTCTAGGCTATTAGTTTGTGCTCCAGTAACATGGTGTTGTATAGATGCTAAATTAAGTTAAAGTTAAGTTAAAGCAAAGTTAAACAAAAATCCTTATTAATTGCATCAAAGCAATCATATTTTGATGTGTGTTTTTTAGAGATGTTACATTTCTGTAGCCTGTATCAAGCGACCATTACCCTACATATTAATATGGCCTAATCAGTACTGATAACTATGAGTACAACAATATTTTACGCTGTATAGCCGACATGCTGTAGAATATTGAGTTTTTCAATTATTTTAACAGCTTAAGCTGTATGTGAGATGTTAGGCAGGAATTGTGTGTTACCTAAATTATGATGTTCTGTGAAAGTCATAACAGAGCAGGCAGAGACTTGAGACTTGACTTGGACTTGTAACCAAAGACTTGAGACTTGACTTCTGAACATCTCTAGTGTGTACATAATGTTTGCCAAACTTAATCTTTAGGCCGAACGTGTCACAGATCACCCAGTCTCTAACCAGACCTCACATGCTCAGTATTTTGGAGAAGTCCAATGGCTCTATCCATAGCCACCATGGCACAGATGGCGTGCTGTGTACTCAGGTCTTTGCCGATGCCTGCAGGGGGGGTGATGGGCCGTAGGGCTCGGCGCCAGGGCTGCCCCATGTCATGGGTTCCTGTAATGAGCCCGCCAAGCCAGCCGCCTGCTGGGTCCATGGGGTCTGAGGTGAATCAGCAGGATTCTGGAGCAGATCCATCTCCAAATGTCAGCAGTAATCAACAGGGAGAGTCATAATGAGCACAGAGGGCAGCGCGGAGCGAGACAGAGCGAGTGAGCAAGCGCTATAATACTCCCCCAGCCATCTCCATTTCCATGAGCTGCTGAATTACAACATCCTCAAATGTTGGCTGAATTTTTGGGCTCTACCTAATTGTGCCTTCCTGTGTCAGATGTAATATATCAGAGTAATATAGAGTTTGTCACCTCTTCCAAAAACAAATAAATGGCAATGATAGAATATCAAGAAAATATTTGAATCTATTAAAAGAAAAAAAACTATTAAGAAATAAAGAAACAATATTGAAATTGTGAATATTTTAGAATATTTGTGCATGTCACGGCTCTGTAGGTTAGGAATCTAGACCTACCCTAGCGGTAAGACCTTGATGAGACCAGTCACAACGCTCTATCTTTGTAGAGAGTCGTAGGGCAGACTTAGCACGATAACAACAGGGCTGTGATGAAGAGTTTTGGACTTTTCTTTGAAAGTTGAGCAGAAAAGGCACTCAAGTCATTAGTTTTAAAGAAGGACATATTTGCCCTTTTGCCAACGTTTGCTCTGACTGGTTGTAGTGCTCTCCAGTTTGAAAGACAACCGCCGATTCCACCCCTAGGATTAAGCCCAGAATATCGATCGTGGACAAACTATATATTTTGATGTTATAGTTTGGCTTGTCAGGCTGATGACTCAGTATTTAAGTATTTCAATAAGATCCACAATGCTAAAATAAACTGTGTCCAGGGACACAGAAAACTAATTTTGCACTAAGTTTAATCTCTGTGTTGACTGATGAATGCTTAGCTACACAGCTGATCACTTGTGTATTTGCTTATGCACTGAGTTGTGTTGTCTGCCATGTTGTCTTACATCCGGGGGGTAGGTTGTGGGAATCTGAAAGAGGCGCTGACACGGAGGACCTGTTCTGTCGAGGCCATGGAGGCTGGCTCTTTAAAAGTGAACACAAAGAGGTAAGTCACTTTCCATCGGTGTCAGTGTCAGGCTGGCGGGCAGTGGAGGGTTGTACAAGAGGTCACTGCGTGGGAGAGAGAAAAAAAGCAATGCCAAGGTGTCACGTAGGAATGGGCTGCTTCTTGCTGTCGCCCAAAAGCCACCCAAAAACAACAACAATAACAATAACAAAAGAATGAAATAAAACTTAGTTGTGGCTAACCATTGAGCTTATTTAATTTCAGCCTTGTTTCCCACACAACAACTACTATTTTTTCTACCTTGCTATGTATACATTGTAATAATGCATATATTTAATAGGAATTAATATGTATATTAATAAGGGTCACTGACTTGAAAGAATGGGAAGAATACACAGCCACCATCCATTATCTGCTACCTTTAAATGACATGATTTCTTGAGAGATTTACTGTCCTTTTAAGTGATCCTATCCTCTGGATCTACTTTTAAGCCTCAAGACAAAAGGCTTCAAAGACAGCTAATCTAATGGATGACAGACAGTTCTGTAATGACCTTTATTTGACGCACACACACACAATTGGAGTTACGAGCCGGTAGTTGCTGATAAACAGCTAAAGTGTAAACATAAAGTGTTACATCTATAAAGTCTGTCAGAGTCTACTGGAGAGATTTATGAGCAAAGTATCTCTCAGTGAGCCGAAGGAGCGGAGGTGCACTGGATGTCTGCCAGAGGCCTCAGAGAGGAGCAGATGTTGCCTTTGGAGGGGATGAACCACATTACATAAATAAGATGTTACTGAGTAAATTAGGCTTTTGGCTTCTTCCAGGCTAATTTATGTTTCTCTCTTTTTCAATGTGAGCTCTAGGGCAGGAGACGAGTCCATTTGGTCTGATACTGCAAATGGAGCTAGCCATGGAACTCCACAATTTACCTTCAGGGATCAATAAAGTACTCTATCTATCTATCTATCTATCTATCTATCTATCTATCTATCTATCTATCTATCTATCTATCTATCTATCTATCTATCTATCTATCTATCTATCTATCTATCTATCTATCTATCTATCTATCTATCTATCTATCTATCAAGGGAGCATCTGCGGGAATAATAAATATACTTGTCAGTGGTGATGGTATAGAAAAACTACGTACTGCAGCCTATGACAAACTGTGTCCACGGGAAGTGAGCATGGCAACCTTGAATTTAATCACAAAAGTGGAGCAAGATAAAAAAACAGCTATTAAAGAGGGTGATTTACACATTGTCTTTTCAATTTCTTGTACAGTACACAAAACAATGTACATTTACAGACAAAGATTTGAGTTAGGTTGTAATACAGATTTTAAACACAAAACTCAATATGAAAACAATAGCAATTGTTTCCCCTCCTTTTCAAAAGATTTGAAACTTCTCTGTTAGAGATTTCAAGAAAAACCTGCATAACACATGTCCTTGAGTAACTCTGTTGCTCAAGTGCTGTCTTGTACCAACTTCCCCTTCCACCCAACAGTAACTTTACACACATAAAATGAGTTGTCTGCTCACTGAATAGTATATAAGCTGTTTTTTTGGTGTGCGTCCGTGTATTGAGGCCAACCTTCTGTCTGAGAGCTGTGTCCTCACTCACAAGATTGCAATAAATATTTAAACTGTTGCTGTGTGTCCACAAAGAAAAAAAAGAATATAAGAAAAAGCAACAAATTAACTTTGCTTGAACAGAAATCAACTACACAGGATGCAGGTTGTTTAAAGGACAAGTCTCTGAGACTCCATGTTGTTAGTGTGGAGGTAAGCTCTGTAGGAATCCTGTTCACCTTGCCTGGGCTTATGTGGTTCCACCTTGCCAGACAGTCACTTTTGATGATGAGCTGGACACAATCCAAGGTAAACCAACTTGGTGGTGACAGACAGGCCACCTTTCAATCCTCACCCCCACTGGCTGGTAAGCATAGTGGGAGCCCATACTGTGGGGCAAGGATGGCTGTTAACTTTTGACACCACACCCACTTAGGAATCTCTCTCTTAGCTCTGAAAATGACATTGCTCTTGAATGGAACAATAACAGTTCCAATCAAAAGGGTGCCGAATTCAGTAAACTGTGTAACTGTGTTACGCATCTATGGTTCAATCAGCATTTAATGTATGGTACTTGCATAAAAATACACAGGCAAAGATAACAGTCTCATGAAAATAGACAGGATAGTATACACACAATGAGTAAATCTCTACAAGAAAAAAATAGCTTTCTGCCCTGTTTACACATATCTAGACATTTGTATAAACATATTTTTTTATCCGTTTACTTTTTAAATTGCGTTTACAGGTGTCCAGTGGAATCAAGAAAATACAGCATTTTGAAAAATCTCTACTTTGGAGCCCATTTAAAAAATATTTGTTTGAGGTGACTAAAACTCTGTTCAGGTGTAAACGAGAAAAACAATAAAAATATCTTTTTATAAAAAAATCTTGATATGTGTAAACAGGGCCTTAATGTGCTCTGGAGTCTTGTGTTTGCTGTAGAATACCACTAAAGTAGTGTGTTCTGGGGAGTGCTTGTTTTTTGGACAGATAAAACAATGTCATTGTCAGGCTAAATCCCTATCGTATATGTCAGCCTGCTGTCCTTAGAAAAATGGAAAAATATTTTTTTAATATCCCACAGCATTTCAGGCCCATTTCAGGCCCCATCGTGGCAAAGTACACACACACTCACTCTGGCTGCCTTCAGATTCTCTTAATGAAATGACCTGGAAATATGTAGTGGTAAGGACCGTTCTCTAAAAGCTTACAGAAGGTGCTTCGATGCTTCATCTCAAGACTTTTTAGTGTACACTGGTGGTTATGGAGTGAAAGGAGCCATGAAAAGTCCCACAATTCCTTGCATGTTGAAAAAACAACAATCAACTTGAAAAAAGATCAATAACACCCACCTTCCTGAGTGTAAGTGGATTCGGATTCTCTTCAAATCGCTGTTGTCTTCTCCTAGGGTCTACTAGTGGATATTGAAAGAGGATAGGAGAGTCTATTAAAGGGCCTTTAACTTCAGAAAATCATAGAATCAGGCTATACAGCTCTACAGTATGAAATGCTATGGATTTCAACCTTATGTACTACTACATTTTCTGGTAGTCTGGATGTCTGAGGTGTGTGTTATTATCACATTCAAAGATAAATGTGTTGTGCTGCATTGTGGCTGAATTATGTTGACTGCTTTCGGCACGACACGAAATGTCATAAGTGTACGTGTCACCCTTTAAATTTCCATTGTCTGTCCTCGGGGGAGTGTGGCATGATTGCTGAAATGGCTCTAAAGTATTCATGCTCTGGCTGGGGAAAACATGCCATTGCTCTTCCTCCTCCTCCCCCCTTTCTTACTGTCTTCCTCTCCAAAAATGACTTTTCTCAAGGGTAACTAGGTTACGAGAAAATTGCATTAGGGCGAGTTTAAACTGGCTTTTTGGGCCATGGTGACTACGTGGGTGAGCGGCGACGATGCAATTTCATTACGGATAAACTGATTTGGTTTGTCTTTGTTGAGTCGTTAACTTTGTTTTTTTAAGCTCTGAGGTTAAACCGACACTGCCTCCACACAGTGCAATATATATATATATATACATATATATATACAGGCCCATGCTGTGTCTCCTACATGCTGCTAGACATCAATTAGTACTTGACAGGAATCGTAAGGTGGTGTCACTAAATGCTTCACTGCGACAGGTTCTCTATCATTATCTGTGCGATTCTTGTAAGTCACCATGGGAAACAGATCCTGTAGTGGAACATGTCTAACCAGTGCAGAAGAGGTCAGAAAGTGTCCCATAAGCAAACTTTGATATATCAGAATGTTTTCCATTGTCATAGTTTGTCTCCAGAATATCTCCTGGGAGGGCCCATCATGACATGGCAACATGATAAAGATGATACACTTACACTTGTAAATTGTAGACCAAATATATCCATTAGTGTTGTCTTTCACTGTTCTAATTAATGGAGAACTCCGATGCGAATCAATCCATAGCCCTGTTGTTCGAGATCACTGAGTGGTGTCTGCTGGAAAAACATAGACCAAATAGCAAACCAGTAGCTAATACTAACCAAAGGGGCACAGAAACTCACTTTCAGTTTCACTTCACTATGCCCCATTCAGTTAACGTTATCTGCAGGCTCCCTGTTCACTTTATGTTGTATCAAAGTTTTTAGTTTTTTTTCCTATTGCTAGCAGTCAGTCACCTTGAAGAACAGGGCTATGGATTGATTCACCCCAGCTTTCTCCTTTAATAACAGAAAACTAAGAAAATCTGTTTAATTTCATTAGGAAACCCATTAATCTGATAGCATCGACTCTGTTCAAAAAGTTCTGTCTGTCAGCCTTTCACTCCTCCACTGAGAAGACAGGCAGCGCAACTCCATACCAAGTTCAGGAGGCTTTGTTGTCCGAGGCGAGGCCCTAAGAGGAAGCTAACGCCTGGCTGGCAAGGAAAAGGATGAGGGGGGCATCTGAAAAATGGGACATCAAAGAACCCTCCCCTGAGAGCCATCTACAGTCAGTCACCCAGTCTGTTAGATGAGAGGCTGGGAGAGAAGGGGAGGGAGGGGGGCATCTTCCAGTCCTCTCCTTTCACTTTGACTGAGCGGAATATCGCTCTGCTCATGTCAGATAGACTACTCTTAGTGAGAGAAATGCTGAAGAAGAGGAACTTTCTCTTGAATTTCATTTTGTGTGTGTAGGGGGTGGGGGTGGGTGTCACCATAGCAACAAGAAGCTCTTCAAAAAAGCGGTGTCGAATATTTTAACAACAGACAGCTGAGACACAAATATAGGCTGTGTGCTTCTGCAACACCTGGCTGTGCTTCATCACTTTAGCAAAAATGAATTCAACCCATCTTAAATGTACTGTCCAATATATAGTGATTTTTCCCCCACACCCTCCCAGCGCCCCTCCTCTCGAGCCTGATTTCTCTCTGTGTTAGCACCACTCTAAGTTTGCTGTCAGGGATAGATTACCATTGCCTCTCTCACACGATACGTCCGCCACTACTAAGCCTTTTATTAATTAGAATGGGCTTAAATGGGCTACGTCAGTAGTAATTAAGACGTTGGTAGGAAGCTTAGGAGGGACTTGCTGGGAAGCTAGTGAATAAGCTCTGTGTGTGTGTGTGTGTGTGTTTCTAGATGTGTGAATGTTTGTCTGTATCTGAGTGTTTGAATGTGCATGTACAGTTTGTTTGTGTGCATGGTAAGGAAATGTAATTTTTTTTGTTGTATTGCACAAGACATGCATGTACCTACCTTTTCAATTTGGAAAAAAAATAGAATTCTACAAGAAAAAAAAAACATTGGACACCGACTTTGCAATCAGTCATACATACCACTTTGCCAGCAGTAGTCATCGTCATCGTCGCTCATGTTTACAGGTCTTGTTGCTCTCCTCTGCTGCGGAAACGAGAGGTACGCTCTTCGTCTCCATGGCAACCATGTATGAGAGATGTTGTTGTTTGGATGTGAGATTGTGAGATGCTTTTGTGTGTGTGTGTGTGTGGGGGGGGGGGGGACTGTTACACACAGTCACGATGGCAGTGGCAGTATCACCAGTGGCAGTGAGTCGGTGCACACTATCTGAGGGTGGGGGTGTCAGTCATGACACCTAGCGCTGTCCTCATTAGTGTTTTTCTCAGCCGCCAAAAAAAAGTGTCTGTGTGTGTGTGTGTGTGTGTGTGTGTTGTGGGGGGTGGGTGGGGAAGAAATGGAGAGGGGACTGCAGGAAGAATAGGGCTGCTCTGGTGTAAAAACACATGGCTGAATTTTAAGTCTGCTGCCTTTGAACCTCTGTGTGTTACTTTGTGTGTGTGTGTTTGTGTATTTGTCAACTTCTGCCTTTGTTACGCTTGTACACTGAATCATGCCATAAAACTGTCAGGATTTATCTGTGTATCATTCAGTCAGGTCTCTTGTAAGAGCTGTATTAACTTGTTTGGAATATTTTGTTATCTTGGATATCATGCTAATGCTGTGTACCATATTTGCAGCGACAATATGATGTCAGCAGGAAAGGATCTCACCCAAAAATGTGTACCACCAGTCCTACACACAAGACTTTCTCACAGAGAGCTGTCTCAGTCAAGTGCAGAATGTCTTTGAAAGAAAGTGAGCTTGAGTTTAGACAGAGAACTCCTACTACTGGATCAAAAACGCCACTGGTCAGACAGTGTGGACTCTTAGACCTCAAGAGGCTTGACCAACGAAGAGAAGAGAATACAGAGAAAGAAAGAGGACCCCACTTGCTTGTCCGTGTCTGTGACATCTGCATTTGCCCAGAGCAAACAGTGATTTCCAAGCGAGTGCAGACCAGGCTGGCCATGACCTCTTTCTTTCCCCCTGACACATTTCTCCCTCCAAGGAAGCTGGTGTGTCATTTCTTGCCTGCGGATACCTCCGCTGGAGCTTGTGCGTGATGAAACGCGTGACATTTAAGTAATGAGGGGAGAGGAGAGATGACAAATTCATTCTTCTTCGGAAAAAATAAAAATGCATATTTCATTTTTTTAATATGCATATTTCACTCCTCTCTATCAATCTCAGCTGTGGAGAGAGGCTTTGGGCACTCCAGGGTCTCCTGTCTTCTTCTCTTTAGACAGAAATAGATGTATTATCCTCCTTCTCTTGCAGATTCTCTCTTTATGTCTCTTAGCTCCTGATTGGCGGCTTTCGCAGGAACATATTCACCCCATTTTCACCTTGCTGACCTGCGACGATGATGTGACGCTCCACTGAACCGAGGTCAGGGTCACCTCATTATGTTTCTACTGTCACTGAACTGCAGATGTTGTGTTTTTTTTTTTTTAAGCCACTATTACGACAAAATATTTACTTAATGCAATCATTTGGGCCTGATCAGTGAAGCAAAAGCACAAACTGTTGGCCTATTTGACATACAGGTGGAACATGAAACATTGCCTCCACTCCCCCAAAGTATCAAACAATTGCAACATATATCCACCTTCATTCCAATGTCTCTGCTCCAAAACAGTGAATTACAACTACGCAAATAAAATGGATGGGTGGTTGATTGTGGGTGATAGTAAAGAAAGATGATTGTACTATTCAACTGCTGCAATGTTTGCTTTGTTATCCAGAGTTCAAGAACTCATACAACTGCCTAGATGAAAGCTTTTTTTCACCTTGAAACTGAATAGCTATCAGTTCAATAGATGCAGCAAAACAGATTTTTTTTTTTTTCAGTTTTCAGTATCATTAAAATTTTGGCACTGGCTTTTTTGTCAGCTGAAGACTGGCTATATGCCTTACGTTTCCACCTGAGTTTCCTTAGGGTTGAACATATCTTTCTGCTTTGAAACTGCTTTCTTTCAAGCTATGAACTACTACTGATCAAAGTATGTTATGTGTGTTGGACTATGTATGGGGGATGTGTGAGGTTATATGTAGGCATGCAGCATAAAGGGCAGCCAGAATACAGCAGGTAACAGAGGAAGTAAGAAATAAAAAGAATAATCCTTATTATCCTTGACATTATGTCTAATATGTTAGCCATGGAGGTGTTATAAAAACTGGAGAAAGTAAGAAAGTCCCGAAATGCTAGGCTAGTGAATTCAGCCAAAATTGAATACATTTTTCAGTTTTCAAAATGGAGTTCCATACGGCTCATTTGAGAACCATTTTATTAAGCCAATTAGATCCCATGTTACTAATGGAGTTAAAGGTGGCACAAAGCTATGACATGGATGGGCATTGGACATTCTTGCAGGGGGAAAAATATGTGCACATGCAAGGGAGCTCATGCACAACACTAAACTTGTGCATGAGCTGAAACTTGCGCATGAGCTGCAAAGAGCTCACCAATCAGCACAGAGGAAATTGTCCTGGAAGGGGTGCAAAATTATTACATTTCTGAAAATTTGGTGATGAGGAAGTGCCTTGCTAATTGACTAATTGACAAATCCTGATCCCTGGTTAAAGCCTCCCTAAGCAGGATTGGCCATTCCTTAGCTGTTTTCTCGGTTTGTGCCAGGTTTGTGCTTGCATTTTTCCCCACAGAGCTCCCCCTACAGCTTCAGGCTCAATATTTTACAACACTGTCAACATGCATGAAGATGGCATTTATATCATTTCATTGATACACACGTCACATGGAGTCTAGACCTGAGTGTGTCTGTGACAACTAATCCTGTCCATAGTGGTGATAGAAAAGTAATTTCCCCTGGTATGGGCAGGGCGGGCAGACTGTGTCCTCTCTCACCTTCTCTCTGTAGGGCGTGATCTCATGGGGAGCGCGGGACATCGAGGTGACAACGCACTCGCCTGGGCCATCACTGACTTGTCTCGGCTGCTGAGGATGAACTTTTCTGCAGCTTCAGCAGGAAGCCATCTGTGACAGAGAGAGAGAGAGAGAGAGAGAGAGAGAGAGAGAGAGAGAGAGAGATGGGGTGATTAGGGGCAATGGGAAAAGGAAAGAGGAAAAAGGAGTTCAATTAAAATAGAGAGAGACAGGGAAAGACAGAGAAAGTTAGAGAAAAAGAGAGAGAGAGAAAGTGAGTGAAAGAGAGAACAAGTGAGAGAGGCCGAATGGCATTTATATTCATCTGTGTGAAGGTGCCTCTAAATTAGCAGGGCTATCCCTGGTCACCAAAGTGATGGGTATTAGAGATAGAAGAAAGCAAAGATGCAGAGAGAGAGTGAGAAAGAGAAAAAGAGAGAGTGGAGAGATATTATATATGTTAGACAGTCAACTTTGTTCCCCAGGTGTGCATGCCCTGTTCCCCAGGTGTGCATGCCCTGTTCACCAGGTGTGTTGTCTTTCTGCTTTGGTAAAGCCTTTAGGCCTTTAGGAGATCAGTGTCATTTTATGTGTTGGCTGATGTCTCCAGGGAACATGAGCTTGCAACTGATTCTCATTTGCCAAGAAGAAAACATTTTTTAAGCTAAATGCACAACTCCATCTGCCCTTAGGCTGTGTGTGATCACTGTGTACAAGGATTATGCGTAGTGTTATTCAATGTAGCACTCGAATACCCATAATTACAAGCAAGTATTACATGAACCTACACAAAAATGAGCGTATACTAAAGCACATGTTGACCCCTGAGCATATCAGAGTTGCTGTCTTTGACCAGATTGCTATGTTGATATGGATCTGATGTCCATCTAAATGCCAGGTTCACTAGTACATCCCATTTTTGACTGGGTGCAGGAGCTGATTTGGACATTGTGATTTACAGAATTACAAATGTTAAGCTGTGTTGATAAGCTCTAGTGCAGTGCTCAATAGTAAACCCAAGGAGCCCAATTACATGAGTGCAGGTAGATGTTCTTAAGTGGTACTATGATTATCGAGTCAGGCCTGGGATATCTGTGAAATTGAGGCGATATGTATGACGCTGAAGTCATAAGCAATCATTCCTTTGAGCATTATCTTCTGTATCTCTCATCCACACGTGTTACAGCAGAGCACTCGGAATGGTTTGGTGCAGAGCCTAACCTTGCCCTGCCTCAACTCATGCCATATTAGCAAGACACCTGCCAAAGTACATTACATTAATGCATTTAGCAAACGTTTTTATCCAAAATTACTTACAAAAGAGGATAACATTCAAGCTACAGCACAATGAAAAAAAAAACTAACAAGGAGTGCATATTGCAAACATAAAGTTTGCAGTATTTTAAGTTGAAAGTGCAATAGTGTAATAAAAGTGCACTATAGAGAGATATTAAGGATAAGAGGTCAAGTGCATTTCTAGTATTCAGAAATTCAAACCAGGAGATATTCTTGGAAGAGCTGGGTAAAGTAGAGTTAGACGGATGATTCAAACAGGGGTCTTGGAACACAGATAGACACATAGATTTCTTGCAGTACATAGATTTAATCCTTGCATTTACACCTGAAGTAGTTTTCATAGCTTTTTAAAGACTTGTGCTGTATCCCTCATCAAACTGAATTACATTCCCATCACAGCATTCTTCTTAACTGTTAAACCATGCATAACACATTTTCTTGTACTAAAGTCTCTTCAGTATAATGCATGAAATAGCAAAGATTCTTGATTATGAATGAGAGTATAGTTCCATGTAATCGCCTAGAAAATCACCACATCTCATTTTCCATCAGTCTTACACTTTGTAACTACAGAAGAGTCAAGTTCTATATGACAAAAATCCCAAAATTCTTAGTCACTTTTGAGCAAGATGCTAACGGGCAAGATGCCAATAGTCTAATCTAATTCAATGATCTATGCTTAGGCTAAATGCGCTACTGTCGGACTGAGAGAATGGCTGGATGAAATGGAGAAAGGTTAACCTCAATTGTTTAACTCAAGGGTAGGTGTAAAATGGTTGTATTTCCCAAAAGGTGCCCTGTTCCTTTAAACTCGATTTATACACATTTTGAAAGCAAAGCTTACCCTCGCTCCCTTTTGCAAATTAGTCTTGTTCTTTCTTCTGAACACTCTGTGGGCATTCTTTGATTGGGCTTTGATTAAGTCTGAGTCAAAAAGTGGTCATTATTCATGATGGAAAAAAGAAAAACACATCATCCTCACCTACCTCTGTTCTTCCTCCCACCAAAGGTCAGGTGGCTAATGACATTGAAGACAGTCTTACAGGCTTTCTAATAGTACTGTCTCCATGTCCTGCTCCATGGCCCTGTGCTAACTCCTCAGTGAATTACTCAAACAGCCTCAAATGCTAATCTGCTGCCCAGTTGAAGGAAACATCAACAGAAACTTGTATTAATACCATAGACATCCAGTACTCTGGGGCTTCATTAAGTGTTTCTTTCACCAGGCCATTAACAGCCCCAGCAAAATGGACTGACTGCATTAACGTAAGCAGCTTATCAAAGCCCAATACATTAAAAGTACTTACACAGTGAGAAATGTAAGTATACAACTTACTTACATATCAACCAGTATAGAGGATAGATAGATAGATAGATAGATAGATAGATAGATAGATACTTTCATTGTTATTTCAGTGTTGTAACTTGCTTTTCATATAAAAAAGAAGATAATTAAGTGCACCATAATGCAAGATAATTATAATTTTGCATGCCTCCCCTATTTTCTATATGACAATTACACCACTCTGGTTCCATGCACAGTGTTCCACTGTATTTGAACTCTCCCTCTAATAAAGCAACTGGATAAATAAAAACTGGACTGGATCTAAGGTCTAATTTCTTTGTGTTTCTTTACCCCAAGTCATTCTCTATCTCACTGTGATCCAATAGAATGCCATATGAACTAATCCTAAAGATTATGAGGGAGAAGCAGATCACAGGACTCTGTTTTCTTTTTGGCCCGCACAGAGGCTGTCTGTGGACTTACGTGCAGTGCAGAGTCTTATCTTTAGGCTAAGATGCTGTATTTCTCTATCTGAAACAATCCAAACCCAGATTCTCTTAACCTCAGCAGGGGAATGAATGCTGCTGATATTTGCTTCCATGGGCTGATGCAAGGAGAAAGGGTTCACCTGGAGAAAAAAAAATTGTTATCATTCAAGAATTCAATAACAATGGACGGCAAACATCATGGTCTTCCTGACAGACCTGTGTCCCTGGTCTAATTCAATTTCCTGTCAGGCTCTTAGATCTCTGTGATCGGCCCTGTGATTGTCCCTCACCCTGTTGGAGTGAAATTTGGCAGACCGCTTTGACCTTGTGGGTAACTGGCCTGGTAAACCTTTCCCTCTGCACCAACTCACACTTCTTGCACTTTTAAAAACTGGGCCAAAACATAGGGAGATTGTCAGAAATGTATGTTTGAGTATTTCACAATAAATGCAACTTGATTATGAACTGAACTGCAGATAAAGTAATAACACCTCTTTCTTTCTTTGTTGTATGGTCTTAAATTATTTTGTCCATTCTCTAACCAAGCCATTATGATGGATTTTCCATGGCACGGACATTTGACTATGTGTGTCTGGTTTGTTACCTCTGTCCAACTTCCTCTGTTCCGTCCATGTCACTTAATGTTGCTCCTACCCATTCCTGTTCATCTAATGTTGGCACCTTCACCATCATTGTTAACCTACAACAGCACTGCACTGGAGCACCAGAGGCAAATTTAGCATATAGATGGTCTGTATACAAAGACTCACATTTTGCATTGTGTTGAATAAACAAACTTCTGAAACATTGCATTTCACTCCTGAATATATAAAGCTTACAGAATATGCCAACATCTCAAAGATTATCACTCGGTTTCCTTGCTTTGAAATGCATGAATGTGTTGCATATTTGGCATGACTTATTGATTGTTTATAATGTTTTTACAACAAGATATGCACACTGATGCCCTGCAGATTTATATGAATGGTGATAATCATACAATAATCACATGGTAAATCATTTTCAGTGATTGTTATCAATAATTATCATCCAGAGAAATTAAATATTGTTTTCTGATTGACTGACAAAGTGTCCGTTATTCCCCGATAACGGGACACATATGACGTATATCTGGTAAAAAAAAAGTTCAATCATTGTTCCATACCAGTGCTCTTCAGAGTTGTAACTATAACAACAACAAGCAGCCTTGTGGATCTACTTCCCCACGAAGCCTACACCAAAGCTACAAACCAGCTGTCTTTTTGCAGATTACTGCTTAAATATAAAAATAATTCTGGCAACTGGATGATAAGTGGGATAACGGCCTTCGAGGTGTCCTGATATAGGGGAATAATGGACTTGGTGTAGGTGTAGGTGTAGGCAAACAGCACTTCGCCTTCAGCGTTGTGCTGTCCTTCGCCCCACCTCGTCTATTATTCCTCTATATCTGGACACCTCGGCAGCCGTTACCCCTAACATATGGGACATCTGATTGTAGGGGTACCAATCTTGAGATCTGTCTGACAAATACATTATGGTAATATTTACTATATATATATATATATATATATATATATATATATATATATATATATATATATCTATATATATATATATATATAGATATATATCATGATTTTGTAATCAGTGTATACCATTTTCACATCCAGGGGTCACATACACATCTACATTTACCAAGACACTTCTTACCTTGCCAGTACATACTGTATGCCTGTTCTAGATATGTGGAATCCATTACGTGCGTTTTGTCCTCCATTAGGTCTGAAGCTCAAGGGCATCCCAAAGCAGGGGCCAAGATATTAGTGTAAATGGATATTGTGTAATGAAACTTTTATCAACTGTGCTTTGGAAATCACACACTTGCACACAGGGGGATGGTGGTCTGGTTTGCAAATAGTAGAAGCCTTCTGTACAGGTGAAAGGGCTGAATGCCTTAAATATTAACTATGCTAGGTCTTCCTTTTAAGAGATTAAGGTAAGTGGGTCGATGGGTAAGTGCACTGTACTTACATTTTCTTTAAAACCCATGTCTTCTACTCATAGCCTGCAACCTATATAAGCTCCTGTGTAGAATTATCTGCGGTATTTCAGATAGGTCAGAATAAACAGCAACGGTACAAATGTAAATGCAAACAGAAGATAACCTGATATAGCACTGATATTAGACTTTGTGCAGAACAGTAGCATGTTAGAGTAACACTGATTGCGGGCACTGTAAATTGAAAATGTCTGTCTATGGATGACACACTGGCAACTCATTAAACTCATCTACTTTCTTAGCCTGCTAAAATGTATGTTGGTATGGCTGTTAAGCAGGGAATGACAGTAGATGAAGCACTAAAATGCCCCCCCATACACACACACACACACACACACACACACACACACACACATGCACATACACACACAGCTCCTCAGAGTAACAGAAATGTGCAAAACTGTGATTGGTGTTTTAAATATTGTGTATTCAGTCTTTTCCCTTCAACGAAAGAGCAATTTCAATAATGATGATTCTTCACAGTTCTTCTGCGACTATTTTTTTTGTAAGAAAAGCGGTCATAACAAGAAAATCTCCTCTATTAAATGATACATCCCACTGTATATGAAGCAGTTGTTAAAAAGTAGTGGATTTAAGGACTATAAAACCAACCAGTTAACACTTTCTTGGACACACACACACACACACACAGAAGTATGTCAAAGAAAGTAGGATAAATGAAACAGTTTAAACTGAAATTTATTTTCAATAGCTGTGCACGACTTGCTAAACTGTAAGGTAGTGGAGTACTTGTGTGTTCAGTGAGTGTTTAGTGTCTTCCTCTGCAGGACATCTCAGTAAGATAAAACATGGTTAGCGCTGCTGATCCTACAAAAGCAATTACAGAGCTTTTCAAAGACACCCATGACAAGAAAGACAGACAACACGAACGGGAGAGAGAAACATTCCCCCTCTCATGTGTCCGCAAGTCTGATCTCACCAAGCATTGATCTGAGACCAAAGAGAAAGTGACAGGCTTTTGTCCACACTACAGACATGAAATACAAAAAAAAGAGTAACATAGAGGAGAAAAGCATTGCATGCATGGAACTATGTGCTTTAAAGGCACAATATGGACTTTATTGTGAGAACAGAAAATTGGCAACCATGAGGTTGTTATTGTGGAGGAGAGGTAATTATAGTATTTATGGATTTTCCTTTGCGCTTCAAAAGGAAGATGCATTGAAAGCCATGTACTCTTGAAGGTGTAACATTATTTGTCATGACTTAGGCCTGCAGAATCTCATCATTGTCATCATAAAATCTCATTCTTGATGAAGCCATACAGTTCAAAAGCAAATTCGTAGTAGGCCAGGCTGTATTACTGAGAGAGGAAAAGATCCAGGTCTTATCTCAAGGTCTTATCTCGTCACCATGATATGTGGTATGATATGTATTTGAATACAGTTGCTGTGTTGGTGAGAGTATAGGTCTCAGAGGACAAGATACAATGATGACTATCCTATAGTGCTAATGCTAAATGCTAGCACAGAACACAGTACTCATCTCCAAGGGTTAACTTTGCTTTCTGTGTGTGATATAAACAATTTGAATATGTTTGGCTGAAATGTTTTTTCATTTAAATCACATTTGCAGCAAAACCTATGTCCATTTGATTTGCCGTGACATCATGTAGTCGCACATACTTTGCTCCATAATGCTCTATAATGTCTTCCAATCAATGAGATACTATTTTTACACCCAGTGGTAAGCAAGGTTTGAAATGCTATCCATAAAGTACTAGGCCATAGGCTACGTACTGCTGAGTGTGAGACTCAAAAAAGTTTTCTGTTAGCTGTACTGATGGTGCAAGAAATACTCTGAAGAGAGTTCTTGATATAGCACCTCACTGGTTTGGTCATTTTAGTTGAGAAATGAGACATTTAAATCTTTTGGGAAAACCCTTTGGAACCAATCACTTGTAAATGTTCTTGTGAGAGAAAAAGACGTCCTCTGTGATGTTGAGTTATTGCTTCAGTTGCACACAGAATACTACAGCCCTAATACATTTACTGCAACCTGACCAGGTTTCACCAACATTTTTTGCCATAAAGTAGTATCTTTGTGATAACAGAATTTCAAGCTCTTCTTCAATGACAAACATGGCACATGTACATAACATAAGCCCAGAAACATGCCCCTAATACACACTTCCTCTCACTGTAGCGTCCAGATCCAGATCCAGATCCTTTCATCCTAACACTCACACCTGAGTGCTTACCTGTCTATAGTTCTCCATTTGCTTCACTGACTCTCATGATGAACTCATCATCAATTCTTTAATTTCTCCTCAGTTCAAATTAGGATACTTAATTCTGTTCAGTTTTCCATTTTTTAACTCAAGTCCCTATATAACAATGATTCTTGATTACATTGTACTTTTCTAAACAACTGCCTGATGGAATTTCCAATTACAATGTGGTCTTTAGACATTGATTAACTTTCACACAATTGCAAACCTATAAGGTAGTTTCCTTAGTTTCACTGTAGTAGATACTTTATATAAACCAAACTTGGCTGTCCACTTCATGTTCCGCTTCAATCATGCATTTACTCCGTTGCCCCTTATTTTGTTACTATAGGCCTAAGGAATGCAGACTAGAAGTGCTTCATGTTAGAGTGAAGTATTGATTTGTTTGTAAGACATGTTGAAATATGTAAGCCAGCTCATGGACTGGCCTCTATGTCTTTCAGATTCTTTTTGAAATTGTTGCATGATGGCACATCTGTGAATTGGATTAACATTACAACTTGTATTTGAAAAAAAAAACACCCTCTGTTTGCTGTGGAGACATAATGCCCTGCTTCAAGGGATGTGCATATTTATGGTGAATTATGTCATACCATCATATCCCATTGTTTCAGCTAAAGATCACAGCGCATCCAGATACAAGGTTGACAAACAACAATCTGGCTTTCAGGCTTCAGAACCTTGATGGGCCCAAATTGAGTGGTATGTCACAAACCTTTTGCATTGTGGGTCTATGTCTTTGAGCACGTTTACACTCTTTCTCTAAATTATGAAAAGGCCACCTGTCAAAATTCCATATCAAACCTGTCGAAACATTCAACCAAAGCTGCTCATTATGGCATTGACTCTCACAGGTCAGCAGATTACATAATTTTATCTAGTTGCTAAACACATAGACTATTAAGAGATCTTTCATTACCAGCGCCTACATGCAATTTCAATGAGCATAAACACAATATGTGTCCTCACAGAATCATTAGTAGCCTTGATGGACAGATTCAAGCAAACACACAGAATCTTGAGATAATGGCCACAGTAAGGCACCTTTCAGGTTAGAGTGCCTTTTTAAAAAAAGCTGTAGGGAATCCTTTGAAATGTCATGCAGAGTTCTTGCCAAATACTGTTGATTTTACATCAGTATGGTTAATTACTGAATCAAATTTGATTGTGCCTGAGCAAAATTACTAAGCGCAAATCCCCTGTCGTGTTCTGCATTCCTGATTAATGGGCAAACTGCAGGAAGTTTTGAATGATGACATTTGCTCAATAATGTAGCGTTTCTGCATCTTGATGATGATGCATTCATTTCATTTGCCGCTTGAGACTACAGTCAGGGGAATGTGTGATAGTCCCAGTTGAAAAGGATCAGTATGTTTTGTATTTGCCTGAGACTGAAGCGCTGATAATCCTGATTGAGCCTGTTGTGAGGGGGGACTCAAAAAGCTCTGTGTGATAAATGACTGACTAAAAAGAAGCAGGTTTTGAATTACCATCATGTTTTTCTGTGTTTACCTTCTGCCTGGAGGACAAAAGAAAGCAGAAGAGAAAGATTGATGAGTCAGTGTAGGTTTGTGTTGAGTAAACCAGTACCTGAATGATTTCATTAATGCAGACACTGACTGAAAACGTTTTCCATAAAGTTTTTGATTGGTTTTATTGGATTGGTTGACGTGGGCATCTTGCAAATTCTGTAAACTCACAAAGAAGCTGAAGGAGAAGCCAGAGAGGCTATATTTACCCCGCAAAAAGTAATTTGACCATCAACGTGACTAAGAAGCCAGGAAATTAACCTAAAAAAAAAACAGCTTTGCCTAGTTTTGTTTTAATGAAATGTATTTCTCACAGCATTGCTTTGCTATGAGAGAGCCTGGATGACGACAGCCTGGGTGACTCAGCTTTAGGGACCATGGTTGGCTGGACTCAGGATGAGAAGCGTACTCTATGTATTTAAAATTCAGGCCCTGTCCAAGGTTGGCTAATGCCTTCTGCATTGATCTGTTGAACTTTGACCATGCGACAGTGCATTAGCAGATCATTGTTTCTCAAAGTGCTTCTTTACATGCAAATACTGACCTAGCCTGTGGCCATTGTTTTAAAGAAGGAGAAAGAGCACCGATGCTCTTACTGAATTATCCCATTGCAAATGTACTAATGTGGAAACCTCATGGTAAAGTCACATTTAAAGTTGTTTGCTGTCTCGTTATAAGTGCATGGCTTGATCAGAATTATTGCTTCAAAGATGGGCAAAATTCAGTGAAGCTGATCTTTGGGCCTTTGAGCAACTTTGGACACATAGTGTACTTAGATGAATGTCCTTTTGGGCTGAATAAATGGGCTTGGTCTTTCATATTAAGTGTATCTAAAACTAAAATATACAATTTAAATTTGTTTTGTTTTGTTCTGCTGCAGCATGTCCTGTAATTCACTGTTTGGTCTTTGCGCGTATGGAAACAAAAGGCTAAGAGTCAATCTTTAAAAGCTCTCTGCATCACTGGCCACTCTGAAATACCTTTCTTGGAGAAACACTGAACATAAACTCAATAATTCAGTATTTGAGTGGCTTCAAATTTTATGTTATGAGAGAGGCAGAAGAAGAAGAAAAAAAAAAAAACGTGGCCCACACATACGGTAACAGACTGTGCACTGAGGTGATGTCAAATAGATTTATTTTAAGCCAACTTTTGAAAATGTTGTATTTTTGCCAACCGAATAGGATTTAATGAATTGAAGTTGTACAATGTGCAAAACCCTGCTTTGCAAATGGAGACAAGGATTTGTCTGAAGTGCAGCTGAATCCTTCAATTCTGTTTTATGTTTGAGTGTGTGTCCTTGAAATGGTCTCTCTGGTTTACTGGCATGTCTGTAAGTGACCATTTATTGAAAATGGTTGGCTGTGTTTATGATAAAGAGATAGCCTACTCGTTGTGAGAGATTCTCTTGTACAGAGAAATGGACGGAATGTTCCACTCGTTTTTATCTATGTTCATGTTCACCAGGAAAATGATTTCATTCCTCTGGTCAAAGCAAATTGTCACGAATGGAGGGTTGAATTGTGGAGGGTTGCCAGAGTCTAAAATATTAGTCCATTCCTCTTAGTCCATTTGGAGACAAAAACATGTTTTGAGGTAGTTGAGGGGGTTAGATATGAGGATATTATGATAATAATAAATTTATAAAAATACACTGGTAAGTTGTAACATTTCTAGTTCTTCTTTTGCTAGTCCCCTCCATCTCAGTAAAGGAATGCGATTTTTCCCTGAAGACCTTAAAGAAAAGAACTCACTTCCATGTGATTCTAAAGGTGAATCAGTAGAGCTATTGTGAGGCTACTTAAATCCTCTGCAATGCAGCTTTGATATCAATCCTCATTTTACAAGCTGCTTTGGATATAGACATCTGTAAATGCAACACAAGAAACTATCTCAATTGCACATGGTGCAGTTTTGACATAATAAACAGAATTAGACAAAACAGGCTGCAGCACCTTCAGGAAAAAGTGGGTCAGCCCTGCTGGTTTCAAATCAGTTATTACATCTCTGGTTTCACTTCATTACTGTGCTTGGGCGAACATTGTTTCCATGGCAACCACAACAATATGAGCAATTGTGCCAAGGCAATTTTGATTACATGGGGCAAGGTGCTGTTACATTCATCACCTGTGGCTTGTGTGTTGGCCGGATAAGCTATGGGGTGGAGGAGAGGGGGTAGTAAGGTGCTGAGAACATGGGGTGAGAGAGACTGGGAGAAGGAGAGAGAGAAGGGGCGTGTGTGAATGTGTTTGTGTGTGTATGTGGGTTCGCGTGGGTGTACGCGTGTGTGTGCGCATGTGTTTGTGTGTGTGTGTGTGGGGGGGGTAATTAGGACAAAAGACCTCAGGCTGGAAAGGTGTTGATAGAGAGGAGATATTTTGGTGGCTGGGGTGTACCAAGCCGGAGACACAGACAAGAGTCTAAAACCCAAATGGTGCTGCAGCTGCAAATTCTGATTAGTGAGATGGTGATTTAGAGAGAATGGAGATGACTTCAGCCGAAGCAGACGAGACATGCCTGGAAACATAGCTGAAGACTGCTGGCATAGAGATGAAGGCTCTCTGTCATGCATTAAAGGCATAACAGGCAGGTCTGTGATTTTTTAAAAACTACGGATCACCCCCTATCGCGTTTTTTTTTGTAACAAACACCAATTTCCTCTATTTTTACCGATACATGTGAATTCATTTTACATATGGCGCTGTCATCGTTCAAGCACATAAAATGTTGCCTGGTGTGCCTTTAAAGTGCATAGCAGCCAGCAGGTGAGAGAGGGAGAGATGCACAACTCTGTGGAAAGTGGACATTTTTTTTAAATCACATCTATAATGGCAAGACAATGCCAGGTATTTGTATGGTGTGAATGATTATGGAATTTAATATCTGTTTAATAATGATAATGTGAGATTTGCTGAATCTAGCTGTAGAGGTTATATGAAAGAAAATACACAGTATTAAAAAATAAAAGAAACACCATGCTTGTTCTTGTTCTGTCACATCCAGAACATGTCAGATTGATATCAGTTAACCTATTGCAATAGCAAAAGTCAGAGGGACTTCATTGCAACATTCTATCGTTCCCAGTGTTTTGGAAATCGCATAAGTAAGACCATACCCTGGTCCTTTAGGAGGGATCTGGGGCAGAACTCCAATAGATATGGACATAAAGAAACAGTAGGCATTTTTTTTGCCAGTGTAATGTCCACTGTGGAGAGCTTGTACCACACAAAACTACAAGGTGCTGAGCCCACATAGTTTGCATCTGCTCCCTTCATAAGAAGGGTGTCCACTTACATATTGCAGTGGACAGAAATGCGCATTCATAGACTTTCATTGCTTTCAGTTGAACATTCAAAAATGCACTTAAAAAGGGAATAAAAAAGTTGAATGGAGACCCAGCAGACCTTGTTGATTTCTAGCTATGGCACATAAGGTCTTTTCTGCCTATGCAGTCTTGGAACACCAGATCACCAAAAAAGAGTATTATTATTTCCGCATTATTTTGTCGTAAGCATTTCACCATTGTTAAAAAAATATATGAATACATTTTAGAGTAGCTGCAGTTTTGCACACTGGCAATTTCAAAGAGTTGGATGTTCACCCAAGTCCTCAGGAGTGTCCGGTTTGCCCCTTTTCATCTGTCATGTTTGACTAAGAATGGGTGGTATTCAACCTTCTGTGCTTTGGAGAGGTTTCTTCTAGCTAGCAATCCCCATTCCACTCTACTCCTGCAAACACAGCACTTAACAGACTCACCTGTGAGGAATCTTGCTTGAAGTTGGTAAAGCATCACAGATATAACTATACTCACACCTGCACAGCGTCTGTACTGGAATCTGATGTTCTATACTCTCACCATTTTACGACAACAGTAAAAAACTTTGGGGTCTCAGTTGGCTAAGGTGTTATACCATACACCCGGGGAGTCTGCCCCGAAGTAATTTCCTGAACCTTCCCCCATCTTTCTCTCCCATTCATTCCTGTCACTCTCCACTGTCCTGTCACAATAAAGGCAAATAATATCTTAAAAAAAAAAAAAAACAATGGAAAAGTTTGCTTTGGAAAGCATTGCTCCTACGTACAAAATACTTTTAATCCTTTTTAATGTAAATACATATATTTCTAGGTCATGTATAAAGTGCAAGATAAGATTGCAATAATATACAGAAATGAAAAAAACCCTTTATTTCACATCGTCTGAATCACCTCTGCACTGTACAGTTCATCTTATAAAAAGAATGACATGTATGAAAATAGCACAGAAAATATAAATGGGTTGTAGACGGTCCTGAAACTCACGCACATACACTCTTGATTCACCACTGCAGCACTGTTAAAACATCGACACTGACAACACAGCACATGGTTGAGAAAAAGCTCCAACTCAACACTGCCATTTAGTTACAAAGTGTCGAAAAACAGAAGCAATACATACCAAATCAACAAAACATTGTCAAATTGTGTAACACAAAGCAGGTAGGTGAAATAAGCATCGGTCGTTGGCATGGAAGATGAGAAGTCTGTCTGTCATTGACCAAGCAATATTTTTGCTCTAAGATGAATATGATGATGATGGTAGTTGTGATGATTTGAAATGGTTGGCCTTCGCTCATTACACCCAATAGCGCTAAATCATTGACAGAAATCTATCCAAAGACAGTCTCTAGTCACATCACAGTGATACAGCTGTATCGGTTACACAAACAGTGTCACTTCCAAAGCACTTTCAGCATGAATGCTTACATCATCAAAGTCACCAGACACACACTTTTTAAAACCACTGTTGGTTTTGCAAAACCTTTTAAACTATAAAGGTGGATCCTACTGAATCTACTCAGTGAAATTAGCATAAATGATCATTTCATTTCTTTGGCATTATGTCTTTATGAGTAATGGACATTGTAAATTTTTTATTCAATTAAGAAGGTTCAAGAATATGGTTTTATGTAAGAACATTAATACTAGTATAAATTATGTAACTATTAATGATAGTAGGAAATTGCAATGGCAAAACTACAGCTAAAGGGCTCCACATAAGAAATACATACAGTTAATGTATTTAACTTGTGCTATATGTTTGCGCAGAGCAATATGAGGGTATTATATTGAACTTATGTGGAACCCTTTCTTGGAACTGCTACTAATAAAACAGACAGACTTATGTGGCAATCTATTCCTAAACCTAAACTGGATTTCTGTAAAACAACAAAAGATATTAATTCCAAATCCTATCAAATGCTTGCAGTGATGGACAGAAGGGCTGAAACACTCTCTGCTTTGTTATATATCTGGGCTAATGATAGTTCTAGCCAACATAACATACAGTGAATGCTTTCAGAAGGTCACTTGCATTAGCAGAACCGTCCCATCATGCCACACACTTCAGCCCCTTCTATTCTTGTATTCTTTGTAGAAATCTCTAGACCTTTCTGATTCCCATCCCTCCTAGAGCGCACAGATCCCTGGCAACCGCTAACGTATTATTCCAACGTAGTTCAAAAAGTCTTTCATGACTGTGAAATAAAATGAAAAAAACTCTTTAAAGACACTTTACTTCCATTTACTTGGCTCCGGTTACAATGTTGAACATTGCTGAGGAGAGACAGCTCTGACAGTGGGCTCTTATTGTTAAGGGCTTTGATCTTTTTGTAATTACAGGTCAAAACGGACTTTTACATATTCTATTTCACCAGTAAACACGCTTAATCAGGAGTTGTTTCACCCCTATAGTCCCTGAAGCTTGCAGCTTGCTGCTGAAAGGCATGTAGGAATAAAGATGTCTGAACTCACAGCCTGCTTGTCTTTCATCTGGTCTACTCGTTGCACACATACAGCCTACTGTGGCCTTGTACACATGTAGCCAGCTATTTTTTAAAATGATGTCATATGATTACTAATATGATCTTTTATGTATTTATTTATTTATACTGTTTTTTATTTTTGGCCTTTCATTCACCTGTAAATAGTGTCTTCAGTCACTGACAACAGCGATTTTTGAAAACAACAGCCAAAGTGAACAGAGAATGAATTTTTTGCATTGTAACAATGAGTTCTTGACAGCATTCTAAGTATCTGCATGGACAGATAAAAAAAAATGGAGAAGGAAAAGGTTTTTATAAACCCCCAGCGACACGTGTACAAAGCCTGTGTCTATGGCTGAATCTCATTCTCCTCCTAACCTTAAGTCCTAAACCTTTACAGACTTAAAGTCCATTCACAATAACAATAATAACAATAACTATAAAGGTAACTGCAACTATAACAATATTCATCCACACTGACCAACGATAACATAAGTCTGTTCTCATGTGAATGAACTAATGTCTAAAATTTCATGGTTTCTGATTGGCTGTCAACCTTTTAGCGTTCAAAAATTACTCTGACAATGATCCCAAAGATATTGTTGCACATGTTGTTGTTATAATTGTGATGTGGACGTTGTTATTTGCATTAAGTAAAGCAATATTTATTTATCGTTATAGTTATAGTTATAGTTATCGTTCTTGGTTGCGAATGGCCTTTTAACTGGGATGAATCAGTCAATCATGAAATCAATTAATGGCAGTTAATTCTTTGAGGGTGTAGGGCTCAGAGCTGGACACTGGGACCCACCCTTATAAAACCCTCATTTAATTACTGATTGGTTGAAGGATATTTATGCTTAGATATACTATTCATTATCTAGTTTCACTGCCATTACCAACATTTTTATTTATATAAGCCATTATTATTCACGCTATTATTATTACCTCTGCTAAGGAGGTTACGTTTTTGCTGGCTTGTCTGTTTGTCTGCTTGTGAGCATGAAAACTCAAAACTGCACGGATTCGGATGAAACGTTTGGACAACGTGGGTATTGGGTCAAGGAACAGATGATTTTGGTGGTGATCTGGCAACTGGTTCCACCATCTGTAATTTGTTTTGGGTCAGTGACCCTATATTGCCTTGGCGGAGGTCTGCGCTCTCCGTGCTTTTCTAGTTTTCTATGCTCCTTTTTTGTCCACCATGATCATATAATTTTGGAACTGCCATCCAAAGGTTAGCACCACTCAAAAGAAGAATAACTAATAGGCCTATCTGCATCACAGTTCAACAGAATTAACACCTACAACAGTAGCAGTTATATGTTGAAGCACTTATAGACGATTAGCAGATATAAATGCAGAAATTTGCCAATTACGGACTCAAATTCCCACAAAGTCACAACAGAAATCACTTTAGAATAGTGTAAGCTGTCAGAGCAAGCTTGGCTGCAGATGTCACGTTACACTGTCCAGGAACTTGACATGTCAATGACAAATCACAAGACAATTTTAGTTAACAACCTGAAGAACACTAGATACCTCTAGACCAAACTCAAGCACACACTTTGTCACATCAGATCCACTTTTGGCACAATCATGAATCAAATTCAGCTATTTTACTATGATTGTAGTAAGGGTTATTGCTTTGTGAATATATATCAGTCAGTTGTGTTCTGACCCAGTTAGGTGTTAGATATCTTTCTTGTCTCTTAGACACCAAAATGTTATGTATTAAGCAATTCTTTTTCAATCCTTTTCAGATTTGCTACAACTGGGCCAACAACTGACAAAACAGAAAAAGTGATTGGTTTCATATTTGTTGTTTTGTGTTTTGTTTTATAACCTTGCAGGGGCACAGCGTGGTGAATTAGAGTGATTTTTAAACATTATACAGGCATCAACTGTGCCCTGGGAGAATGGATATATTCCACTAAAACAATTTAGTCTCTAACTGGCTTTGAAATTAAACAATTATGGTGCTCTGATACATCTTCTGAATGTGTCTGCAGTCATACTTACAGTAATAGATACAAAACATTATAAATCCTATTCTCATTTAAAAAAATACTGTCCTAATTTACTGTGCGGCCAGATTATCACAAGATTGGGCTAAATATTGATGGCTATCCTCCCAGGGGTGGATTTTTAGAACAGCTAGGTCATTGTTATTATACATAAATAATTTCTGTTTCGCAATAGATTCTACTCCTGTGTTTTTTTTTTATATATATTTTTCATCTTCAAAGGAGGGTCATAGTGTCATCAGCTATCTGCTGTGTGAATACAAATCAAAATACTGAAACGGACACCTCATTAGTGCTCCCCCGTTTCTCTTTTTTTCACCCTCTCGTTCTGTTTCTCTGTTCTTGCCAAAGCCGGAGCGAAAGCCTTTCAGACGAGTTACATCAAGTTACATCAAGACTATGTACTATGTCAGTCTTGTAGTGTGGGATGCAGCGGGTCACTGTACCACTGTCAATTTCTTTTCAGGAGCTGGCGAAACGCCAAAGTTATGGCTGGCTGTTTATAGGTCCTCTGATCGTCTCTCTCTCGGTCTTTTAATGAGAGGCTCGGATCCTTTCACCTATAGGCAATGCTGGCAGACTGTTCTTGAACAGTTGAGTCAGAACATTAGATGCCAGAGTACATGGCTAAGGGTTGGCATACGCGCTTGTACAACTAACTGAGGGAGCGCTCATACATGCAATTCCTAGGTTCAACAGATTACCTATATATATATATATATATATCCCCTTTCAGCGTAAAATATATACTATATATGTAGGTCTATCTCTGATTGAACTTTTCTTTTGTGTAAAATTATGCTAGAAATTTATAAATATAGGAGAAGCTTTGAATACTCTTGGATGTCCCCCTGAAAAAAAAAAAAAAAACTTACAAAATCAAATAGCAATTGATATAAACTCTAAGAGTTGTTTTGGATATATATGGTGACATTGCATGCAGTAATGTCAACTAGGATTGTGCCCTAAAATAAACTAGGCGATGGCATTGTGCACTGATAGAGGTGAGGTCCTGGAGACAGCAGGGTGAAAGCCAGGAGGATGATCGGTTGGGAAAAACCAGACACTGCCTCCATTGCTTCCTTCCACATATTCCTTCTCTGTACAGACTGTTCTGTACTCCCTCCTGAAGAAGGCACTGAGGATGTTTTTTTTTTCTTTTCATTTGAAAGTCCTTTTGCAAGACCACTCACCTGCCCTTCCACCCCCTTGGTTTTAACTGATGGCTGGATGACAAGTTTCCCCATTTCACTCGCAACAACCCTCTGAGATTTCACTGATGCACGAAAGGGTCAGCAAGAGATACTGCATGGAAAAAAAATCATCTATAATCATCTTAACCCTCATTCATACTGTTTGTCAGAACAACATTTCCCTTCTACTCCAAACAAATAACGATAAAAAAACAGCTTGCATGTTTGTGGAAATAAAACAAGTTGTGTATATATGTGTGTTTGTTTCCAGGTACCTGAAGAACAAAGGCAGAGATACCGCCAGGCAATAGCCAGTGGTCAGCACTGTCCCTGACCACACAAGAGCAGCCTTGTTGTCTCAGCTTCTTAAAGGCTCTGAAGGAACTCCAGTCATTTTTATGGCACTGGTCCACTGTCAGGGTCACCATGTTCTGCCACAAAATGGCAACCGAATCTGGAGCAAACCTAGCTTACCTGGGGCACAGGTGTTCCTCGGCCTCAGCTGGTTGGTTCAGGAATATCTGGGGTTTGGACTGACACACTTCCATAGAGGAACCCACATTGCTTGGTTAGTGATATAGGGCCAAACTAGACCCCCCCAAACCCCCCAAATAGTCCTGTCACCACCACCACTACAACACCACACTACAGAGCCCCAGAGCGAGTCTGTGAGTCCTCCAGTCCACAAGGTGTCGCTAAAGGTAGAGGTAGCCCACCCAGTAGACGATGTTGAAGAGGAGGAAGGAGGTGGGGAAGAACACCCGTGAGTAGGAGTCCAGTTCCAGGATGTCTATGTGCACTCTGCCCCGCCGCCACGCACCACCCTTGCACTCCTCGAAGCAGCAGAAAAAGCTCTGGCAGTCCTTCCCATCCAGGCATTCATAGATGCAGGCGTCATCAAACTCCTGCCAGTACATAGAGTTGTTCAGGGTGATGACAGTGGGCGGGGGCCCCACATCCAGCACAGAGTAATTCTGCAGAGATGGAGAGAAAGAGAGAGATGTTTTCTATATATTTGCACTATGTTTTATATCCTGGCACACACCAGTAAGCATAGAGAAAGAGGGAGAGGAAGAGAGAGAGAGAGAGACTGAAAGAATGATAAATAAATAGACATATAGACAGACAGAAAGACAGAGAGGAAAGATGGTGGATGGACAGTGGATATCTAGAGATATCTGCACTGAAGCACTAGGGAGGATGATGACGGATGAGATGCAGTCAGGGGCTGCATGGAGAGGGCCGGGGAAGTGCACTGTCATGTGTTAAATCTGTGCACTAAGCAAAAACCTGCGCTGTGCTGCACACATCCCATATGCCAGCAGTGAGCTGTCACTCAGGCCAGCACAGATGAGACCATCTGCCAAGAGTCACTCCAGTGTGCTCCACGAACCGACCACAGCACCGCCCAGGAGAGGAGTGGTGAGGAGAAGAGAAGAAGGGAGAGACTGCAAAGGAGGGCCCACTCAGTGTGCCCATCTATCTCTTCCCACTGCCTCACATTTTGACACACACACACACACACACACACACACACACACACACTCACACACACACACACACACACACACAGACACAGACACAGACACACCAGATAGAAACCCATGGGGGAAGATATCTGTCTGAATCTTGTCTGTGGCACAACAGTGACTTCCTGGGCTGGGCTTGCAGTCGTACAAATTTCACACTCTTGTGAGGTTTCTATTTGATAGTAAGATGACCAGGAAAATACAAAAACATTTCAGTATCCATGCAAATGTATCTGATGTCAGATGGACTGAAAAAGAGAGGAAGTAATTTGTGGATCTGTTTTATCTCTCATTCAAAATGCAGCCACACATGGAGCATCCTGTCTTGATAACTTATGCACAGAATGAAATAGTGATTTAAGTGTAAGTGTCACATTATCTCATAACGCTGCAGTCCAACAATGTTTTTGTTTTGGGACTTTTTTTTTTCAAGGCTACAGCTACATTAGCTATCACTGACATACAGTAGACTATGTGGTGTAAAAAAGGACAGTGTTTCTGGGTCTCACTAACCACAGATTTCTATTGTATATTGGTGAAAATAGGCAAATTCCAAAATAATAAAATTTAAGGTCTGCCTTAAGTATTTGGAACATGCGGTGAAGTGGGCTCTCCCAGGCGACCAGAGTGAACATTGCTTAAAGGGATCCCTGGCTACTAAGACATGTTGGCCTTATAAGACTGACGCTGGCACTCAAAACTCACTCAAAATGTTTTTGTTTTTATTAAAAGTTTAGAAAATCCTTTTACTCGTAAACTGACATTGTAACAGGTGACACCATCTAGTTGAGTTAATCTATGCTGCACAAAATCAACCAGGTGATGTCACTTTTTACCAAGAAAGCATTGAGACATAAACGCAGTGGCAACTTACAAGCTCTGCACATGAAGGGATTTTCTTAAAATCTTTTAATAGAAAAATCCTGTTAAATATAGCTCATATCAACATCAGTCTTATAAAGCCATGTCTTAACATGTCTTAATAGTCAGGGATTGTTTCACTTTGAAACACATTATTTTCTGAAGCCTATGCATTGGCATGGATTCGCTCCATGGTGAGCAGATACTTTCTGCTTCAACCAGTCACTACTGTTTGAGTGTGACCTTTGTTATGCGCTGGAATGCACCACTTGAATTCAACGTTATCACTTTCAGCCCCTCCCTCTGTTCACTGATTGGCCCACACAGCTCAGAGAAGGTGCAAACCGAAGCCTGAGGATAGCTCCCTGACCAGTGTTGGAGCTAAATGAGAAATTGAGCACAAGCACTAGGTGGCGCTAGCCTGGCTATTTACCATGCATCTCATTACTGTAACTGGACCTCCAGTGACTGGACTGGGGTGAGGACTGGTGCAGGTCAAAGGCATGTGTGCTGCAGGGACAGAGCATGACAAAGAGACAGAAAAGGAGGGACAGAGACAGACAAATGTGTGTGTGATATTGTCAGTCTATGTGTGTGTGTGTGTGTGTGTGTGTGTGTGTGTATGCTTGTGGCAGTGTGTGTGTGTGTGTGTGTGTGCATGTGTGTGTGTGTGTGTGAAAGTGAGAGAGAAACAGACAGACACTGAGACAGAATATGTTTGTCAAAAGGTGTATGTCTCTGTATGTTTGTGAGAGTATGTGTGTGTGTGTGTGTGGGTGTGTGTGCACTTGTGCAGAACCCATGATGATAAGTTGGGTGGGGGGGTGTTTCTCACCGGTCTCTTAGTCTTGCTGCAGAGTGGTCTCCTAGAGCAGTAAGAGTAGTAGTTGAGGGCAGCATACTCCATCATGGCCGCAAACACAAACAGGAAACAGACAGTGACAAACAGGTCCATGGCCGTTACGTAGGACACTCTCGGTAACGAATTCCTAGCCACCGTACTCAGCGTGGTCATCGTCAAAACAGTTGTGATCCCTGCAAATACCAGAGAGGATGACACAGAGAGTGGAGAGTGAGAGAAAGGAAGCAGAGTGTCAGAGAGAAAAGCGTAGAAAGACAGGGAAAGTTAGACACATCGGAAGAGGAAGTGAAAAAGGTCATAAGAAGATAGAGGGAAAGAAATTCCAGCACCATACTCTCTCTTTCTCAGATATAGAGACAGAGCACAGTAAATCCCCTTCATTCACCCAGCACCCGGAGAACAGTTGTACTGTGTAGATACACAGCAGGGTATCTACATAAGAGGGGAACATAGCTACTGCTACTGCCACTTCTGCTGCCTCTGCCACTGGTGGGGACAGTTTTCTGTTCTCAAGCTCATTTTTCAGTGGTTTGTCAAGGGCAGGACGGACAGACCTTGGCACTAATCAAGCAGGGGCTGTGGGCCTCTGCTTATAGAAATCCTGCATATTGAAGTATTTTACTTCTGCACACACACACACACACACACACACACATATGTATATACAACTGTAGTTTTTGTCATTCAGAGACTCGAATACACAAACAGATGAATGGTACACATGTAGACTCTAACGCAGACACACACTCTTTTCCCCTCTGCCCACACAGATGCCGTCTCAGGCCATGTATGCACGAAATGTGCGCACACAAATACACACAGACACACACACACACACAAATAAATATATATATATACACACAAAACGTGACTCTCTCTCTCTCTCTCTTGCTCTCATGAAGATCATAAAGATGCCTCTGAGAATAAATGGTGACTGTACCCCAGCATTCCCAAGGTTTCTATGGAAACAAGTGGACTAAATCTATTTCAGGCATTTTGCACACAATCCCTCTGTCTTTCTCTCTCTGTGGCCAGACTTATTACCTCCACCTGCATGTCAGCGTGATGTTGATAGTCTTGCTCTTTTTTTGCACATTTGGGAGTTCTAGACAACTACATTTCACTGAGAAGCATCATTTTTTGAAGGCATTTTTCTCCCCATTTCAAATCACACAATTATAAATAATCTCGTCTGAAAGATTCATTTCTAGAGTAAAGGATGAGACAGCCCTGTCATGTCATGGCACAGAAAATATGAAAAGAAGGTTCAAAACATGCAATTTTCAAATTTTACATTGCCAAAGTTGATGTTGTCACTCTTGCAACTTTTTGTCAGACTGATCAAATTTCATCTTTCTTTTAAAGTCTCCAGCTTAATTAAATATGACTGTTTGTTTTGTTCATTTTTTATGACATATCACTGTCTGTTGGCATCTCCAACCCACAAACATATCTTGTGTTTGGTAGCTGTTCTTGCAGTTCAATTAGAAATAAAGCCAGATAGACATTGGATCATGTTTCAATAATGTTTGATGTGATAATACACATTACATGTTTTGATCATTTTCCCCTCACAATCAAAAACTTGTCGTTGCCATAGTCACGGAGTGGGTTCTAACTACTCTCTCTACAAGACAGCAGATGAAAAATTCTGTAATGTCAGAAATCCAAGCTGGGTTTCAGGGGATGAAACATTGATTGTTATGTGTTTTACTTGTTTTGTCCTCGGTCAAACACCACTTCAAATGGCAATTGATAAGACAAGAATCTGGTCCGATTCTGGACTGTGCTGGGGCAAACCCATAGGTCAAAGTGCTGTTGAAAACATAGGATTCTCATCTGCTCTAACAGAATAATGTATGGACCGTGTCAAGTCCCCATGTATGATTTTATATAATCTGAGAAAATATTTTTATGTGGAACCTGCATTGTGGCTAAAATCTGTCCACAGCTGTACACTGTCTGTCAGAGTCTGAGAGTCAGACTGTGGGATGACTGTGATGACAGCTGTGCTCTGTCAGAACATGCTTATGATATGGCCAGAGATGGCTGATGAACCAGCCATCATGTGCAGGTTCATTGGGCCCTTCAAAACTACTGTAACATATTCTAAAGAGGAAATCCCATATCCCTAAAAAAAGCATAGTTTGAGGGGATATGTTGTATCCCTCACTTTCCCTCCATTCCTCTCTCTCTCTATCTCTCTCGTACTTCATCATGGGTTTCTTTGCCAGTTGTTGTCCAGGTGCTGCCTGCGCTGCTGGGTCTTGGCCCTGTTGCTCACCCTGGCTGTTCCCTGTTCTCTACCTTTCTGGCCGAGCCACTCCATCTCTACTCATCAACCCCCCTCCCCTCCTTTCTCTCTGGAATCCATCGATCAACCTGGAAGTCTGGAAAAAGCAAAGCTCTATTTTTTTGCTTTCTTCTTTCCTTTCCTCTCAAGGGGTAATGACTTCTTTTGTCAGACAGATTAATTGCATTCATCCCTCTCTCTCTCTCGCGCTCTCGCCGTCGTATCTGTGTCCCCTCTTACTGCCACAGAATGCAACCCCCCCTCCCCCCCGCCTCACTCTCTCTCTGCTCACTATCTGGCAAATGTAGAATCTGCTGGCCAGGTGAATGATATTGTCTTTCAAGGACCCCATTTCTTATCTCAAGAATATGGGACTGAGGGACAATTCAGGCAGGTCCTTTTAGTGTTGGCTATTTGAACAAGCTCTGATGCTGTACGAGGTTTTGTGTGTTTGTTAACAAGAATGGCAGGTCATGGTTCAGGCCACACCAGTGAGGATTACAAGAGAATTAGAGATATTTCTGCACTGGCCTTATTGTTGGACTGAAGCAAACCCATCAGTCTGTTGTTATCAGTACTGACACACAAGATGGGATTGCATTCCTCAAGGACATGTCCTCTCCGACAAATAGCCCACACATATAATTCTGAAGGCTACATTCCGTGAATTCAATGTTGCTACTGTGACTGAACATAGCAGGCCAAGATGAGTTACTGGTAAAATTAAGTTACAGATAGTGTGCTAGTGTGCTTTTCAAACACCATACACATTATTATCAAGAGTCGTCATTTTCTCTGGAACTGTGTGAGGCTTTTAGAAATCCAAAAAGATGCAATTACCAATGTAGTTTCCAAAATATAGGCTATTCCTACAATATTCTCAATTAGATATCTCCAGACACATTGAGATTACATGTTACATAATATATGCACACCCACAAGCTGTCTTTGCAACAAACATTGCATTAGGACATTTACCATGAGTCACTTAAATAGGCAGCAAACTTTGGAAGCAAACTTTGAGAGCAAATTTTGCCCTGCTTCTGAAACTTGCATTGGTGTGGCTCCAAGAATCTCACAACCTGGGGGAATTTGTAGTGGTGGCACACACTCACACATATATACACACAATCAATGAAGTGAAATTATGGGAAAAAAATAAATGAAAAGAACTAAAAGGAATTACCTTGACCAAACTGTTCCACAGGACTGCACATTAACTGACAGAGAGCAAGAGAAAGAAAGTGAACAGACAGAACAGAACTAAGCAAAGCAAATGGAGAACAAAAATGCTGAGCTTTCCCAAGTCTCCTCAAGACTGCAAAAATGGGGGAATTAAACCAAAAGCGCAAAAGCATGCAGTATTGCAAAATAAATAGGACATGTAATCAGATGGACCATGTCTCCGTAGTGCTCAGCACATTGGAAAACACCAACAAACACACACTCACACAAATAGCCCACTGAATTTCACAGACAGACACATATACAGTTGGTTGTTGGTAACCCATTGTAAAGGAGCCTGAACTTCAAGAACCTATGTCAACTGTTCTTATATTCTACATTCCAGCCTTAAAAACTCAATTCCTGTGATTGTGAGAATAAAGGCTGAAAAGGTTTGTTGTGGTTTCGTACCCAGTGTGGTTCTGGCTGGGGTTGATTCTTTTTTGATCCAGAAAGACACCCAGGAGAGGACCACAGTGAGGATGCAGGGGATGTAGGTCTGGATAGTGAAGTAGCCCATCCGCCGGCTCAGGTCAAAATACACTGTCATCACCACATAATCACCTGGGGGAACAGGAAGAAACAAAGGATGCCATACCTTCATGCCTGAAGACAATGTTTTGATATGATAGACAATGAGCAAAACCTCTTACATTGAGGTATGTTTTTGACAGTTTTTAGATAGATTTATCAGATATTCACAGAGAAAAGAAAAATCTTTTCTTTAACTGAGCCATGAAGTGAGACATGAAAACACCTCTTTTGACTTTTGTCTTGACATCATCAACATAGTGAAGAACTGCTTGTGATAAAGTTGACAGTTCAAGCCAATTATCTCCTTGACGGCCTTCAGTGTAAAAGTACTTAATCATAACAATTGTCTGTTCACCTCACTGGGTCAACAGTGTTTTGGTTCACTATGTCCAAAGTAATGAAGTGTTATATATATATGAAGTGAAGTATGAAGTGTATATATATATATATATATATATATATATATATATATATATATATATATATATATATATATATATATATATATATATATATATATATATATCTTCTTTGGACTGTTGTGAACATGTGTTTCCACCAAATATGTCCTCCACAAGTTCAAACACTCTTTCCTGGAACATTCTGCCCAAAATCATCAAGGCAGGCAGAACTCCTCAGTCTCTACTTGTGTGAATTATATGATTACCACCTTGTCAAAAAGTCTTTAAGTGAGAATGTTTCACAGACTGGAAACTAGAAATTCCAGCACTTGTGATTTATCAAAAGGGTGTTAGTGTTACAGGAAGAAAGCAAAATACATTGGCCCACAGGCTGGCACTCTGTGTGTGGTGTAAAAACAATTGGATTTTGTTTACTTAACGGGAAACTAGACAGCATTTAATGCTGTTTTTAGGTTAATTTACCAGCTTTGTAGTCACTTTGATGGTTAAATGGCTCATTGCTGAAAGTGAATGAAGGCTCTCTTGGCTCCCCCTAGAGCTTCTTGGTGCAGTTACAGCACATGCAAGTTGATAACGGGGCTCAGGTGAACATCGAAACCAAAACTGAATCAAATTAAAATTGCCTTTATTACCTTGTCAGTCAAGATAACTCTTTGAAAATGATCACTGTTGGTTCCTATTCTTTGATTTGCAAACAAGTCAGCATGTTTTGTTGAGAATTTATTATGTTGGTGTTAGTTACAAAAAAAAAGGCGACCGTAGGGAGAGCTCTGTAGGTAAAAAATCGCAAGCTTGCCTGGCTGCCTGGTATGCCTTTAAGTGGACACAGCACGCCCCCTGATTTCTTTTTTATAAATCTATTTTGAATTTATTTGTCTTTAGGCCTCTTTGGCCCCTTTCAAACACTAATCCACTGTGATAGGTGGAGACTCTGCATCCCCCCTCAAAGATACACATGTAATTCTATTAAAACTACAAATCCCCCTTGATCCATTTACCAAATTTTACTGCCAGTTTCATGGCAAACAGAATCAAAACACCCAACAGGATGATAAAAATACATAATCTCACTTAATGAATGTGTGAAAGAAACTGACCTGGATGAGTGGAAAGAGAAAGAGAGATGTCAGGGAGTAAAAATGTCTCCCAGTTTATATACCTCAAGGGCAATGCTTGCCGGAAACCAGTAAATGCTTAAGATAAAAGTGAAAGAAAGTTTTTAGACATATTCTACTGAGGTGAGATAAAAAATAATAAAACACAGTTGTCAAAATTATAGATTTAACAGTGGTTTGAGGAGAAAGGAGAAAGTGAGTGCTTGTCTTACACGTTAGCCAGATTGAGGAAGCATGTCAACGTTTGCTTATGAATACCTCATGTTGCCAGGCACCTCTGTTGACGGTTCGCGAAAGCTGAGATGACAGAGGCATCTACGGAGGAGGGTTTTTGATGAGAAGCTTTTCTGTGTGTCAGAGTAAAGCCTTAAAAAAAGGGCTTTTTCTTCGCTTGACATTCGGCAACTACTCGAAGCTTATCATGCACCAGACCCAGTGGAATGTGAGGATCTCTGTTTTTGTCCATCCTAACCTTTGTCCCATTGTCAGTAGACTGGCTTCACCTCACCATGAAACATAAAAGGGTGGGTAATTCCTCTAACCTTTTGTCTGTAGATCACAGATAATGCACCCTGTGTCTGAACTCTGAGGCACCCCACCCCACCCCCACCACACACACACACACACACACACTCACACACACACGTTCAGTCCCCCCCCACACACATACAATCACGTGTGCATGCTCACTCGCAGACACTCTTGCACACACACAAATACACACATTGATTTTCTATCTTCTGGTTTGTCCCCATCATTGCAATTGAAGACTATTTTCAGTTTTTCAATTTCACCAATCCACTGTTTATGACTTGTTTGTGCCAAGGCACTTTAGAGTGTTTCTGTCATCTTCCATCCATTTTGACCGAGAGATCCCAACAAAGAGTCCAGTCTGATTCTGTCTATATGCTCACTGTAAACAACTCACCATTGACTGATAATGCAGATCACAAATGGGTAGATGTGGATTCAAGGTCAATCTCAAAGCAGACTAGAGTTTATTACTCATCTGACATGCAGTTGGCCTTGACAGAAAGTTGTTAAGAGTTTAAAACTGTTGGAGCACTTCCTACATGGCTTGTTGACCACTGTGTAATGGACTTTTAAATGCTTATGAAGCCAATGAGACAAGACAACTAGCAAATGCACCTTTATGCATTTAACAGACGCATTTATCGAAAGCGACATTTGTCAACTGTCAATTACATCAGGGACAGTCTCCCCTAGAGCGCACTGGCTCCCTTTTATACAGTACTGTGTTGTCCTGTCTCAGGCCCAAGTTGCTTTACAGTAATGCAGTCCATTACACAGTGCTGTGTCTCCATTATGGTGCCATCAACATATGTGTTTGCACCTGATCAATCACCACTAGTGGTGTGGTGAAAATGACTTTCACATGTGATGTCACTTGCAACACGTGAGATCAATACATATTAAAGCAATGCCGTTTTGTTTTTTTTTTTGTCTTGGGGATCAGGGGAAAACTGGACTGAAATCTCCGTGTGAGAAATAGCCTTTTGACCATGTCCGCTTTTGGAGATATTAAGCTCTGGGAAAATGTCACAGCATCCCCACTTCATGGCTAATACTCCACTGACATTTTCAGAGGCAGGATCAGACAAAACTCACAAAATATGAGACAGCAGAAGTAGATGGTGGTTCTGCCACTCAGGTCATAATTAAAAAAAAAAAAATTACAATTACAATTTTGTTCAAGGACCTGATAATGAAAAAAAAAAAAACGGAAAAAAAAACAAACAATTGGTAGACTGGTTACCTGATGTGGTTTTCAATATGTCAGACGTGTTCCTCAGGCCCATGAAGTCAAACTGATAGAGTCGCCAGGACTTCTGGTCCGCTGCTTCGATTGAGTTCTTCCTCCATTTATAAATCATCTCATCCCGAGGATATCCATCTGCAATTAGAAAAGCCATAAGTCAGTTCTCTGTCATGGCAGCTGTATAGATGTGTATGTGTGTGTATGTGTGTGTGTTTGATTAGAAAAGTCATAGGTCAGCCCTCAGCATGGTACCTATGCATTTGAGGCAACCACTGATATTGTAACGTTGCACTTTCTGCACTTTTATCACACTCCTGCACTTTCATCTCCTACCAATTTTATGTTAGCAAGTTGCACTCTTAGTTTTTAATTGTGCTATAGCTTGAGTGTTTATTCTCTTTTCATGAGTTGCTTTGGATAAAAGCATCTAAATGCACAAATGTAAATGCTAATGTAAACTGGGACAAGGAAATAGTAGTAGTGTTAGTTGGAACCCATTTTATTATAATGGCATTTTTTGTTTTGTTTGCAGTGTGTTTTGCTATACAAGCTGGGCTCATGCCAGTAAGGACCAGTAAGGTGACCAGGTACCTCACTGATCTAAGAATACTATTAGGAATTTTAAAAAACTATTATGATCTCTATCCCTCTGTCTCTGTTTTTGTCTCCAGTCAAGAGGATTTTTTTCCACACAGGTTATAAATCCCATTTCACACCACATCTTACAAGGTACTAAAATAAAGCACATTTTCCAAATACTGGAACAAGACATAATGTACTATATGTATGTGTGTGTGTTTTGTTCTGGTGGATTGAAATGTTTGAAATGGGCAAAAAAGCCAACCCTTGATTTATACTCTGATTGTTACATTAACTTCACAACATAATTAAAACCTTTGTAAATGTGCATTAATTCTTTTGACTTACAAGTGAATGATAATTATGCCAAATAGTCTTCAGAGGTATGAGGCATTCAATTAACAAAGCAAACTCATTAACTGAGGGGGAAGAAGCTCTCTCCTAATTGCTAATTGTTTTCAAATGTTTCTGATGAATAGCATTAGCATCCTACTTTTTTTCCTTTTCTGTTCTCTTGGAGTCTCTTGGTTGAATTATCTACATCAAACAGCCTCAGGTGATGCACAAAATATCATTAGGAAGTGCTGCGGAATTGGAAAACTACTTGATTGTCCTAAATGAGCGTCCCCTACTCACCAGGAAACCTCACACACTGTGGACAGCTTTTTATTGTTTATGACTCCAAAATATTTCACATGAGGAAGGCTATTAAGGCGAGATTGCTCTAGGCCAGCACAGATTGAACTTCCACAGCAACTAAGCACAATCAACGCAGACTAAGAATCCCTGGAGTGTTCTCTAACAAATGACAGCAGTTTACATGATTGCTGGACCACTGGCAAATATGTATTACGTAACAGCTTCCCTGATGATAGGGATCTGCCAACCATTTGTTTTTGTTCCTTTATGTAAACTCTAGAAGCAGTGAGTTCCACTATGAGTACAGGGCAGTTTATTGTTACGATCAATATGGCCTAATTGCCCAACAAGTCATACCATCACGGAATCAATTCAGGATGACAAATTCAGTGAAGTTGGTGCTGTGTTAATGTAGCCACTGAAACACAAAAGCTTAAGAAGCTTCACATGATCAACAGAGGGGTCATTTATTAACCCACACATTCAGCATGTCGGATCTTGGCTAATTGGCACAAGAGGGGGATTAGGACAATGCATTTCAGTGGGAACAGAGGGTGAGTTAGTAATTGGAGACCTCCTATATCCATACAACATCTGTCCCAAAAGACCTGACTTTGCTCCAATGTAGGCTCCATCAGTTGAATTGGGAAGAGCAGATTTACTGCACTTTGATGTAGCCTACACACACACACACACACACACACACACACACACACACATACATACATACACACACACACAAACACACACACACACACACACACACACACACACACACACACACACACACATACACACACAAACACAAGCCCACACACACACACACATACACACTAATGCTACATCAGAACAGAATCCATATAAATCCATGAATTAAATTACAGTATAAAAATCACTTCAGTTTGTGGGACAAGTGACTGCAATGTCAGTACGACTTTTAGGTCCAAGTACCCACAAGCTCCTAAATATACTTCAGAACAGATGGGCCAGTTCACCCAATTAGAATTACAACATCACTACTGTTCAGCTGGGCAAACTCCCTATTTTTGTCACTCTCTGTTTCACTCTTTCCTGTGTCACTCACTCCTCATCTTCTCTCTTGTTCTTCTCTCTTTCTTTCCCTCCTACTTTCTATATCCCTCTCTTTCCTCAGCGCTCTCTCTCTCTGATTTTTTCTCTGTCTTTCTCTGATACCTACAACCACATTGTACTCAGTTCATTATCTTGGTGTGCGCACCCCCCCCCCCACACACACACACAGACACAGACACACACACACACGCACACACACAAAAAGCTCCTGTGACTTGATGGCCCTGAAGGTAAGCTAATTTCCCTTAATCAGGAGACATACTCACAGGCAAAAAAGCCTAGCCATCACCATGGGAACAAGGCCACCATAACCACCTCCATCACTTTGCAGTGGTCCAAGTGGGTGAGAGAGTGAGTGAGTGAGAGAGAGAGGATCTGAGATGGAGTGTGTGTATGTGGTGTCTGTGGGTAGGTAGGTGGGCCCTGGACTGTGCAGTGGAAGTGATTTCAAGTCTAACGGCCCTGCGCAGGAGCGCAAGCTCATCAAAGCAAATCACTTAGTCATTTTGATAATTCATCTCAGAGAGAGGCCATTATCGATTCAGGGAAGATAAAATGCAACCCATATATCTCAGTTTACGCATTGCTGTCGTGACCTCCTCATGGCCATTCCAGGGCAGTGTCAATGGTGGGACCAGGCAGAGGGCCAGATGGGTAAAGGTTGGGGTGGAGTGATGGACTGTCATGGTAATTTGTGATCCTTGCAATGACCTCCAACATTGCAGAATTGCAAAATTGCAGCAAGAATCACAATTGATTGTAGATTAATGTTACATTAATCTTAGTGTATGCTCAGGAGGGGGCGGGGGTGTGAACTGGACATGGAAATCCATGTGAAAAGAGAGGAGAGAGGAAGAGGAGAGAGGAGTAGAGAACAAAGGAGAAGAAAAAGAAAAGAAGATACAAGAGGGGTAGAGGGAATAGGTGAGGAGAGGATAGAAGAAAAGAGGAGAGGAGTAAAGAGGACAGGAGAGCAAAGACATGAAAGAGGTACAGAGAATAGGTGAGAGGAGAGGATGGAAGAAAAAAGGAGTAGAGAGGAGAGCAAATGCAAGGAAAGAAGAAGAGATAAGAGTGCTAGACGGGAGAAGAGGGGAGAGGAAAGGAGAAGATTGATTAGAGGATGGATGAGAGAAAAGCAAAGAGATGAGAACAGAGCAGAGCAGTAGAATGAAAAAGTGATGAAAGGGAAGACAGAGGAATGAAATAGAGGACAGAATAATAAAGGAGAAGAGAAAAGAAATGAGAAGAACTGCTGCCTGTCTGTCACACAGAGGCTGACTGGGGCTTAGATCTTTTTTAGATGTTCACACAGCGATTAAAATACAGGAGTGGTTTTGGCCCACGGCTTAACATTACTACTATGTTTCAGGAAATCATTCATTACTATTTTGTATGGACAACCAAACTAAGTACACAAGAGATGCCACATTAAAATAAGATGAGTAAACAAGTAAATATAATAAAAACACAAAAATATAAACAAATGCTCAGATCAATGCCCATTGTAAAATTATTATACTAGTACATTGTGTTTATGTGGACTTAGCAGCCAGATAATATTTTGACAACAATTTTTGTGGACCACATTATAGTCCTATGAACTGTAAAGGGCTGTTCACACCAGGAACTGTAACTATAAAGATGACTGTAATTATAACAATATTGGGGTTCAGACTGACCAATGGTAACAAAAGTCTGTCCTCATGCTAATAATGTTATGTTTGAAAATTTGACGGTTTCTGACTGACTGTCAGCTTTTATCATTTTCAAAATCATTCTGAAAGTGATCCTACCAATATAGTTTCACATGTCATTGTCCTTATAGTGAGCAGTGTGGATACTGTCATTCAGATTAACTAGCGTGACTCTTATTTGCCACAGTCTTTCTCAGTGTGAGCAGCTCATGCCACAAACATGAAGTCATAGACGGGAAGTTTTTCAGAGTGGCACCCAGCAGAGGTGACACACAGACTCATGAAACCCTCCAGCTCCACACACACAAAAGCCAAGTGGAGAAATTGTTTAGTCACACGTTTGTGGCAGTTGCCAAAGCCTCCACCGCCTCCGCACTTCAGTAATGAGGACAAGTCCAGTGGTAGCACAGCGACGGTGGATACGCATCTGTGAGGAGGCATCAATCCAGGCCAGAAAAAAGGAGGAAGCTCACTCCTACACACACAAGCATAGCAGACACAGGAGTGTGTGTGTGTGTGTGTGTGTGTGTGTGTGTGTGTGTGTGTGTGTGTGTGTTGCACAGGAGTGTTGCTGTGCTTGTGATGTTCACACCTACACACATGCACTCAGCTGTCAGGTATCAGTCCATTATAATGAAACAGTTTTCATTGGAGTGCAACGGATGACTAGAAAATACTCTACAAGGTGCCATTAAACTAAACAAGAGGCTGTGAACCTGTAATTCATCTGTAACAGCCCACTTTAGAGGATGCACACTGGCAACACAGGACTTAGACTTTGTAATTTGCACATTATAGGTGGGATACCTAGAATAAAACAGCTGCAGGATTCTGGTTTATAATTAGTCTGACAAACCAGACTAAAACATCAAAATGTATAGCCTGACCACAACTGATAGACCAAGCTCAAACCTAGGTGTGGAATCTGCGGCAGTCTTTCAAACTGGATAGCGCAACAGAGCAACATCTTAGCACACTTAAGCAAACATAACTTGCCTCTTTCACATAGATCTTACTTGAAAAATTGGTGGAAACCTGTTGCTTCAGTTGAAAGAGACTAGTTATGTTTACTTAAGCCATTTGAGGCAACAAGTTTCCACCAGTTTTCCAAGTAAGTTGTACTTGAAAGAGACAAGTTACGTTTGCTTAACTCATTTGAAGCAACATTTCACACAATTTTTTCAAGTCAACTGGACTGGATTTTTGTGTAAACTTTACTTTTTCTTTTTTACAGTGTATACAGTGCAGACAAATCACCAAGGAACATATGAGCAAAGATCACTGAATATTGACCAAGATAGAGCAACATATGTTACAATGGAAGCAAATGTGAATAATTCCGGTCTGCACAAGTGGGAGTGTCCCATAACGTCACAATATAAACTTTTAAACGATTTTCTGTAGCAGCATATGAGGGCTTGACTTTGGTCTGCATAAAGGGGGATTGTCCCCCCTACCGCTTGTGAAAATTGAACACGGAACTTAATGAACATTTGTGTCTCTCGCTCTGCTTTTACTCTCTCTGATTTAAGTGCTCCAAACATTGTGTTCTATCCAGCAGTGAAGGGTTAACTAACACCCATTTTCATTTTGCCATGAAATTGTCCATGTCCAGTGAAAGATGACAAACTATCCAGCAAATGAAACTGATTTTTAAAGATGACAACTCCCATGGGAATTGGGGAAGATAAATTAAGACCACGTCAAAAGACTAGATACAACAACAATGTGCGCATAAAAGTAGAGCTGAGACATGGGAAAATATCATTAATCCACCTGATTAGTTTAGCTGCTTCCAAAGCAATAAAGATGATTTCCAGATGAAGAAATTAGGCAGATGAAATGGCCATAAGGTTAAAAGCAAGCTCATCTCGCTACAGCAAACTTAATCAGATGTGAGTGAGTTTGCCACACTGTGCTGTCTAATGTCATATGAGGCGTGAATGAGTTCTCTCAACAGCTGGATTTACAGTCTGTACTGTTCTTACATTCCCTTAAAGCAACCCTAGTGGAGAACTAGCTACTGCTATGCCCCTCCCTAGTTGAACAACAACAACAACAGCCCCTTCCTAGTGAACAACAACCCACCACTGACCCTAGTAACCAACATAAAAACACCTTTAAAAGCAATGCCCAATCAGTCGGATTTATTAAAATTAAGACAAAACACTAAATTAACAATATAAAACTTAACCTTCAGTACATAATAACACACAAAATCCCAGGCGGAAAGGCAGCAAGACAGCAAGCAGTCCCCACACCAAAAGCCTTCCCCAGCAGCAAGAACTTTTAGCTTTTAACAGGAGCTTGATCACTTGGGCAGCTGGTCCTAATGAAGCCAATCACATGCAGGTCACCTAAGCAGAGGTAGAGTATGGGTAGAGTAAAGGAAAAAGGACGAACAGCACAGGGAACACAACACAGAAAACACATATGCTAGAAGACTAGACTGCTAGAAGATGCTGATTTGTATTTGATGGCAATACAGTAAGCAGTGTCAGAACTGAACAGTGTATATCCTGGATGGCTGATGGGAAAAGCACTTACGACTAAAAGCCATCCAAATTAATTTCAAGATGGCACTCAAACAAATTAGCAGATAAAAAGGACAACTCACAAAGTGGCACAAAGTGTTATTTTTATGTCTGTATTTGTTATAGTTTATGGGATTTTGTTTTGATAAACTCAATGAAACGTCTTATAAGCAACTCATCCAACTGCTTATCATTGAGTCATCTTAATCAGAGACATGCCTCAGCTAAGGGCTTTGTTGATCACTTTTATGTATTATTACTATTACTATATAAGTCTACTATTATTAGACTTAAATCTATGGGTTCAGCTATGACAAAAAAGAGGAAGCTGCATGCACAATAGCTTTTAAATGCAAATATTAAAATGCATATTTGTTTTTTGATTTGATTTGGTTTTTAATGTTTGATGTTAACCTAATTTTAAATAGAACAGTATTACTGATTCCTATATTGTATTGATTTACTCAAACAAAAAGGCAAAAATTCATATCCTTTCTAAGTATGTCTCTGCTCATGACATTAATTCTGTATGACATTGATCTATAATGTGAACAACAGTTCACCGTGGTCAAACTATGCTGCACGACCTTTTACTGCAGAAGCTCTGCTTCTTTTGTGGTGAAACAACGACATAGCAATAAACAGCAACAACATAGCAACAAACAGCAACGATATAGCAACAGTTACTGAGCCATCTTACAATAGTCCTGACAAGAACATGTACTGAACTGCAGACATGCACCAAAGCAATGGCCTTGAGGCCCAATGTTAAGTCAGTCAGGCTTACCAGACTTACACGTGTCTGATTGTGCACATACAACTCTCTCGGATAAAGACAATGTGATATTTGCCACGCACAACACACAGTAAAATAAAAGGGCTGATTCTGAAAAAAATCTGACAGAAAAAAAGACATTTCTCTGCAATCTGACGGTTCGTGCTCCCAGCTTTGCAGAGAACCTGACAGTACGACAGCCATGTTTGTCCTTGGACCCTAATTGGAGCCAAATCAGTTGGAAAAAGATGGATCTCTGTTAACAGCCTAGGACATATGACCGCACAATTCGTGATGCACTGAAGGGGGAATTAGTGCACACGTCATGGCCACCTGAAGGACCTAAAAACGAAGCCTGGATTTGGAGTGTATTCACGGATGCCGGTGACGGGGTCAAGCGGCTATGATGGGCATGTTAATGTCGACCACCCCAACACCCCATGCGGCTTTTCTCGCACTTGCCAATAAGTGGGGTCAAAGCCATTCTCTACCACAGATGTGGCAGATGGATCTCATTGTCACACACAGGCACACAGGCACTCAGACAAGCACCCACACAGACATACACATACACACAAATATACACACAGAAAGAGAGTCAAAAAGCCCCTTAGCGCTCCATGCCACCTAAGCTCTGTCAATCACAAAGCCAAAAATATGAAGCCTCATATTTCCTACAGGGGTGCAGATCTAGGTGGATTTTCTGCCTTCAAAATAGACAATGGGGGTCCTAGGGAGACATGAACTGTCGTGTGCCATGTGTGAGAATATGGCGAATAGGAAAAAGACCTGGCAAAAAACTGTATCTCTCTCTCTGTCTCTCTTGTATTTGTGTGAGTGTGGATGAGTGTATGTGTGTGTGTGTGTGTATGTGTGTGTGTGTGTGTGTGTGTATGTGTGTGTGTGTGTGTGAGTATAGGTGTGTGTACCTGTTTGTATCAGAGAGACAGGAAATGTGTGTATGTGTGTTTGTGTTTATGTGTGTGTGTGTGTATGTGTGTGTGTGTGTGTGAGTATGAGTGTGTTTGCCTATTTGCATCTTGGAGAGAGGAAATGTGTGTGTGTGTGTGTGTATGTGTGTGTGTGTGTGTGTATTTCTCTAACTAGCTGTGAGGGAGAACCCAGTAAATCTTGAAATGATCAAGCACACAGTGGGGAGGGCAAGGCAGACTGAGGCACCCTAGTGCATGTTGCAGGGCCTCTCTGTGTGGGGAGTGGGGTAGTTGGTGTGTGTGTGTATATATTTTATGAGTGATGTGGCCACTGACAGCTATTTGAAAAAATAGATTAGATTGAGTGAAATAGTTGTGTAGGTTAACAAATCTATAGATCTAAATCTGTGGGTCTCGTAATTATGAAAAAGAAAGCAATCATAGCTTTAAAATGCAAATATGAAAACATGAATATTTAATCTAGCAAATTTAAATTTTATAAATATTATAAATATTATAGCCATGTTTTTATTACAAACAGGATTGACATTACATGCCCAATTATTTAAACAGTCAATAATTTTCTCATGATTCACTGTCATTTAGAAAGACAAAGTCAGGGAGCATTTTAAATACACTGTATTCTCAGAGCATTCATCATCACGGTTGATTCAGAACACAAACCAGGCTGCAATGTCACTGGCATTTACTAAGTCTATAAACGCTGTGAAAGGTATGACTCAGTCAACGCTCAGCTATGTGCTAAAAGCAAATTTTGTCAGGTCATCACCTTGAAAATGGGAAAAATGTTACTTTGTGTGTCTGCTCACTCAAAGGACTGCAAAATGTTCCTCCTGACTCTTCAGTAAAGGTCAAAGTATGTGCACCCTTGCATGTGGTGTCACTGAAGGGTAATGCCTTATCAGTGATTTCTGCTTAAAGCCAAATGGTGTAGTTCTTTTACGTTATTAATTGTATTTGTATGCCACAATGATTTACAATAAGTAGAAAGGCGTCTTTGACTAAGGCTAATGCACGTCTGTAATGCTGGTATTGCTGCTGAAATGTGTAGTGTGACCTTTTTCATCTTAGATGAATTTAGTATAAGATGAACTGGGTACCTCTTTAGTGCTACATGTTGGGTGCACGGTGGTAGTCGCAGGTAGTCAGAGAAAAAGAGAGAGAGAGAGAGAGAGAGAGAGAGAGGGGAGAGAAAGAGATGCAGTTGTCTTAGCAGAGTGAAAACACATCTTAAAAATTCATGGTGAGAAAAGTCATCTGTGTTTAGAGATACTGACAGTGAGATAGATTGACAGTGAAACTACTGACTACTGTTTTCATAGGAGACAAAAAACATGTCTATTTTTTGACATTTTTGAAATTGCAGCCTTCTTAATTTTTGATGACGGACATGTCATGAAAACTTTACCATTCAATATAAACCATGGGGTCCAGCACTTATTACTCTGATGGATTTGTTGTCAATAGCAAGGCAGAGTGGTTAGCCAATGAAAATGCATTTTGTTTTCAATTAAATGATTTTCATGGTGCTTGGTTCTCTTCCAAAGTTCAAAGTTCTACACATCACATTAACCGTTAAATCACAAAAATGTTATATCCCACAGACTTGTAACTTTAACAAGAGCAATCAAACACCAGAATGGTCAAGGTACTCTCATTACCATTCACTAAGAAACCCACGCTAGCAGTTCAGTATTACACTAAGGATTCAGAGCCGAATCGAGGCACATTAGGGTGGGTTACTGAAGCATTACTATACATTCAGATGACTGGTTATTTTTGTAGAATGATCTCTGTACTGTCTTTTCTGGTGTAGCCAGTTTCACTGACTATTGTGGAAGCTATTTGTTGTGATATATGTGATGCAAACAGGGGCACCGCTAGAAATTTTGGGACCTATGACAGAAAATAATTATAAGTAATATTAAAATGTTCTCTAGGGCCCCCTGTCAGTGCAAGGGCCTTAGAATCACCCCCCCCCCCCCCCAACCCCTCACCCCTGGATCCAAACTTAACATTGCAGTACCTGGTTGAACTTTCCTGTTAGCCTTGTAATGAATGTCTGCATAGATGTGACCTTGCAAGGTGAGAAAGAGAAAGCCTCAGCACCTCTCCCCTGTTATTATTGCATCAAGCTAGAAACAGCTTTAATGAAGTGTCAAATTCAGCCAAGCAGGACTCATCCTCTCAAGGAGGGTGCTATGCACTGGTGTCAAAGAAAGTACATGTTTACATAGCAATGAACTGATCCAGAATGCCTGACCTTAGACTAATAAAATGGGAGTATCTGACTGTGTTTCAATGGCGAATGCGTGTGTCTCTTTAATTATAGATAGAACTATCTAAAGTGGCAGTATACACAGAGCTTTGTGAGTCTGGGAAATTACCTCTTTATTTTCAGTCATATGTCCTGTTGGCTATCTGGGTTATCTAGGTGTGAAAATGCCTCTATTAGAGATATCAGAGTCACCCATGACTGAAGATAAAAGGGCAGATGATGATTTCAGTACATTCTTCACTGGAATGTTTGTGACCTTGGATTTTTCATCTAGAATTCCATTTCCTCTCCCTCATTTCCTTTGCCACTGTGATTTGGCTGCCTACTTCCAATGACTACACATGACTTTATCCCAAATGATATGCCACGCTACATTAGCTAGAGTGTGTTGCCTGTATGTGGGTGTAAGAGCTCTGAAGGGGGGAGGGGTTGTTTCCTCCTTTCTTCTTACTAGTTGTGGAGGCACCATATCTGTGTCTTTTCCATAATGTCTTATAAAATATTATGACACAGTCCACATGGCATTGTGGTGTTTTTTTGTGACAGAGGCTTTTAGCTGGCTGCCCACTGAAGCCAACTAACGTGCACCAGAATTAACTAAAGCCTGCAGCAAAAAAACAAAACAAAAAACAAAACAAAAAAAAACTGATTTTCTGCCACCTGCCCCGTTATGGCAATTTGGCTGTATGTTTTACTTCGGGGAGGTAGAACAGAAATCCACTGCAGTCTCTCTAACAGTCTGTAAAGCTGGCTATTGGTTGTTTTGCCAGGTTTAAATGTAAATTGGATTTGAATTTACTGTGATGGATGAGAATTTCACTGGATCTGCAGCATCCCACATCCTCTTAATTCCCTCAGCTGTTTATAAATCATTTAATTAAAGGCGGTGACTATTGGACCAGTTGCTGGTAAGTGATTGCTTGCTATTTGACCAGCTTTGGAAGCTGTAGGGAGAATGCAATGGCTCCAACAGTACATGGTGGAATGGCTTAACGATCGACTCACAGTATTTCAGTGGCTGCTTACAGATGCACTTAGCTTACTTTTGTTCTTTCAGCTAACTTTGGTTTATAGCATGTTCTGTACTTGCCAGTGGTACAGATATTTCAATTGCAATAAGCCTACCTGAGAATAGTAGGCCTACTACTACTACTACTACTACTACTGAGTATTAAGACTACTACTTCAAACTTTTAGTCCACTAGTCTAATATAAAACACACAACCTTGTGTAAGCAGTCTAAGTCAGCATTTAAAAAAGTCAGCAAATAAAAACTATTTCTAATCAAATTTTTGAAAACTGCACTGTAATGTTCTGAATGCATTACAGACAGGACAGCAATTGGCTATATAACAGTGGTTAATACCTTACGAGCTGGATAACCAAAAGCTGTATATTTACGTAATTTCACATTTCCTTTTCTTCTAGAAACAGAAGACCAGTTCAAAAGTCTGTGCTATATTTTCCGTTTCATCTGAGATGACTACAGCATGTGTCAGGCTTGCCATTAAATGTTTGCGTTTGATGTTATTTTTAACTTAAAAATAATCCTTGCATTGTTAACATCATCTCAAAAAATAATCACTAGCAACAGCAGCGTTTTGGTGTGAAGTAAAAGATCAAAACATTTGCAATCACCTTCAACATCTCCTCTCCCACATGGAAACAGAGGAAGCTCCTATATGACATATTATGTTCATTGCAATAAACTCTAGGATCCCTTCAAACAACTGCAAACAACTGAATCCCCATACGAGACAAGCCAAAGATTACTTATCCAGCCTCAGACAGCATGATGAATGCATCTTTGATACGCCTGATGTGTTTTTGTGTTTGCAGAAAAGTCTGAGGCAGAGAAAGGGATAATGAAAGGGCTGGGGCAGAAACTCACAGCTGGAGAAGATGAGAGGGCACGAGTGGGCATCCATGGGGAAGTTGTGCAGCTGAAGCTGGCACTCAGCATTAATGGTGAGCCTAAAAGAAACAGGAAATAAAGGAGAAAGAGAACAACCTCATGAGTTAGGCTATTCTCCTATCTCACGTCTCAAGTTCAGTCACAGGGCTCGTAAAACAACCATAATGATACAAGGCTGTATAACAACTCATCACATTACGAGGTGTTATTGCAGTCTGAGCCTGATTTGTCGCTGTCTGAAATGTAATATCAGACTACGTCATGGACAGTTATGCCAAATATTCCCGATGTGTAATGTTCTCCATACAGTATATCTAAATTATATAACAGACATTTATAAGAAAAACCCAGGCCAATGGGTAGGGCCTGAAGTATTATTTGCGGTCCAATATGGGTCCCAATATTACTGACATGTATCATTTCTGTTTCTGTGTGCAAGTGTGTGTGTGTCTGTGTTTTTGTGCTGATTTTTGCAAAATATGGGACAAAGGAGAGAGGTTCAAGGTTTCCAAAAAATTGGATAATTAAGAGGACATAATACAGACAAAGATCAGTGTGTAAAAGTTTAATGATATATAACATTAAGACCATACTCTGAACTAATAAATACAGAGCAAGCTCTGACTTAGTATAAACTTAGAACTTAGTTGCATATACATTCATGACAAATTAGCCTACATGATACATTACATCAATCAAACACTTTCCTTTGGCAGTAACGTTAACTGCAAGAAAAATAGATGAGGGTACACATATTCACCATTAACTAGCAGCTTGTTACCATGCAAATTAATAACATACTAGCCATTTGTAAGTCACTTATTAATACCTTATTAATACCTCTGCATGATGCTATTCTACCCATAGTAGGTCATTAACTAGACTTTCACCTAATTACTGCTTATTCATAGTAAGATAGTTGTTGCAAATTAATTTTAATCTCTATATGCTTTGCTCAGTAAGGGGCTTATAAGGTGGTAGTACAAAAGGAACAGTTCAGGAATAGTTATCCTCAGTGAATTTTATAAAATTGTAATTAGAACTTATTTTGACACTTTTAGGTACTTGTAGTTTTGGGTTTTGTTCCTATGAATAGACCATCTAAATATTATTAAAGGAGAATAACTGTTCCTGTTGTACTACTGCTTTATAAGCCCCATGCTAAGCAAAACATAATTCATATACAACAACTAACTTACTAACTATGAATAAACAGTAATTTATATTTATATTGGAGAAATTCTTAATTAATGGTCTATTATGGGTAGAATAGTCATGTAGAATAAGCTATTAATAAGGAACGTGTAATGGATAACAAATGGTATGTTAATAATTTGCACGTTAATAAGCTGCTAGTCAATGGTGAATATGTGTACCCTAATCTAAAGTGCTATCGATAAATTTAGATTAGTTATTATTAGTTATGTGAAACAAACAGTATTTTTTAACACCATAGGCCTAGATTTTAGCAAAATCTGTTTTTAGAATAAGAGTTCAAAAACATCTGAGCAAATGTCTACAATCTTATATGGTTACATTTTTGTTACAATTATGAGGGGTCCTTGGAGAAAAAGAGATATCAGAGATATAACAGAGATATAACATGGAGATATAACATCTTACTGCAAAAATGAGGACTGAGTTCCAATTCTTCAAATTTGCAGAAAGTCCACTAGAGACCTACAACTGGGCATGTCAGTCCAAATTTAAAACACTCCAAAACTATACCTTCACGTTACCATTGGTGAAGGGCAGGGTGCAGAAAAACTTACACAGAACCTTTTGGCAGTCTTCAGAGGTCTGATACAGCATAGAACAGCCCCTATGCTGAGGTCTAACAAATACATCGCTGTTTGTAGAACACAGTTGGCCCAGAGGCTGTGGGACAGCTCTGTTTGAGCACTACATTACTTTGGGAGGCACGTCAAGTCAAACAGGATAGGAATGAGAGGGTAAGTATCTGAGACACTTCTCATTTGTTGGCTTATTTCTGACTGCAGCTGGAGATTGGTTTTCAGTATTACACACACACACACACACACACCTTTGCCTCACCTGAGACCCACAACATTGCTTTTGAGAGTCCCCGGAGGCGGGGCGCACTGTTGTAGGCCAGTGACTGCATCGTGGTAAAATGCCTTTGACTGCGACAAGGAAAGTCACATCACAGTACTACTGCAGAGAACAGCATTTTGCACACAACCCTGAGAGCAAAACGGAGGTGGCACTCAGAAACACTAAATGTAAATTAAATGTGTCTAATAAAGTTAGTGAAAGTGAAACTAAATGCCACACTGAGTTTGGCTATATATTATATATATATATATATATATATATATATCCTTGGTGGTAGTAACTGTAGGGCATCAGGTGTTGACTGATTTTAAGGAGCACAGACTACAGGTCTGAGGAAGCATCATCATTAACTGCATAGCCACCATTGTTTATTTGAGCTGACAACAAAGTCAACGAGAGCAATTAATCTAGAGCATGGCATTCCATTGCCCCCCCCCTTAATCACCTACTACCACTGGTGCAACAGCAGAGCCCATGAATATTGATTCCCAATGTGCTTGTGTACTGAAGTGTGTGTGTGTATGTGTTTGTGTGTGTGTGTGCGTGTGTGTGGAAGGGGTTCTTTGTTACTCTTTGTTCCTGATTGGACTGTCATGAACTTGCCTGTGAGTCTGAATGCGGGGTCTTCCTGTTGCTAAGGAAATGCTTGGTAGGAGCGAGACAGGATGACAAAGTTGTTCTGCTCAACTGTGAAATCTCCCCTGGTCCAAATAGCAGCTTTGCATCCCCTGGTCCTTAGGAAGGAGGTTTGTGCCCTACATAGGCCACTGTCTTAAGTCTTGCTCAAAGAGATAAATTTGCCAAGATGCATCCCACACTCCAAAAATATATTCCTCATGCTGGAGGTAAGCCGTATCTTTTCCTTTTTTTAACATGTCTTTTTTTCTTTTTTCATACTTTGGCTTTATGTTAACCAACACAAAACAAGAGTTTTTGGCACAGCGCTGTCAGTTTCAGCAGCTTTTGACAAGGGCCTTCATCAATGTCAGCCTTCGGAGTTAGTCCGTAGTGTATCTTTAAGAGCAAGGGTTTTGCCACTGTTGTTTGGGCTTGGGGCAACATGCAGGCAGACAGAGCACCAGAATGGAATTTATGATTTTTGGATGTCGGTTTGACAACATTTTGTTTTACTCAATACAAAGTACAGAGGCTATGCAAAGGAAGCAGGCATCTCTCTTCAGTGGTGACATGAGTATTCAATAATGTTTTCTTACATGGAAAAACCCTCATGAAACAAGGTGTCTGGACTTAAATATAGCATAAATGTAATATAAAGGAAAGTAAATATAGTGATGTTTGAACATGAAATGGAGTGCCTTGGAGCAATGTCATCTTAAATCACAGTTCCGTTCATGCAGTCTTGTAAAAATGGTTTGTTTCTTTTGCTACTTATCTTTTCTTTAGACTGATGTGCATGCAGTGTCATGGACATTAACATCTCATCAACCAATTAGCTGCGAACATTATTTCCCATTGTTGCCATGGTTACCAGACTGTATTGATATAGAACACTGATGATAAACTGGGCTGAATCTTCCTCTCTCTGTGTCCTAAACGAACATAGGCATCTTTCTGTCTGCCATTCAAACGTTAGTATATTAGTATTTCTATGAAAATAAAAATATTGCAATGGCAATTGTATAATAAAGAAGACATTTTGAGGTCTACTCTTCATGTGAGTATTGGATTGAAAACCTACCAATTCTATAGCTTCTGTCTACCATTTCTATGGCTTCTGTAGTGCCTATGACCTTATTGGAAGCATTTCAGTGACATTCGCGACACATGTGCTTTCTTCTCCTGCCTCCTTTGAGGGAATCTCAGTGTTCTGGGCTGCAAAAATTGAGAGGTATTGAATAACTGTCAGAGTGAACTAGAAAGATACTTCTAGTGTGCTGTGCTTCACCCAAGCCAAATGCAGTATCTCACGTCTCATATCTAATGCTTGACCAGGGTTGTGTCAAAACTACACCATTCCATCAAGTTTCATGACAATTTGACCACACAAACCAACAAACCATCAAAAATGCCTGTCAGCATACCAACCAATCTTCTTGGTGTAAGTATATGAACATCAAGTATTCTGACTACGGCTGACTTTAAAAAAGGAATTATGTAGACGTCTCTACAAAAAAATCTAAACCGAGAGTATAGAATACTGGTTGGAGGGAGCAATTATCTTTCCACACAGATGAGAGGAGGTGGGATGCGGCAGTGAAGGAAACACTTCAGTCATCTCATTTCATGTGCTTTTAGCAAGCAGAGGTGCCTGGTGAGTAAGGTGAGCATTTCCAAGCCCAAACAAGCTATTCTCTACTCTCGCTTCCAGAGTCTACACAAACTCTATTTATTTATGAAGGCAACAGCCGTGGGCACAGACTCGCACAGACTCACATCTGCTTTTATTATGCATGTCTGTGATACTGTTTACATATTGTCTCACAGCAGCAGCAGCACCTCCACCACCGCCAACAAAAAAAGCCGCATAGACAAAACTTAGCCAGTGTGGTGGGTCATCTACCATACTAGCTAAAGTTTTACACACAATCCCTGAGGAATTATTCACTCACTCACAAAGTCCATTCCATTCCACTATACTCACTAACTCACTCACTTAATCCCGTTTTAAGGCACTTACACATGACCATTGTCAAACGCTTCCAACGTGTTACATTGAGAGCCGTTAATTTTAATCTTGATGTTGTGTTGTGGCTGGCACTGGCATTTTTAATGTGACGCTTATAGTTAAAATTTGTTGAACTTCGACTCCGTTGGTGCTGACCTTTCAGCATTGCTGCAGTGTTTTTAGCAAAGGCAAACTAGCATGCTATTTCTTTTATGTTACGACTCTTGCAGACTCCTGTATATTTGTCAAATACAAAGCTGTAATTTTGGATCAAGCATTGTGGCAAGCACAAGCTAAGCTTTTCAATGGTTGTCGCGTGTAAAGGGCTTTAGATGCTGTTCAGTCCAAACACGGTTTTCACCTCCAAAAACGCGGGTTTTCTAAAGCAGTGAGTGACAAAAATATGTTTCTGAAATTGACTATTGAAATTTATTATGTACATCTTGTTGCTATGACAGCATAGATTTGGCTAAACAGCTAACTTCCTGACTTAGCTAAGACAGCTAAGCAAAGCAACTAAGCAGCTAAGCAACGACCCATTGTTGAAGAAAACGGCATCTCAAAAGTTGAACCATTTTTAGTTTTTAGGCCCTCGCTTCTTCTTCATCCTGCGCCTCTCTCATACTCAGTGTGAGGTATGTAGCAACAAACATTTTGTGGTGTTCCATAGTTTTACTGCCTGGAGGTGAAAAATGCCTTACTCACTCACTCACTCACTTACTCACTCACTCAATTAATCCTGCCTTACTCACTTACTCATTCACTCTCTCAATCCAGCCTTACTCAGTCACTCATTCACACACCATCAACTAGTATGAAGCTTACAATTATGGCCATCATATTCAGTGTGAATTTGCTATCCCCAGGTGGTGTTGACATAATAGGACATATGCATATTACTTTACTACTGTGAAACAGACGTCCTGAAGCATGGGCAACAAGGAGATCAATGGAAATACACAAGGTTGAGTGTGTGCAAATGACCTGAAGTATCCAACTAAATTTAGTTTGCAATAAGTCTTTGAGGAGAAGTTAAGATGAATATCAGTTTAGTTATATGCAGAACTATGTGTTTCCTTGTGGCTCTGCACACTCTGGTATATCTGCACTCCCCATCACTGATACCTTTTTTGAGGATAAACTGCAGATGGTAAACAAGGTATATTGTATAAATCTTGTGTTGGTCTCATTTCTGCTTCTGATAAGCCTGCGGGACCTGTCCAGATTGCAGGCATGATGGATGGTTTTGAACTTGTGGCTGTGAATTTTAGTATCTTAATGTGTTGCGATGACGGAGCTCTTCACTGACCTACAGCACACACAGAGCCACAACAAAGTCGCTATTAAATTTTGCTAGTCTAAGTGCCACCACAATCTTCCAGTTCACCAAAGGCCAGGAGCAATCTCTGGCATCAAATCTGAGACTCTGTTCCACCAAAGACATGTCAGGAAAAAGATGATGGAGGATTTGTTTATCCTGCCGCCAAAATAAAAGTACTTCCTTAGGAGCGCTTCCACAAAGGCCCAGAGCAGAGTTAAGATCTGTCAAACTTTATAATGGCCAAAGCTGTCAGGAGGTTTCAGTCTGTACTTAGATACCACGAGAGGGAATCTTTAGTGACACTCTAATATCAAAGTTGTGACAGGGACAGCTTTACTGCTGTTGAACACTTTGATTTGTTTTAGCAAGTTTGTCTAATTTTAACTTTAAACGTCAACATTAAGAGGGTGAGGTAAAAGAAGAAGGCCTTCATTAACAAAAGAGCTTGTCATAGAAATGGCTGTTGATATTCTTTACAAAAAAGAGAGCCATCTTATTACTTTTTTCACTTGGATAATAAAACAATCCAATTAAGCAAAGTCCTTGTGTTCTCAAGAGGATCAGTCACACCAACAGTCAAGGCTATGGATTAAAAGCTCAAAAAAGGCTGGGCCTGAAAACAGACCTCCCAGATGTCTCATTAAGGACCATTTGTAGTTTTTTAGGTTGCATCTCATGTCCAAATGTCACCTCTGATGTGTTAATATCCCCTAATTATAGATGTACTGCTCAAATGAAATCACTTCGTAATGATCATTTACTCAATTTTTTTTAAACAGAACTTTTGGAACCTTTGGATTTAAAGAGCGTTGAACAACACTTTCAAAGTTTCAGATTCATGCACACACACACACACACACACACACACACGCATACTGAGTGCACAGAGTACACAAAGAAACAGGCATAAATTTACCTCAGCGTGTAGAGAATCTTTCCGTCATTCCATATTCTCAGGAGCTGATTGGGCGTTGTAATCCAATGTGAGTCTGCATTCTTTGAGTTCCTGAATATGGTGTCAGGCAACCAAATAAGACCCACCATGTTGCTGTTCAGGGTCAATATTTTCATTGTGCTGTTGTATTTTAGTCGACTGTCTATCCATGTCTGGGCGAAAATAATGTCAATTTGGTATTCCTGCAACAGAATCACAAAAGCAGAAAAAAATCAATGAATGAACTGCTCACTGTTTGTTTGAGGCAAATGGTACCACCTAAATTTGCATTAAAAACCCATGAAGAAACATTGAAGAAACAACCTAAATATCCATTGCATCATCTGACAAAAGTGTAAAACTAGTGCAATATCTTGTTTGGAATAAAAACAGTAATTTCAATTGATTACCTGCCAAAATGCCTGGAAACATTTCTCATCTTTTAAAGTAATATGTTGAGGCATTCTTAGGTAACCCTCAACCCTTATTTGTTCACAACACCGTTAAAGAACTCAGGTTGCACTAATAGGAAATGACAGGACATGCTCTCAACAAGCACAGTGAAAAAACCCCACAAAAAACCCATCAAATCCATGGATTTTAAACCCATCCATTTGCAAATACAGACATCTACTCCAGTGCTTATTAGAATGAGGTCTGCTAAGTACCACATCATAATGTGCTCGGGATCCATCATTTCCTGAATCACTGCATTTAGTTCAGGTCAGACTTCCCTAGCCAGTAACAAACATCTCCAAATATGCACATGTATGTCCATGTGTGTCAGTGACACTTTTAGCCAAAACTAGGCAACAAATCTGCTTACAAGGGGATGAGGCTATGATGTCAAATCCTAGTTTCAAATGTCATCTCGGGTGTCATATAATTGATTTAAGAGTCCTCTATCAGATAGATCTACATTTACAGCCATGCTTTGCTATGTATCCCCTGCTGTTTAGTTGTATGTAGTGCTCAAAGCCAGAGAGAGTGAATCCAGTGCAACAATAATAAGGCTGATGGATTGTGTACATGTGTTTATTAGATAAGCACTATTGACCATTTCAACCCAGTGAGAAATGTATAAACTGTACATCATAAAAACAAAACTTTCAGTAACACGACTAAGTAGTTTGGGTAAGGACATAGAAAGTAGATGCACCCTCCCCACAGGCTAGATGTACCAAATTACATGAAATAAAGTGAATCTGGAAGATTAGCAACACTAACACTACATTCATGGCTTGTAACTGTCCTTAAGCATTCTCACACTCACCAATGTACATGGTTATGCACGACTGGCTATCATATCTCAAAATTAGCCTTATGTAGTTGCTCCAGTTGTCCTAAAACTGCTGTAGTGAACCTTTTTTTTTTTCCTTAATAAGTCTGATCTCTGCTATAACCAAAAAAGGATAAAAAGAGATCTGTATGTGTGGTTTAGGAGATTTGTACAATCACTGATGCTATCCTTATATTCTCAGTGTGAACTTTGTGAGCCGCTGTGGGACGCGTATGCACGATGCGCCGACTCTGCCAGCTCGGCTGAGTGCATCAGAGAAGTGCTGCTTCAATAGCATCTTTTCATTCAGGATTTTGGAGGTGGATCCCAGCCAAGTGCTCTGATTTGGACAGAGGTCAGGATCAGCTTTGCGTTGCTTTAACAGGGATTACGTGTTTGAGTGCTTGAGAAGGGAAGACCCAGTGTCAGGGAAGAAGAAAAAAAACGTAGTATCAAGTAGCATCACTCAAGTATTTTCCCAGGCCTTGACAACATTTGAGGATTTAGTGGGATACAGTGTCCATCCGATCATACCAATTTCACAGATTAGTGGAATGGGGCCTGCTAGAAGCCACGGAAAACTCTGTGCCACATCCTGCAACCCACTCAGTGAAACCCCCCTCCCCCTCCTAAAAATGCCACGTGGTGGGAGACGAGAGGAGAAGAGAGGATTCTGGAGAGGCTCTTAATAATGCATCATGTTCAGGCACCAGGTCTCAGCCATCCTAAAGTGACTTGTTAGCAGAGCGACTCCAGACTTAATCAAACCAAGCTTATACCAGAGAGGGAACATGCCAGGGATCTGGGCCATCTGGACCCGATTCTCCCACTGAACTCAACTTACATTTGGACGATAGGAATCGTCTTAGTGCACACTGCTCAGTTGTTACCCACCACACTTAGGATCAGAGGATAGGGTCAGAGAAAAAGAAGTAAAGAAAGATGGGAAGAAAAAAGGGGAGAGAAAGAAAGAAAGAAATGGAGTGCCAAGGATAGCAATTTTGGTCTTCTCCTTAAAAGTACATTTTTGATTTTGATTATTTTGATTTTGAAGCTCAGATTTATTCTCCCTAAGGGGCTACTTTGTCTCAAGGACATTTGAACACAAGTTATGCTAATGGTATTCCACTTGCATTTCTGCAGTTGACTACTCTTTTTTTTATTAAATTACTTGCAGATTTCTCTCCTACTCCCAAAAATTGTCTTATTGATTTCATGACTGTGGTTGTGGAAATGGCCACTATAATGGCATACAGTAGTGTGATTGCCTTCCTCAGTCTCACCTCCTCGTAGTTAAATGCTGTGTTTTCTGGACTTCCTAACTCATTATCATGTCCATCTATGCAACATTTACCAGTGCAATTTGGTTGTAATAGATTTCAGGTATACATGTGGATTATACAAATGCCTTCTAATTGGAATTAAATGGAATTCCTAACAGCCGATAAGTGTAAATGAGGCAAACATAAGGTATTTGTGGCTTTTATTTCCTCAAGGGAAAATGATTGGCATTTCACATGGCAGTTTAAGTCTCTAAAATGAAATATGTACATAAATAGGACAATTGAAATTTCCATTTCAAACGTTTGATCTGATTAGAACTTCCAAAAGGGGAAGAGAGGTTTGATTAAAATGGGGATGAATCTGAAAAGGTTCTCCTCGCATGCGTCCCCTTATGTTAATACTAGGTACAGACCACTAATGGCCTCATTATTCATGTGGCCTTTGATGTTTAGTCGAGTCCGGCTAATTTACTCCTGCTGGTCCCTCCCGTCTGCTCGATCTCAGGGTCGACCCCTCACTTGGATTAAACACAAACTTTGGAAGGTATTTCAGGGGACTAGTTACAATGACATCCAGTCACTGGCTCCAATGGACATGCCTATGAGACTGTACCAACAGCTCAGGTTCCCTCTTTTCTGGTATCACGGAGTGCTGACTGATAATGACCTTGTCAGCATTAGGTTTACATAAGTTTTGTTTTTGTATCATTTTGTTTCATCCCTTTGCAATCAATGTTCTCTCATGCCAAAATGGCAGACGCAAACATTTTTGAACAGTAGTGTATTTTCATACCTCAAACCATACAGACAGCAAAAATGATGTGCTTCATTATGTAGTTTGTGCCCCTCTATCCAGTCAAAGCACTTTAGGATAAGTAGTTTCTGTCTCATGCATAATGTTCTGTTCATGTGACCAAAAAAAGGTCACATGACCTTTCCTCATATCAGTGAACACCATCTTTTTGCCACCCGTTTTAATTTGGCTGTAGCCAATGGTCATGAGGTTATGAGGGCTTAATCGCAGTCTTTTGTATAAGAGGTAAAAAAAAAAAGGTAGACAGCAGAATGAGGATGGCTCCTCTCCCCGGGTCACTTCACCATCCATGGGGAGAGAGTAAATGCTCAGAAATAAGATAAACAGAACTAATTTGAGCTGAAGCCATTGCAGCTGGGTACAGAGATACACAGACGATGGCTCAAAGCAAACGGGAGAACAGACAAATACAGTCTGTTCTGGGCTTTTGCCTTTTATGATGCTGAATTGACCTCCAGGTTCTCTCTCTGGAGTTCCATTACAGAGGAGGGCATCAGAACTTTTGTTGTCTTAACTTCTGAGCAAAGTTGAAAACCCTTGGCCTAGTTTTCACAAGAATATATCTCTACTTCTTACATCCTTGATTATTATAGAATAAGACAGGATGCATGCTACTATACTTATACTTATACTTATAATATCTTATGATCATTTGTGTTTCGTTGTGTTTTCTGGGTCAAGGAAAACTAAAGCAAATGTATTAATAACGCAGCACAATTCATCTGCACACTTTGGTTATTCAAAATGACCTACAACTGAATGTATAAAAGGACAATAAAAGTGTAGAAGCCACATAATGGAAGGGGTTTACGTGCAGACAGGACTGTTTCTGGCAGATTTCCCCCAGCATGCATGGCTTCCCAGTTCTGTGCCACTAAGTGAACACATGAGCCGACATCCGTAATGTACGGATCTTCCCAGACATGTCTCGGCCATAGTCATGAATACTTAACCACAGTCAGCCCCCCGCAGACACAGCGATGGCAAATGTTTTACACAGACTGTGCCATGGGAGACACACAATTTCTTCAAAATTCAAATCACAGCATGTCATGATGGCCAAGCCGTAACCAGCTGAGGAAATGTACTGGTATCTTTACAAAAAATTGACTGGGGAAGTGTGCATGTTCACTCAACTCTCTTTTTTCTTTCATTTATGTTTGGAAGTTCACACCTGAAATACGCTGTACGTCCATGTAGTTGCACCAAAATAACTGCATCAAAGTTAATATGTGCAGATATCTGAAACATCAAAAATTATGTTATTCGAGGCCCTAGTACTCTGCTCAGTCATAGAACACATGAATCCTAATGTAATGATGACTATAGGCTACACTTTTATCTTGCAGTGAAATAAACAATATTGTCACTAATATATTTACACATACTGTGTGCTCAACCTGAGGCTGTCGTGTCGGCCCATGAAATATGCAACAGAATATAAGCAGGTAGCAAGAAAGTACTTACCAGCTACTCAGCAGTTAGAGAAATGTAGCTCAACAAGATATGCTCACACTTTGCTTGATACACACTAAAATAGCCCCCTTTTTGCAAGCTGATTATTTCTACATCCACTGACGAATTTACCTATTCAACATGCACTTATTATATATTCTCTGTAAACAGGAAGTTCCCTGCTGAGAATGTGTATGGAATCAATTTTCCTCCTGAATATAAAAATATGCTAGTTTCAGAAGCTCTATTAAACCACTAAATATCAGATTGACAATGAATGCAAGAGGGTTTATCTGTATAGAGCTGCGTGATAATGATGACAATTTCAGAAAAACAAACAGCGCTAAAATAAAAATAGGGAAATTAAGAACAAATGTGAAAATGAGATGCAATCATAATTCACCCATGTTCACACAGCTCCTGCCTAGCACAATGAAATTGCTGGAAACTGTAAAATCCTGTTTTAATGGAGGACAGGTTCTGTTTGTTTCCTGTGACCAAAAGTAAAATTTGTCATTACAGTAAATAGTTTTGCTCCAGTTCCAGATAGTGGGAAATCATTTTCTAATATATTTCCCATCATTCCAGATGACCAGGTGAGCTCATAAATGCCTCCCTCCAGACCAAGATGGATTGACTGGAACGATCTGTCAATAACCCGCAGCGGCCACACATCTCGTCTCATAACACAACCACCATGTTACAGTGCCATGCACAGTGCTCGCCTTTGATTTGTGTGTGGAAAGGCTGTTTGCATGGCAGGCGATTTAATGGAGGCTACGCGTCCACCTGACATTAATTAAAGCCCTTGTGCCATCAATCATCTCTAAGAATGGGACGTCATTTAGCTGGGGAGGTGGAGGGGGCATATCTACAAAGTCTTTTTCTAGCGAAGGTCAGTAAGAGCAAATAGGTGGATGAGCAACATGCTTTGTTTCTCTAAACATGATGATGAAAGAGATTTGGTGCATCATTACTTTCTAAAAACAATTTCAATACATTTAAATGCAAGTACAAAAAAAGACCTCTTGACGAGACAAAAGAATCTCTCCTTGGTAAGCTGTTGCAGAACAAAACCGTCTTCAAAGTATGCACTCGACAAATACAACAAACATGCTCTTCCCGACACAAGGTTTACCACCCACACATTCTCCATTCTCAGTCACTGGTAGGACTAAAACTTTGCTGTGAGCGTGCAGTGCAATCTCACAACAGTTTCCCTCTGAACGCACAGCCCCCCACCCCACCTCCCTTCCTCATGCCCCTGAAAACATCCTCCACTGTATATTCAGAACCCATGTCTGTGCATTAGAGTGGGAATGTAGCCTCTTGTATCCCAGCATGCACTGCAGAGCTGCACAGCACCTCAAGGAACACTGCAGTACAGCATCAGCAAGCTCTTCTCACACACACTGCAGTGACAGCTGTGATTGTAGATTGAAGATTGAAGAGAACCTGACTCTGTGGCTCTCTATCCAAAGTGTGTGTATATGTATTTGTGCATGTGTGTGTGTGTGTGTGTATGGCTCATAGTTTAGAGACCAGCTAAGCCGGAGAGGAAGTAGCTAATACTGACAATGGCATCAGATGTTACAGCAGGAATGCCCCAGGAGTCACGGGAGAGAACTCCACTCCTTTCCACTTCCCTTCACACCATGAGCCTCTTTCAAGTGAGGACAAAAGTGCTTACTTTGCTATTTTACGATGATCCTTCAGTCTCCCTCTCTCCCTCTTTCTTTCCCATTGCCCCCCAACCACACATCTCTCAATCTTTCCCCTCTTTCTATCTTTCCATTTTTTCTAGGCTTTCCTCAAATTCCCTCTCTCCCCTCTCAATCAGTTTCCCACTGGTTTGCACTTTCTTTCTCAATGTTTTTTTTCTGTCTTTTCTCTCTCCCCTTCCTCCCTCAACTCTCTCTGTCTGCGTCTCTCTGTCAACCTTGTTAAACAGCTTTCCCATGCTCTCTCTCTCTCTTTCTCTCACTCTATCAGATTCTTTGTTCATCAGCAGGCGTGACGTCAGAGAGGCAAGCTTCTCTCTCTTATCAACTCTCTCTCTCTTCCTCTCCCTCATTCTATCTCTCTCTCTCGCTCCGTAGAGAGAGAGCAAGAACACACCCCGATTTAAACTAGGGCACCCCGTGAGGCATTGACGCTTTGCCAGATAAATGTTGGCTCTGCGCAACTCATGCAGCAAACACCCGAAGCCCTGTGCAAACCCCAGACACCGGCCAAACACAACTAAATATGCATTAACTTGCAGGCTCACAGGCATCCCCCTCTGTCCTCTTTACCCCAGCCCCAAAGCCCCAGACTGACAGAGAAGCACAGAGGCTTCCTGTCAAACTAAGGTGGCCACATGTCACTATACAGGCTCCCAGCTCCTGCAAATCCCCTGCACTGTCTAACTAAAGAGGCAAAGCAGCGGCCTAAGCTAGTTATACTGGAACCTAGAGCATGCATGTTTCCCTCCCCCAACCAATCCCCCCTTCCTGCATATAGGCACATTCTTCTGCAGTAGGACCCTCATGACTGCGGATGCACTATAACTGCAGTGCCTATACATTTATGAGTCTGTGGTGGAACAAGGTGCAGATAACACTGTAATGTTATGGTACTGTTAAGTTATTGGTTTAAATTAAATAGGGAACACTTTTTCACCCAAACAGTGCTCTAAGTTGGTCAGAATGGCATGCATCTGTTATACATGAATGCTATACAGGAATGTTACAGTAACAAGTACTCCAAGCAGTTAGTGGGGCCATGAACTTAATTTTCAGTTTCAACCAAGCCAATTCATATCAATCTTTCAGTGGAGGCTTATCATCCATTTCTGCTTAGTTGGCTTTGAATGTGATGCTAATGACATCAAATGCCTTTAACGGTGCTTGACGAGGCTCAACTGTGCCCTCAGTGTGTGATAAGAGGATAACACTGCCTAAAGATTACTCTCAGGCAATATTAGAATGGCTCATCCAAATATGAAGCAATATGTTAAGGCCTTGGCTAAGATTCATTAGAACACTTTACCATACAATGATTAAAATCTCATGAAATAGTATTGATAGCCTGTGCTGATCTGTCCTGTTGCCACTGACATAAGATGCGGCTGGAACAACAATTATCCACTGCTACATTTAAACTATCCTTCCAACTAGATAGATAGATACAACAACCCCTATCCAAGACTTTGCCCCAGTTGCCAATTTACAATGCATGGGAATCTTTTTGCTCATTAGTATACTCATTACCATAGCCCATTGCCCCAAGCTTGGAATAATCCAAGTTGAGTTTTTTTTTTCTGTCAGGGAGTCATAACATTTACATTGTTAGGTGTTTACACTGAAGTGACAGTGACGGTAAGAGAAACATCGATCTGACAACTGGCACGTTGAACTTTTGATCACATTCCCAGAGTTAACTTGTCTGAGAGCAGTGCACCATTTTTCTCACCAAAACATTAAAAAAAACTAATAACTGCCATACACGTACTGTCTCTCTCTCTCTCTCTGTCGCACACACACACACACACACACAAAACAGAGTCACTGGTGTGAAAACAATAATTTAGTGTGTCAACAACATTAGTATGACAGTATGCTACTAGTGTACAAGCTCTCAGAGTTGAATTGAACCTTCCCTGTCTTCCCTCTGATGTCTACAGACCAAGAACAGACACATTATTGGGTCAGATTATGGCAAATTATGGATTAAATTATGGATTATTGGCAAAAGGCGAGGATAATGTAGAGGCAGATGAGGCCAAGACGTGGCACACGGTTCAGGGCCAAAACTGGGCCAAGCCTACCTTCCAGCACTGCTGGGGGTTGCTTTCCTCCACCGCCACACAATCAGGTGGAAATTAAACATGAGGAAGGAGTGACCAGAGACGTCTAATGTGTTTAATTCAAAATGAAATTGGGAGCATGCAAGGTTAACCAGACAACTCTGGCTGCACAAATCGATTTGCAACTTCATATTTGCCATTTCCCACCCACGGCTTTTCATAAGAGCACCCTACCAGTATTTTCTGCTGTGTACTAGTAATTTAACTACGCTTTTTTGTGTCTAACCAGAGCTATTGTGCTCTGGTTCAAAGGAACTCCATGTCCATGATTGCTTGGATTTCATCTTCTGCAGAATATGTACCATTGAATCATTTATCATCCTTTTTAACATCAAAAAAGAGGCTGTGAACTACAAGGTAGCAAATGTAAAAACCCTGCATGAACCGTCACAAAGTGTTTTATTTCTCGGCTGTATTCACATAGGACCTCACATTGTGTGTGTGTTTGTGTGTTTGTGTGTGTGTGTGTGTGTGTGTGTGTGTGTGTGTGTGTGTGTGTGTGTGTGTGAGGCATTTTCTCTGCAAAGTAAAGATACAGGCTGAATGTATAATGATGATGCTTCCAGACTCCATGCTCTGTGCATAGTTTGACTTGCAGCAATCTTACTATTTGAGAAATAATGTGACAGGATGCCTTTGATGTTCATCTTTGTACAAGGCATCAGTCCAATGTGCTTGCAGTAGGTTATAGTGGATTTTTTACTTATATTGCATTAACTTCTTTCTTAACGTCTTGCAAGCCTCTTATGATTACACCCAATTTGCAGACCTTTGACACAGCTGACTGAACATTACACTGTCCCATTTTACATGACAGTGTATGACCACATGTTCATGTTTCAGTATAAGCACACTTATTATTAAAATCCAACAGTACACTTACACTCAATAATGGACTACTGGGCCTACCCAGTATCAGCAAATATTGTTATAAGCAATGTATTACAACATATCAGATTTTATCCAATTGTGTAATTACAATGTAACATACAATTGTGTGATATTGCACACAGGCAAAAAGTCCAAAATGCTTGACTTGCTGCTCTGAAGTGGGTCAAGTGGGGTTAAACACTTTGCAGGGGCAGCTTTCCTTGAGTCATCATTCAGGTAGCACCTTCCAGTACTCAGGGTGCGCTTTTTGCGACATATAGCTTTATCAGATCTGTGAATCAGCAAAAAATGAATGTGTCAAATGAGACTGAGCTCTTGCTGTGAATGACTAGAATGAGATTTTGACAGCTGTGCCACCTCAGCAGATTTCCAGTCAGCTGGATGACAGTATCTACTGAAATATCTTATACTTCCTTAAACTGCTCTCCACCCTTCCACAATTCCTGTTCTATGATACTGTCCTTGGTGTACGTTCAGGAATGATTTTTCTTTGCTATTTCACAATTCATCATTATTTCTATCAAACATATGTGACTTGCTATAGGGGTTCCACAGAAGTGTCCTCAATTGGATTGTTACAATTTACATAACATCAGAAACTGAATTGATCAGATTTGATGTCATGATGATGAAATATTGAAAGTATCTCATTCAGAGGTAGGCGATGTTTCCCCTTGTGCATTGACTTTTTTGCTATGGAATGTGACGCCTTTCATGGCACACCTGTCACACAACACGATGCCACACACAGCAGCAGTGGATCAGTGCAAGCACAAAGAATTACCAACTTTTCTGTGTAATTTCTAAAACAAATTCACATTTAAAGACATCCTCTGTCTAAATGTCACATAAAGTACAACTAATTACAAGTACTTATTTATTGCTTTGTTGTGCCATGTGATATGCCAATAAATTGGCAAGTATTGGTATTATCACCTGTTCTCACCACATGATTTCACAGCATGGTTGCAGTGCACATGGCACTACATGGGAACAAATTTGTGGCCCTGGTTTCTAATTGTATAATATATATATGTGTTGATATATTGCTATCAATCTGTCATGCAAGTAAGCATTATGCAATTTAGATTACTAGGGTAGCACTTTATAATAACTACTCCCTATTAAGCATTTATTATGCACTTGTTTATATTTTGTTCATAATTTGTTAAACATTTTTTATCATTATTTTATTATCTGGTATCCATTTATTATTGGTCATATTGCTAGCATATTGTTAACATTTTGTTATCAACCAAGTGCATTAACATAATCAATTGTTAGCTGATGAGAACCGATAAATAAACAATGCTTAACTAATGATAAATAAGCCCTTACCAATGGATAACGTGTCATTTTGGTCAATAAAGCTTTTAATAAATACTTAAGGTTCAAAGCAAATTTAGTAATGGAAAATAAGTACAACAAATAAATTGTGTGGTATTATTTAGCCTTATTCACCATACGCAAAGCATTAATAGATATGTTTATTAATTGTGATTGCCATCACAAAAACAGAAGCCCTGAGAGGAAAAAGAAATAATGTGTGGGACTCTCAAGACTTGACAGTAAGATCTGCAATAAAGATTTCAACATGGCCCTCTCTCTCTTTCTCGAACAGGAGAGTTAGACAGAGACTGGAGACCCAGCCAGCCTACCAATTATATTGTGTTCGCACTGTACATGGAAGACAGGGGCTGGACTCTTATGGAGTCTGTCAGAAATAGGCCCATTTTGCCTCTGCTTTATCTCCTGATTTTTTATTGTGCTGTACTAAAGAATATTATTACTTTTTTATGATGTATGACTTTTTTATTCGTTTTCAAAAACACAGGAGACTGTATGATAGGTGACAGGGCATGGTGCCTACTATTATTTGCTATGTGTTGATGCCATTTATGTGACACTGGCTTGACTGAACTAATGCTTAGTTCATCATAGCCTGGGTAGAGTGCAGCTGAAAGAACATTATTTACCATGTGGAACACAAACCCTATTGGCCATTCAAACATATGATGTTGTAAGCCAATTAACTCCATGTTACATCGGCAACAACCCAGCATCCATTTTCCATTTGTGAACAATCCAATGGCGATGTGTCAAAGTCAAGCATTGCAGTGCAGCATTCTCAGTAATGTGTGTGTAGCCTGAGAAAGAAAGCAATGAGCTGTTTGGCAGCAGCTTCAAATGAAGCCCTAATGCACATACTGCCTCTGTCTCTCTCTCTCTCTTTCTTTTTTTCTCTCTCTCTCTCTTTCTCTCTCTCTCCCTTACTGAACTCACAGGCTCTGTGAGTGGGTGGAAACACCAGTGGAGGCTCTTGAGTTTCCCAGGAAGCATCAGTCCAAGTATGCCTGAGCCTGGTGAGCGTTTAATTGGGCGCCTCTTTTACTGGGGCCTGAGTAAAAGCTCTGGGGCTTTTACTCGGGGCTCCCTTTGAAAGTGCTTGTGCATTATGTCAAAGAACAAATTGTGTATCAACACTAGAGGCTAACTGTATTGATGCAGTTATTGTCTTTGCATTCTGTCTGTCTCCTTCTCTATGTGATTGCATGTGCTTCTGTCTCTGTGTTTGAATGTGTGTGTGTGTGTCTATATATGTGTGCTCATCGGGGGGCTTTTTGGTCTTGGGAGTCAGTGATAAATTGCACTGACTTTGATTTGTTGGGAAAAATGCCCAATGCCATGCCAGGGCCAATTTGTCTCCCAGAAGGCTCAGAGGCAGAGATAGTGATAAAACATCCCCTCTCTCTCAGATCAATAGAATAGTGTAGCACAGGCAGCCACACTCAGATCTTCACTGGCACTAAGCTGTCAACGAATCTCTCACTTGCCACATTTTTGGTGCAGGAATGGTTTTGCACAATCATCAACTGCTGTGAAAAAAAGATACAAGCTTATGTGCTTTGTGAGAGTAGATGGAAAGGGGTAGCAACTTCTTTTTTAAGCCCGGGGTTTAAGAAGAAAGCTGGTATTTTGTGATTTTATTCCCGTATTAATGGAAGTGAATAATCAATCAATTACATAATTTTATTAACATAATAATTGTTTCATCTGGAACTGGATATGACTTGGAAATGCTGATGATGATGCATAAATTGGGAGCATGGTGTGATGACTTGAGAACTTTCTCCAAGGCCATCAGTGAAGCTGAAGAAAAGAGGCAACATGAAGAGTTATCTAAGAAAGGTAATGAATCTGAGCTGTTTATTTTCTAGGAAAACAACAAAAGAAATTTTTTTTTTAACTAAATGATGCCTTTGAGCTCCTATTCAGCCTATCTATCCAGAAAATGCACAGCAAAGTCTTACTTGGGACTTTCAAGATGTGACAACTTGAAAGATTTTGTTTCATCTGCAGATGTACACTCAAAGTAATGAGAATACATTATCTTCTCGGGACTCAGGTGTACTTCTTTGGCTTATACATATCATCTTACAATATCTAAGGCTCTAGTCAAAGAACAAACATGTACATTGACACAATGCCAACACCAAACTGTTCGGTTTTATACACAAGGGTAAGAACAAGGGTTGTGGTGCTTTTCCTGAGGAACAGCAAAATGTGGGACGATTCCTTAAAGGAGAATATGGTGTTCTTGTTTTAAAGCTGCACCTGATTCACTGATGCACTTTCAGGTGCTCAGGCTTTCTTTAAACACCATTGCTGCTATTTTCCACTGCGCTTTGAGGAAGGCATTTTCTCATAATGAGGACTTTCAGAAGGAGGGGGTCATCGGAAGAGGGAGTTTATTGGCTATTTTCAGAGTACATGATGATGAGAAATCAAACATAAGTCAAACCAATGTCGAATAGTACTGAAGGTGATTGTTGTCACCTGATTCTGATACAGAGTGTCATTCTTCTGTGCTAAAGCAAGCAATTAGTTTTAGAACAATATGTTTTGAATAACATCATCTTATATTTTATAATACTCTAATATTCTGGTTGTTAGGTAATGAAATACTTACTTTGCGCACCTACTTACAACATCACTTATTCATGAAGGCAGCCATTAATGGTTAAGAATCATTGAGTTTTGTACTGCTGGATAGCATCCTCATCCTCCAACTTACCACAGCATTTTTAGTATTTATCCATACTTGGTTATAAGTGGTCTACTCTATCTACTCCTGTATCTAAAATAATGTTACAATGTTAAAACTGACAAAGTTGGTGGAATCCTCAAACAAGACTGGTAAAAGTTGAAGGAATTGTGAAGTAATGTAATGCTGCTCATGTTCTTGCAATACTCTGCCCCTTAGAGAAGATTGAAGACTTATATATAGCCTATATAGACTGTAGCCTTTAAATATTATAGCCTTTAAAAGTAACCTGTTTTTAATGTGTTGACACACTGTGTCCTCTCAAAGTAAAATGTGTTATTACAAGAGCAACCTGACTGTCGCTATTAGGCTAGCAAGCTCATTTCTGTAGATGAGGAAACAATATTTAGGTGGCAATATATCAATGTTATTTTTCTATGGATATTTTTAGTTGAATTATGAATGTTTAAGTTTATTAACATTAACATTGTTAAATGTAGCACATTTACACTCTTCAGTCTCTGCTAGGAACACTCATTACTCTAATTGCTTTATGTGTTTGTTCTCAGTGATTTGGATTCCACTTGATTATGTATTACCTTTCCTTTGCAATCAGTCAGGAAACTCACCTTGCTGGCAAGCTGGGGTCTCACTGGAGTGCTGAAGGGCTTTGTTTTTCGTCACTCTGTATTTTTGTCAAGTACCATGATGCTCAACTGTGGGACCGAAGGGCTTTTGTTCTTTAAAGACTTAATGGGTTGTGAAGCTTTGCTTTAGTACAGCCATAAAAGAAATAAGGGTATTTTAGTCTTGTGTGTAGTCTAGACAGTGATGATTAAAAACATTTTACTTTAGGGTGTCAACATAGAAGTGACATGAGCCTGTCATATGACATGACGTGTTATGTATCATAAACATCAATTTTTAATGTTCATTACTTGTCATTAATGGCTACACATTACTGCGAAATGCATGATTTCCTTTGTGTGTTTGTGTATGTACATGTATAAATTCCACAATCACACTGCTGTACGTAATGACCCTGCGTTGTTGCAATACACCTGCTTTATTTCTTAACCTTATCTGAGGCAGCGTTCTTCATCTAATTGAGATTCTAATTACTTGGCCAACCAATCTACTAAGGAATGGAGACTATGATGGATATCTGAAATAACATGCCAACCACCGCTGTAATGAGCTCCTCAGAGCAGTTGTTGCTCAACTCGGACAAGTGAATGAAGCAGCAGGCAGAGCAGACCAGAGGCCTTGGTGGGATGTATGCCCCCAGGGCTCCCAAAAATGGCATAATGGCCCTGTCTGCAAGCAACTGAGCCTGCCACTCTGACAGCCAGAAACCCCGCAGTTGACCTGTCCCTAGGGCTACACAATACCCTAAGACAGTATTCTAGCCACTGTACCAGTCCTCATGATTGCTCAAAATCTGCACAAGGGAAACATACAGTTGTCCTAATAGGAAAGCAATTTGTTCCTGTGCTCACGGCCATGTTAGATAGGGGCAGAAATGATTAAAGTTGTTTGTTAAACATAGTTTGGGAGGAGCCTAAAGGATTTGATGACAGCCATCACTCAACCCACATCTGCTTGTAGCGGATTTAACAGTCCTTACCTGCCCACTACGTCACATGCCCCAGCATTTCAAAGCTTCCCTCCTCCTCCCCCATCTCCTTCATTTCACTAGTAGGACTAAGGTCATTCTCCCTTATCCACAGAGAAGTGCCAGTGAACATCACTTGCACATGATCTCTGCTGTTTGCATCCTAGGACCACGGCTGGCAACCAGGCCAAAAATCCTTATACCCAGTGGTCAATATCAAGCAGTCTGACTGAGTAAACTAGGGATTAACCAACTGATGCAATCTTATCTTTGGATGTTGTGCACATATGTCAGGTGTACTAAGCACATTACCCACCACAGAGCTGATCTAATTGTCTGAAAAGTTTGAATGCAATGTGAACAAAACAAACCATGAATTCTCAACCAGTGGAATCAATAGGTTTTGTCCTACGAGCAAATCATTAACACCTTATTTGATGAAGTGAAGGTGTTAATTAATGCTGTGACAGGCTTGGAGCAGTAGGAGGTAAACACTTCACAGATCTGTCTGACTCTAGTTTAGTGGGTTTAGTAAGGAAATATCTGCAGTAACGCTATAAGTTATCATATTGTATACAGGCCAGAAGGGTCAGCATTGTGTAATAGCTTTGTGTTAGTACTGCATCTCCAACAAATGAGGGGTTTGGGGTTTTCATCTGACAACATTGTTTTTAGTAACCTTGCTCCTGAATCCTAGATCAAAGACACACCAAAAGACTGTATGTGTGTATATAGCAGGTATGATTGTCATTGAAATCCCTGGCACACCTGCTGTGTCCATCTCATGGAAAGGGAGGGGTCACAAATGAATACATTAACAAATAATTAAAACACACTCAATCACATACATAAAAGAGGGCAGGCAGGGAGGATTATGATTTCTTTGTAAAAACAAAGACATGAGACTAGTACTGAAAATGTACTGCACAATATGCAGAAGTCAACAATAGCATTTCTATTTCAATAAGTATTTCTTACAAATATCTCTATTCAAGTTGTTTGATGAGGTTATATAAATAGGGCTTTACTTTCTTCTTCCTCTCTGGATCCAGACTTCTCCCAAACAAAATTCCACCAGATGGAAAGCTTGATAGGAGTCTAATGGAACACTCAACCAGCATACTGTCTATCAGCATGTAAATTGCTTTTATACAGTTTATGGTTAATAGCTGCAAGGAAACACTGGAAAGGAGCAAGCCCTGGCTTCTATGACTGGAAATTATTAGCCTTAATGGATGTTTTCATTAGCACTGGGTTTCATTAGCATATTCATTAAACACATGAAAGTATCAAGTTATAGAACTGAGCTGGTAATCATATAAAACCTTATCTAAGAGTTTACATAAAACCTTTTGCTATGTATAACAGACCACTGTCAAGGAAGGATTGAAACAAAACAATAGTCGTTTTTACCCAAAAAAAGCTCTAATTTCTTCATGGGTTTAGGCCACAAAATGGCCCAGGACCAATAGGTCAGTTTGAAGGTGTGAAATCACGGCCAGGAAATGTCTATGCTCTAAAGTCTATGCTTGTAACATATCACAAACATTAAACATGAGCAGCTAATGCTTCTGAGACTGATTAGCAATGTGCTGAGAGCATAGGCTAACCATAAAGACCATACATGAACTAGAAGTATTAGCAGCAGATATGAAATATCAATGTTCAGTATTGATTTTTCTCATGAGTAATACACTATGGTGTAGGCTTAAGCTTGGGGGGTGTTTAATATAGCATCAGACCTACTGATATGAAAACCGCAATGAATTGAAGTTCACTGGAGGCCCATTTAAGACCATAAAAATCGCTCAACAACAGGGGAGTTGTTAGGCTGTGTCTTGTAACAGGAGTGGAGGCTGTTTTACTGATCAATTTTGATTGGAACAGCAGTGATATAAATGTTCAATAAAACTGTGATGCCTTGTACACAACTGCAGTAAACAACCAGTTCATTGTGTCAGGCAAATGTGCTAAGGAGGATCCTGCTATTGCAAAACAAAATTGAAGTAGTCCTTATCATCGCTCAGGAATTCTATTGATATTTTTAGTTGCCTGCTGTTCTTGCACACTTTTGTATATTTGAAAAGCAAAAATACTAAGTGGTAGGCTGTGTGACAGCTTGTGATGAATGAGAAAAACCTCAGCCAAGCATACTATGCATAATACTTCTGGGAAGATGTTAAATCTTGGTTGAGAAAAATAGACCATGAGAAATTGTTTGCAAATGATTATTGTTCCAGTTTCTATCATTTTGTCTTCATATGTTTCCTATTTTGTCTAAACAGAAACGTGACCTCTCCACAGCGCTTCAAAATGCACTTAGTGAATGCAATGTGTTTGTTGACTTTCTCTGATGATAATAACAATGAGGATGATTATTATTACGATTGTAAATGTCATTGTAATTACTCATATTGTTGTTGGCTTTGTATGTGCTTACACTAGTGCTTATTGTGACTGTTTTCTATAGTCATTGAGCAATGACAGATTATGAGAGAGGGGAGGTATATGCTGGCCACAGACTACTAAAACCAATTACTACTACTACTACTACTACTACTAATTATTATTATTATATAACTAACTAATAAATAGTTATTGTCAAAATATTTATTTTTTCACATTCTGAGGCTATATTTCTAGTTAACTTTTTTGTTGTTGTTTTTATTGTGCAGCATCTATAAGCTATAAAATGCTATGGCCAGGAGTTCATTTACTTTATCTGGTGACTGTTACTGCTCCAGGATCGAAAATACACCATCATTTCTATCAAGACTGGATACAAGTTTGTTTTATTAAATAGTAAAACCATGTGATTGACAGCAACGTTAACTTAACGTTAACGTTAACAACGTTAACTACAGTTTCTACAACTTTACAGACAACCTGTAGAAAAAAATCTCCATATCCTTAGATGACTGTATCCTCTGTATGCTTCCCTCCTTCACTGGTGTTGCAATTTAGCCGCCTTTCATGGAGTCCCTGGACCATTCAGTCATTGTTCCCCTGCCCACAGCACCTCCTCCTCTAAAGATCCCCACCTTCCTAGGTAACCATGATTAGCACTGGGGGACGGAGACAACTCAGTGGCAGTGTGGGGGCTGTTCTCTTCAGACCCCGCAGGAAACGCACAACAGGACAGTGGAACATAAATCAATGTCCCTGGATCTCCCAAGTGTGCTTCTCTTTCTTTCTTTCTTTCTTTCTTTCTTTCTTTCTTTCTTTGTCACTTTCAACAGGGGTCCATGTTGGCCTGTGCTGTCTGAACCCACACAAGAAATTGTTTTTAGCGTGGGAAATGAACGTCACTCTACTTCCGGCTGCCTTAAATTGTTCAGTAGTGCCACACACTGACATGTTTTAAAGCCTGGGAAATGTTGTGTTGAAGGGAACATTCTAGCATGAATAGTCTCCCAATCTTCATCTTTCTTGTTGAGGCATTAGGGAGAGATTCATTATATGACTCTGTCATTTCTGCTCTCATTACCAAATAACTCGCAACGCCAAAAATGTAGAAGCTGGTGCAAAGTCAGAAACTAATGGCCTGACAAAAAAGAAATGTAGGATTGTAAATGTGGGTTTGTGGAGAAATGTAGTTTTTTTATGGGCTGTATTACCTTATGGAATTGTCCTCAGGAATAAGTCACCAGTTAATCTACTTTTGTGTTAGCGATCATGTCACGCATTTAGTCATACTAATCACTCCCAGGAGTTCAATGATGTTCATGAACTAGTTTGTAATGTTTACAATGTATGTATGAGGGTAGAGTTGCTATCATAATCACCTAGTCTCATTCTGCAATTTGCTGAATGAAATTAGTATAAAAACATTAGAATGTTCCTGTGCTTGGGGAACAGCTGCAATAACAAAGACACACCAAGCCATGAGACATGTTTTCAACTCATCTGAACATCTCTTTTCTGCAAAGCTTTGCCTTACATCTGTGTTGTGAAAAGTGTGTCAATTGTAACGGACTGTGATGGCGGTGGCTGTGTGTCACAGTGTGTCATGCGCTGACCTAAGTTCTGCTGGAGGAAGTAGAAATAAATTTGAGAGATAATTTTTTGTTTGCGTGTCTCGTCTTGTCGCCAAACTAACATCACCTCTGTTAGCAGTCCCAAACACATGGTGTGTGTGTGTGTGTGAATGGAGGGGGTGGGGGTGTTTTGGGGTTGGATTGGCAGTGTGGTGCCCACTGCTGTACCAGCAGCATTTCCTTGGCTACGAGTGGTTGCCTTGGACACAAAGTCACCTAGGCATTTAAAAATAGCCCCCTCAACACAGCGGCGGGTTGTGGGGAGCCATTTCACATGCAGGCCTGGGTAATGGGAGCAAAGCTTGCCACTACCTAATTGTGAGTCATTCATAACAGTGTCCACTATTTCTGTACTGGGCATACCTATTAGAGACGTGGCTGTAAGCACTCACTGTAAAACCACACTCCAGTAAAGACTAGATGCAGGTTCAGACACTGCTGTGGGTCTAGCGGGTCATATAAAATTAATGAGTCTTACTTATGTGATACAGCATTCTTGATCTTAACTCTAATAATTACAGTCACTGATTAACAGTCACAAAACCACAGAAACAACTTACACATAAAACAAACTGGCAGCTGATTCAGGATCAGTAAATCAGTGTATTAGTCAGTAGGTGCGTTATTACAACTCCACCCTGTTACTTTTGTCTTTGCTTTAAAGGTTAACAGGGTTGAAATGCTCCTGTTGCCAAAGAGTTGCTATTAACAGGACAGTGTCTATCATTACGCTTAGCACCTCTGGGGACTACACGCTTCCTCGGCAACCTAACTGCTAGCATTGTGATGCAGTGGTTTAATTGTCGAGATAATTGCTGTTTAGTGGTGACATTTTCCTGCCCTGTCCGGATCGAAATGTATTGTGAGGTCCAATCCCAGTGTCCCTCTAGAGGCCTGAGCACTAAATCCTGGTCACCTGGTAAGAGATAGCCACAAGGGCTCAAAAGGGTGTAAAAATGAGCAGAGGATTGTGACACTAGTTTTCTTTGGTTGGTTGTTTACTATGTCTTCCTTACACATTAGCACCTTCCTGTGCTTCTGTCACAGTGCTATGAACTGTGGGTAATTCCCTCAAGCAAAGACTGCAGAAATGTTCTAGAAGGTGTGCATGCTATGCTGGTCATGGACACTGGGATGACGTATGCCTGCAAGAACAAGAGGACAGGATACAAAGACACTGAGCATACAAGACACAACCTGAACGACTGGCAGTTCTGTCTGAGGTGTCTTCCTGCATGGTCTTGGCCATTTTTCATGACAGAGACTGGGGAAGGAGGGTGGCTGAGTGATGGCTGTCAGTCATAGCCATGGACCACTTCCAGTCTTATGGAAAACACAATTTATCAGGCCCTGTCTTCCATTTGCTCAGTATTAAAGACTTGCTACTGTTCTCAAAAACAAGAGGACATGATGGAGGCATTAGGAACGTCTCACTGCTATTTCTGTTAATGTTTGACATCAAAAGCATTTTTTTAAGTCCACAATGTATTATTGTGGGACCCCAGAGATTTTCTGAAAATCAACCACTTTCTGTGGCAGGCAAAGACAAAGCCCTTACCGCAGTGTTAAAAAAGGCTATGTTTAGGAGAGGATAATGTTTACTGTATTTTTATGTCTAAGGCCAATTTCAGGATGTATCTATTTGTGCTGTATGGTACATATATTTACATAGCGTGATCAAAATGCCTTTATTTTATAAGAAAATACATCCAGAAGTGGGTGGTGAAGAAACAGACTTGGAATTGAATGAGAGAAGGCTTTTAAAGTACATGTCAAAAGTAAAAACAAAACAAAAAAATGAATTTTCCATAGCTTGCAAATTACCCGGTGCTATTCACTGACTCCTGTCCTCTAAAGAACCTTTACACACCTCTTCTTACTTTCTTTCCCCAATGCAATTTTTTCTTAATTGTACCAGTGTGGGGGTGAATAACTGCTAATGCTGCCCTTGTTTTTGTTTTTCTCGTCACCATCAGAGCTGACAGATCGTCTGCCCCATGGGAGAGGCATGTTTCCTCTTGACAGCTTCTCATGACAGGTGTCATTTATCAGCCTGACTACCTGCATGCTGAGCTTTGTGACTGGCTGACAATTGGCTGTGAAGAGCACGGGACACAACACTGTTGGGGGCCATCCATCAGTGAGTTTTTTCCCGCTCCTCCTCCTCCTCCTCATAATGTTGAGGCCATATCGATTGAAGATGGAACAGATACAGCATTGGCTTATTCCCGGAATCTGATACTGGGTGTTGATGCGGGCAGCCGGACTTATTGTGCCTTATCTTAACATGTCAATTTAGGTTTCTGTGGTGATAGGGAGTCTGTGTCACTGTATATCAGTGTAACACAGCTGCTCAGGCGTAATCACAAAAAATGTCTGACATTTTTGTTGTGCTTTTTTTCACAGTGAAAAACAATCCTTACAATGGATCAATACCTGACAGTGCCCATCAACATTCAAACAAAAGAGCAAATGCTCACAAAGTTGAAAGCATAGTCTTGGTGCTCAGTTTATTCTTAGTCAGTGTTAATGATGGGAGGTGTCTGGAACAACTAGAACAATCCTGGGTTAACACTCACTAAGGTGAATCTGTTGTAGATAGTAATGCTAAATATTTTTGGTGTTTGCCTAATGAAAATAGAGCCCGAATACACTGAGGCTTAGAACAACACACAGCATTCCTACTGGGCTACCTATATTCTATGAAGCCTCCTGCTTGGCACAGACAATTGCTCTATATTTAAAAAAAGGATTTATGAACAAACAATATGTGTGTTGTCTGCGTCTAATCCATCCTGAGATGCCCTGATAAGACCAAAAGCCTCCATAAGGCATTACGAATATTAAGTCATGCCATACATATTAATGATATTTTATTGAAAAAAATGTTGGGAGGAGACCATGGGGTTGACTGACAGCATCACTCATTACTCATAGGAGGCTAAAGCGCTATGGGTTGAAATATGGGACTATTGCTCTAACACTTTATCCATCAAGGATGGCAGTGGGCATCAGTTGTATGTGATCTCTACCCAGGACCATGGACAGTTACCATGCTTAGTTTCAGCACAGCATCAAGCACTTCAATGGGCTGACTAGTGAAATAGATAAAAAAATCATACATGTAGTGTTTTCTTTGACATGTTTTTGTCACAGTTCATATACATGAAAAAAACAACGTTCTGGACTTCCTGTGTGTCTTGAACGAATGACCATTCCCTTTTCAGGATTCAGCTGTTCAGCTGATATAATGTCTGCGAAACACAACACATCTTCTATTATCCTGCAGCTAATAAGAGAATAGCACTTCTACTTGGTTTCAGTAAGAGATTAACTGCACTTTAGTTCTTGAAAGACAGCAATTTTAGGGCGTCTTCTTCCAAAATATATCATGGGGCATTTGCTGAATGGCTCAAGTTTGATGATGAGTAGAGAACCTTTGCAATTCAGGGATTATTATTAGAAGAATTATTATTAGAAGAATTAAGTATTTGAATTACATGATTCAGCAAATGAAAAAAACAGATGAGAATATACTTCTGGACGTCATGCTCACACTCTCATCAACATCTACCATTTTTAAACAAAACAAGGCTGTTTTTTAGGGAAGGTAAAGAAAAATAGATGAGTTGGTCTCAGCTGTGGATTTGGGTCATGTCTGGGCTAGAGTTGTGAGTCAGCTGGTATGTGTATAGCCTCTGGTATGTGTACAGCCCTTGACAGCTGCCCCTGCGCTGACTCTTAAGTTTCCCTCACTGGAGTCAGTTAAAATGTTTTATGGGTTTGAAAGACATCCTATTAGAAATACCTGACCTTTCTAGCATATCTGTCCATTTAGCAGTTAGCATGGTCTCCTAGGCCCTGTGCCATTTTGCAGTTTAAAAAGATGAGTCAGGACATTTTATGAGTGTGACTTCATTCCAGTATGAACATTGTTAAACTTGGTAAGATTTCTAGATTGTTTTACTGTATGTTTTTCATGCATTCTGATATTCATTTTAACACATATTTTCATCAGTCATCCTCTATTTGTCTTTACATATGTCAAAGATTCTAAATACTGTACCAATCAGAATATGTCTTTACTTCAGCTGGTGATTTTCTTTGTGCAATTTGCAGTCTGAAGCAATGCACACCACTCTTCTTGACTGTGGCTGGAAGGCATCCTGGTAGTGTTCTTCCAGTAGGAATCTGTCTGAAACTTCAAGCTGTACAAACAGCCTGCAACTTCAAGGTTTCAAAACTCACATTCACATTCACAGGCTTGGTATCTGTCTTTGCGTGCTTGATGTTTAAGTAAATAGTGCTTTAAAACCTGTGCCTGCACCTCTGTGCTTTTTTTCAAGGATGTACTCCACTAAAGACTGTACATTTGATTATACTTCTCAGAGTATTAGTTAGTTTTTATAATTGGAAAGATGAGGTGCATTTGTGCCTGAAATAAACTCAGTGACCTACAGACCATCCTCTGACTTGACAACTACCATCTCTCCTTACTTCATTCCTTATACATCTTGTCCATCGTTTCACACAATCAACAGATGTCATCAACTGTGTGAGGTGTACATCCCATCCTTAAACAGACACAAGAGGTTTCAATCTGTTTTACACTACCATGGGGGCACATTGTTTTTTCTATTGTAAAAATAATTCAAACAAAACAAACCAAAATAAACAGTCACCCAGAGACCATACTGTGGTGACTCTCTCCACAGGTCAGAGACCTAAGTATCCCATTCAATGGACACCAGCTGGGTTTAAATCCTGCTACAAAAGAAGACAATTCGTAAACCATGTTCTCCATTTTCAGAATTTAGGGGTGGAACAGTTTTAAAAGGCTGAAGAAGATGGGCTGTCACCCATACAGCCTCTGTCTGCAACTGCTGTCTGTAACTGCTGCTTGGGCTAATCCATGGGCTAAAACTCTCTCTCATAATTGTTACCTATAATCCCACCCCCCATGCATCTAAATACCAGGCAGAGAATTGGGCACTAAAATCCAACCTGCTTTATCCACAGAAAACAAACTGACCTTCTCCTTTTGTACCACTTTATTTCTAATACACCCACACACAAAGAGAGAGAGAGAGAGATAGAGATAGAGAGAGAGAGAGAGAGAGAGTGATAAACACATACAGGACTTTCCCCGCCAACACACATGCACATGCAGAGAAACACACACTGTCCACATTGTGAGCTATACCACACACACACACATACACAAACACACACACACGCACACGCACACACAGAGCAGGGGCCCGAGATCAGCAGAGATCCCTACGTCTCTCTCTCTCTCTCTCTCTCTCTCTCATGCTCTCTGTCTCTCTAACATCATACGCCTCCACATTTGCAGGGTGCTTGTTTTCAATAGTATATCAGTTCAATCACTGAACAGTGCTTCACTTCAACAACGCAGACAGGATGTATTGTAATCTTCTTTATAGATTCCATTCAAGAGCTCGCTTCCCTCAGCCCTCCCTAATAATAGGCCTGGACGGCTGTGCTCCTGAGCCCAGCAATAGAGCCGAGGTAAGCCGAGAGGTGTCTGTTTGACAGCATGTTAGGACACTGTACGCATACTGATTATAAAAGTCTATTTGCTTTCCTACCAAAAAACGCTCCCGCATGCTCTTGAATAATGATTGCCTGATTATGTAATTGCTGTCAAACTAGCCATGTAGCATTCCATGTCCATTGTATTTAAATGGGGATGTATTAATTGTCTCTTACCAATTCATGCACAGCTACAGCACATGCCATTAGTACATCCAACAAAAAAAAAACTGAAAAAATGGGAATATTTTTAAATATTAAATTTGCTAGCTGCCTAATGGAATTCAGTTTTTTGTCCAAAACTATTGTGGGTCTGTTCCAGAGTCACCTCTTATCTGAAGGAAGAACAGCAGGTTCCGCGTTCCCCATACACAAAGAACTCATCTTCATTTGTCATCTCTGAGACACCATAATGCTCTTTAATCATACACTCCATTAGAAAATGACAAAACCCAAAACAATAAAACGGTGACAACTGATAAATAAATCCCCGACGGGATTGCGCCTGTGAAAATTAGCTTGTCACGCCACGAAAAAGAAAGAACGTGTGCACCGCAGCACCTAAGCATGCAAGCGTGTTCTGCAACAGGAGCTCATGACAGTCCTTCTGCCCACGTTCACAATTCCTTTGAGTCGCAGCACAATACAGGTGCCATGCCTAACACGACACTCATCCCTCACTCCCGAAACTCAGCACAAGACAGCCAAATGCCAAACTGAAAAGAAGACTAGCCATAAATACTCACATATACTCTTTTGACACACATTGTTTTTCATTATTTACATTTAGATTTATGCATTTAGCAGACGCTTTTATCCAAAGCAACTTACAACTCGTCAAATATTAAGTTTTCAGGGCCAGTCTCTCTTAGAGCAACTCAGGGTTAAGTGCCTTGCTCCCAAAACCAAAAATTAAAGACCTTTCCCTGAGCTGACACAATGCGGGTGAACAGTGTGTCAGATTTTAACCAATTTGCAGTGGCAATCTCTTATTCTTGTCTCACTAGAGAAAAGATTTAACACAACTAAATATGTTCCATGTTTATTCTAAGTGAATTATGTCCAAAGCTGTGACTGCCTCTGCAGTGACTGTGCCAAGATTTGTGTGAATCATTTTGCCCTTTGCTTCCACATTCATCTAGGCTTTGCCAAGACAGCCAAATTGTCACCAAGAATACCAGCGAGAGAAGCCTCACAAAATGTTGTAGATCATTCATATTTATATTCACATTCATAATCTATTAGCTCCTCATTTCCTCTCTGACAGCTCATAAAAATGATGCAATAAGCTGAAATGAAAAAGATTGTGGGAATAAGATAACTGCCTGAATGTCTGTGATATATCTAATATACAGGATATTTACTTTTTTACCATTCCTCACTGTTGACGAATGGTAACGTAGTTGCTCAATTGGATTCTCTCAAAAAAGACAAAACACTTCTTCCCAAAGGCTCTAGCTAGGAGTTGTCACAGTTTGACGTTCTGATGATCTTCGCTGTGACATTCTAGCTTATTCATTAAGTTGAGAACTGTTGTGAGACATGTCTGGCATCAGGGCAGGGTAATGTGCAATGTCTGTCATTTGTGACGAAAGCCTCTCCACATCATTTTGGTAAGCTTCCTGAAAATGCAAATATGTGAATATACTGTATACCAAGGCGTTGGTACACACACACATACACATACACACACACACACACACATGCACACACACACACACACACACACACACACACACACACACACACACACACACACACTCACATAAACACACTCACAGATTTGAGGCATGAAAATTCTTTTCAAGCACCATCAAGTGGCAAATCAGTCAGCAGAGCCTGATTTGCTAGACAGTATCTTAAGTGTTTTCCTCATCAGGAAGCTCTTTTCCTGAACCTGCTTTGCTCCAGCTCAGACAACTACGCATTGATAAATTTAAACATCTCTCATCGCTCTTCAGATTGTCTTGTAGCCCTTCATTTCAAACTTTTAATGTTGCAAACTTTCTAACAGATTTTTAACACTGTTTATGAACCCGGTATTCATAAAGCAATATAAATGTGTTTATAAATGGTTATAATGCATTAATAACACTTTATAACTAATGACATTAGTAGTCATGACTGTTTATACGTTATCATGTCTGCACTCATCACAAAGCCTTATGAGCTTTTTTGGCCTTTTCATACTAGGGAAACATACCACTTATGTCTCTAATGGTGCCTTCTTGATTTTCATGAGCAATTGTGTGTTCATCTCACTTTACTTACAGTATGTACTGAGTCCTTATAATGCTTCTTTATTTGGCATGAGCAGCTGGGCATATAACAGGACAAACTGACAAACAAATTTGCAAACATATTGAAGCTTTACAATGCCTTGACACTTCAAGTTGCAAAGGCTTATAAAGATAATCTTATAATGCATTATGTGTACTGTCATGAGATTGTATAAAGGGTTATGAACACCAATGACTTTGTTTATAATGCTTTATGAATACTGGGTTCATATAAAGTGTTTTCTTCTCCACATATAGTTGTTAACGTATGTGTTACATGGACCTGGACTGCAATTACAGTGCATTTACAGTAACCCTGGAGGACTACACAGATATCCAGAATGAAACCAATTATGAGAAGAAGTCACATAGGCTTTATGCCTACATGCAGTGAGCATCAATCTTGAGTCAAATCCAGGTCACTTCCATCCCTTTGCATAATGCTATTGTAATGGAAATTCAGTCATACTTTTTGACCCGCAGTATCATTAAGGTAGGTGGTAATATTTGATGATTTACCATTGAGATTAAATATAGGTGGTGGAATCCCATTCTACTGATTTGCCTGCCGCGCTACTTTTGATAACCTCTCTTCTTTTCTAACCTCATTGGACCTCCAGTTCAGCCCTCACATGTTTCACCAGTCAACATCAGACACCCTGCTGTGCATCGGTTAACCACAAGGAAAACCCCTTGCTAGAGCAGCCTGGAGTCAGGGTTAGACTAGACTTCCAGCTCAGTCCCCATCTTCCTCTGTAGCTGTGTGCAAAGCTGACTGCCGTCACCGCAGGCCTTTCCCCTCCCCATCAGGGACCTCAGAGCCCACGCAGACCACAACCTTTATCCCTCCCTAGGGAGCCAGCCTCCAGCATCCCTCTTAGCCAGACAGAGAGAGGGGAAAAGGGCAAGATTCTAAATGTGTCAAATGCGGGGTGAAACTGTAAAAAGATGACGTGTATGAAATGGCAGTGTCAAGAAGGTAAGATAATGTTGCTAAGGGCATCTATCTTGCAGCTACATTACAGGCAAGAGGTCCTGTCATCTTTCATAATAAAGAATACACTGATTTTTCTAAATTTTAGTACAAGAGGGTGTCAGATATATGTCTAAGAAATGTAGTGTTAGTGTTTAGTGTATTGGGCCCAAACCTCTGGCCTGTGTTTTATGTGTGGGCTACATGTGCTGTCATTAGTGGTAAAGGCAGGTAGATCAGAAATGCTTTTTAGGACATCTGATATGACCATCAGAACCATTTAGTAAAAATAAAGGCAAAGATACCCACCATCATAAACCCAAACTAGTACAGTCCTACAACTCAGGGAGGTGTCAGTTATGGTGGTAATACTGCACTTAATTTTGTTACATATAAGATATAAATTCAATTGTTTAGTTCTAATTGGATCAGACAGACATAGTTCCTCGTTTGTGGTACATTAAAACGTTTGTGAACAGAGAATTTTGCAGACAAAGGAGGAGCAGAAAATTGATGTTTTCTCTTTTTCCCCTCTTCAATTAGTCTTCTAAACTCCTGCTACACCCGAGTGTTGACATATTTTCCAACAGAGTTATATCAGCCATGACACTCCTTGGATTAACTATAAGAAGTTTTGCAATGGAGTCACCAACCATGACACTCTTTGGATTAACTATAATTGAGGCAAATGAGCAAGACTACGAAAGATGTAATCACTTTCTGCGGCTTCGTCAAAAAAAATTATAGCTTTGAAACGACCTCTCACAAGACGAGTTTGAAGCCTGCCATGAAGAGATAAGAGCACCTGGCCACGCTCTGAGGGAATAAGCAAACTGTACACAATGATGATGTTTCTCTTACCATGTTTATGGAGGAGACTGGCCCAATGCTGTTCACATAGATGTCCACATCAATCACCGTGGGTTTAACTGCAGAAAGGCATCAAAAGAAACAGAAAACAAAGGAGAAACCATATTAATCTCATTTGGCCATCTACATGACATCTCCAATGAGGCGAGCCCACTAGGCACCATTTTGTTGTTGTTGTTGTTTTAGGATCAAAGGTCAAAGATTGCCTGGATCAGTGCAAGGGCTTATTCATCATCAATTTCTGCCATGTGTGATTCATAAAAGAGGGAACATCCCTGGGGAGTTATGGCAATGTTAAGCATTGTTAACAAAGACTCCCACCTAAGGCCACACATGCTCTTAGTGGTTGAAAGGCACCTAAATTACACACACACACACACACACACACACACACACACACACACACACACACACACACACTCACACACACACACACACACACACACACACACACACACTCACACACACACACTCACACAGACACTTCCCTCAGTTCCATTCTGCCTCCATCTCTTCAGGCACCACAGGTTCATACTCTCTCCAGCAGGGACACTGAGGAGGCAGTTCAAGCCTGTTGTCTCAGGTATGACTTAGAATGCAAATGAGCCAAGAGAAGTAATTGGTTTTGCAAAGGACCACACATGTTTTCCTGGAGGAGACAGATAATTAAAAATTGAATTGTTCTAATTGTTATCTGGGCTCACATCAGACCTGCATTTGGACCTGCATTCACAAGCTCAAATTGAGGTAAGAAGGTTAGGTGGAGTACATAAACACCGCCATAAACACCAATGAGTTATTTCTTACGCGTTAATCATTTGTATAAAGCACATAAAACAACCACAGGCAAGTGTTTTCAAGCGTGATGTCTTTCAAATAGTATGTTAAGTTTTGCTGGACAGTGCAAGATTTGTGCTTTTTTTACATACCAGGAGACCATTGACCATGCTGGCCTAAGCAGGAAAAACTGCAGTTAGACATATAGTATCTGGGCTGGATTTCCCTCTCCAGTACATATCAGCATGTCTTGCATTTTGAGTATGTCTATGCAGATTCTGGACTAGATTGAACACATGTGACTTTGCAGACTGACTCCCAGAGCTACACATACATCTAAATCAGAATACTCTGCAGTCAAATCTTAAACAAACTAGCATTCAAGCCACATAGCTCTTGCCCTTTGTCAACACTATTCATCATTATTACATTATCTACCCCTCCATCCTAATGCAGCCCTTAGCGACCTCCCTTATGCACTATATGCACTTTATCCTGCCCCTTCCTACCCCCCGCCAGAGCACAAATAGACTGAGAAACAGACTCAATTTTACTGCATTTTTTACACTCATTAACCATATGCATGTGACAATAAAATTTCCTATAAAATTCTTACACAGGCTAACTAACAACAATCAAATGGGTTTTTTTTTCCAACCAGCATAAAAACTGCAGCTCACACCAAATCTGAAAATCAAACTGTATACCTACCTATGCCAATTCCCCAGCATTGACCAGCAACAATCAAATGCTAACACTCACTAACACTGGTCTTAGTGTTTATACAATCTACAATGCAAGCATTTCTCCATATTTCACAAACTTCTCTCATTTCTTTTTCTGCATCGATTGGTGATACTGGAGAGCATCCCCAGAGCATACTAACGGCTGCTGTGGCCCATGCGTTCTCACTCACACCTGGTCATATTGTCAAAGCTCATTTAGACTGGGGATGGTCAGACAGCTGTTTTGCACCATCTGGAGATGCCAATTAACACTGACACAAGTGAGTCTCTGCTAATTAATAGAGGTTGACTCATATTAGAGAGGTGAACTTGGTATCAGGCAAAGTGATGGAGGATATCACCAGTTAACACAGGGGGCTGGGACAATCCTCTGCTAAACCTGCCCATCACTGTTGATAGACTCGTTACTATGCCCTCTCAGATTGGCACTGAAGGGGCACTGAATATGCGGCAAACTTCTCGTCACTGTTTAGATAACAAATTAATTAAAATCTAGGTGAATTCTATTTGAAGTCAGTATGTCTTTTAAAGACAATGTAAATGTATACAATTATTTTACAATTAACCCTTCTGTGGTTAATCTGCAGAATGTCATTATCACCTATTTATCAAATCATTTCAAGGATGAAACAACCATTAATCTCACCAGTCAACTGAAACAGGGTATGTTACTGCTAATGTAGAAATTCCGGTGTGAATCAATCCATAGCCTTGTTGTTTGAGGTCACAGACTGCTGGTAGGAAAAAGATAGAGAAAATAGTAACCAAATAGTGAACCACCATCTAACATTAACTGAATGGGGCATAAAACTTAAAGTGAGTTTCTGTGCCCCATTCAGTTGGCTGCCAGTTCACTATTCACCCCATGTTGTATCAAATCTTCTAGTTTTTTTTCCTACAGACAGCACTTGGCGACCTCGAGCAACAGGGGTATTGATTGATTCACATCAGGATTCTCCTTTAATAACTTGCTGTTAATCAATAAAAATGATCAGGAGTGTGTTATTTTACTTAACGCCTGGTACATTTGTATCTAAGGTATAATTGTGTTCCATTTTTTCCTTGTGACATCACTCCAGCTGTCACAGTCAGCACAAAAGATTCTAAAACAGAGCGCTCTAGAATTTTTGGTCACCACAGGCAACCTTTTCTCCGCCATGCAATCAACATCAGGCACAGTGGAGAGCATGTGCTGGTGCCAGGGCTGAGAAGTGCGAGTGGGGAAGAGGCCCTTTTTGGCGAAGGGAGAAATTAAGATGTGTGAAAGACTGCACTGACAACCTTTTATTAGGCTTTTCACACATAGAGCTCTGAAGCGGTGCAAGTGAAATGGGAGGTGGCGGGGGGTCAGATGAGAGGGTGGAGGGGCTACATTGTTAGAGTTCAGACTGGCTCCACAGATGGGCAGAGGCGCTGAAGGTTTAACAGACTTTGCAGTGTGTGTGTGACTGTCACTCTCTCTTTCTGTTGTCTGTATTGATGGTTTGTATGTGTGTGTGTGTGTGTGTGTGTGTGTGTGTGTGTGTATGTGTTTGCATCTAAATCACAAAAAAATGCACTCAATAGTACTCAATAGCCTCTGTTTGCAGTGGTGCTAGCAGTCTTATGATGACTTCATCCTCGGTTTTGAGGTGGAGGCTTCTTTTGAAAGATGAAAGTGCCACTTTTTCTATAGAGCCTTTCCAAGAATCACATACTCCCTCTCAGCCAGAGAGAGGCCAATGCACGCACACACTGACAACATCTTTAAAAGCACCCAGACTATTCCTGCCTCATAAAAAGAACCACCACTGATGAAACACTCTGGATAGGCATCAGTAGAATACCTCACACTCTCAGCACAGCACAAAGTAAAGCATTTGGCAGAGAGTATCACCCCAAAGAGAAGAACTTCAGCGCAATTTTATACAGGCCTTAATAGAGAAAAGGCACTGTATACTAGGTAGTGTTACGAATTCTTATCAATGAATTAATTAATATATATATTGTTGCCTCTGTGTCTTTGTTTCATGAAACTGTGCTAGGTATATGTGGTAACCATTTTAGAAAAGCAATAAACCCCTAGACACCATTCTACACCATGAGTATAGCACTGCTAAGGGATGATGACATCCCTGTTTGATGACACTGTGCCAAACAACACCCCTTACCCAGAGACGGTAAATGCAGAGTGAGAGGCACAAACGTTTGTAAAGTTCCGTTCTATTTTTGCAAGGGGGAGGGGGGAAAATCCCCCTTTCTTCAGACCAGAGTTAACAAAATAGACTGACATCTCTGCAACAAGAGATGTGCAGAACTGTTATTACACAATGTTCAGGCTGGTCTGGAAAGAGCAGCCATTTGTGGTGAACAGCTGGGCACTGTGGTTGGGCTTATGGCCTATGTGTGACATCAGGTTGGCCATTATGGCTTAACTGCTCTCCCTGTGAGAAACCTCTTTGCTCAGCCATCCAGTGAAAGCTAGAGGGCAATCGATGCATGAGCTCTAACCCAGACCCTGGCCTGACTGTAGAACACAAGTGCTACCAAAGCAGTCACGAAGACTCCAGTTCTGCTTGCTTTACTGCCTTCGTTTTCTATCTCGCCAATCTGATTTCCTCATCCTCTGCCTCTGCTTCACACCCAATCTGGCCTCTACCCTGCTTCCTAGTCTGGCCATCGGAAAGGTTTTGGCATGTCAGCCCTTGGTACTTTTAAGGAAATCAGTGTCAGACACTGTCAGTAGAACACATCTGTCAGATAGGATGTGTGAGGGATGAGTTTTTCTATTTTTTTTTTTCCAGGAAGGGGAAAGTGGTGATACATCTGTCTTCATCTGACTCATCTGACACCAGTGAAGGAATAATGCATGTAGTAATAATGATAGTCACACAAGGTTGACAGTAGAGAAGTGTAATATTTCCAATGTTTTATTTGTAAATAAATTCATCCTAATTTGTACTGCCATTCTATCAATGCAAACTTACATGTGGGGGAAACATTAGATTTATCATTATGTTTAATAGTTTCTCTGTTATCTTTTCTAAGAAATACATGAATGATTATACATCAAATGTTAAGCAGAAGGTGAGAGATTTGCATTGTGGGTAGACACTGTCTTACAATTAATAGTTACAATAAGTAAGTACTAAAAGGAAGAAACAGATGTGTGAAAATGATAATGTATTTGGCTAAAACACATCCTAATTCTTATATACTTCAGACAAAGTGTTTCCCAAATACCATCAGCCGTGAAGCAATAGTTCATTCAACAAAAAAATTAACATTATGCTATTATCTACACAAGCTTATTGCATGAAAGGTTACTTGTCCATGCACACAAAATGAGTTATCGGGCAAAATGTCAGTGACCAGAAGGAACTGGCCATTCTCATAAAAAAGTGTAGTGTAATAAAAAAAAAGCTGTGTCAGCAGTACAACTCATTCGAAACTATACAGAAAAAAATATTATATGAAATATATGAATATGAAATGTATGAAATTCTTTTTTTGGGGGGAGGGGGGTTGTTAATGAAACCATGAAGGAGGAATCTCTAGTATATTACTTTGCAAAATGGCAGTAGGCAGTCTGACAGAAAAGTGTGTAACTTTTCCTCTAGATGGGTACATTTTTATACCTCTATCACCTCACCTTTTGCATATTTTCTACTGGTTTCAAAAAGAGTTGCCACAACACCTCTGTATCTGAAATTACTCTCCCCAATTGAACACCCCACCCCCTCTATCGCGCACACACACACACACACACACACTCTGGACCTGACAATGAAGCTCAGAGTTTGGGTCTGATGAAGAGTAAACTTGATGATTTTGGCTTTATGATTTTGAATCTGCATTTCCCCGCTCTGCCTGACCGTCTGTGTCTGTGTCATTTTGTGGGTAAGGGAGAAAGACAGAGAGAGAGAGAGATACAGTGTAATGCCATTTCTCCCATACTGCTAATCCTATTTGATAATCTGGGCTGCCTGGCCTGGTCTCCTGACAGCTGCCCAGAGCTGGATGACGGTCTGTTTGCTTGTCTGGCTGGCAGGCTGGTTGGCCAGAGGGGTTGGGTGGCGGTCACAAATCTCTCACTTCTGACAGAGACACATTCATCTCAGTCACTGGGTGCACCGCAAGAGATGGGAGAGGAGTGGAGGGGAGAGAAGAGGAGAGGAACAGAGAGGAGAGGAGAGAAGGGAGGAGAGAGGAGAGGAGGGAGAGTAGAGAAATAGAGAGGAGAGGAGGAGAGAAGAGAGGAGAGGAGAAGAGGAGAGAGGAGAGAAGAGAAGTGGAAAGAGGAGAGGGGAGGAAAGGAGAGAAGTGGAGAGGAGGGAGGAGAGAAGAGACGAGTGGAGAGGAAAGGAGAGGAGAAGAGAGGAGGGAGAAAGGAGGGAGGAGAGAGGAGAGGAGATGAGTGGAGGAGGGATAGAGGAGTGGAGAGGAGGAGATGAGGGAGAGAGGAGGGAGGAGTGGAGATGAGAGGAGGGAGGAGAGAGAGAGGACATAATAAAGAGGAGAAGAGAAAGGGCGAGGAAAAGAGGGACAAGATGAAGGAAGAGAAAGGAAGGGAGGATAGAATAGAGGAGAAGAGTAGAAGCAGATCAAAAGTTGAAGAGAAAAGATTTAAAAAGATGAAGGGAGTTTTTAAAAGGTTGGATAGAACCCAACGAAACAGGAGAACCCAGAGCAGGGGCGGCTAAACTATGGCCCTTCGCTCCCTTTCCACCATGAAGTCTAAAAATAAATGATGTTAGGGATAACGGCCACTGAGGTGTACCGCTATAAGGAATAATGGAGGAGGCGTGGGCGAACAGCTGTTTCCTACGCCAAGTCCATTTTTCTCCTGAGTCGGGGCACCTCCAAGGCCGTTATCCTGCTTATCAAGCGGTTGCAACTTATGCATATAGACAATAAGCAAGTGTTTAAAACCTAAAAGAAATATGCTGTTCAGTTTTAAAAGAAACTATGCTGTTTGGTTGCTGTACTATTTTCTTTGGTTACTGATCATAGTGAGCTTGATAACAGCCGATTCCATTGTTGCTTGCGAGTTTAACTGTTGTTTACTATGGTGGTTAAAGTTACCATTCAAAAACGCATTGATGTGGAAGGGTGATTAAACTTTCTACATCATAGGTGTCCCGTTATCGGGGAAAAAAGGACACCCTGTCAGCCAATTAGAAAACAGTATTTCATTTCTCCGGGCGATAATATATATGTATTGCACATTATATTAGCAGTATTGTTAGAAAGATGGGTTTGTCAATAGTGTCATTAAGCAGAGTGGCATCGTACAGTGTTTTTTATACAGCCTGTGGGTTTTTTGATAGAAAATGTAGTTGCTCTTTCAGTTGAAACTGGTTAAAAACTGGTGCTCTTAATTTTGCATTGGCCCTTATCATCTTAGATTTTTCAGACTGTGGCCCGCAGACAGAAAAGTTAGGCCTCCCCTGATCCAGAGAATAGAGGAGAGGAGAGGAGATGAGAGGACAGAAATGACAAGACCAAAATGAGGGAGGTGGGGGAATAAGAGAGAACAGAGAAGAGAGAAGAGAGCTCTCCTGTTCTCCTCCTCTTCCTCTTCTTCCTCTTCCTCGTCTTCCTCCTGCTGCTGTAGCGGCCTTATCTGTGGTGTCCAGGACCTGGTGCCCAGTCATCTCTTTTCCCACTGGGCTGTCGGCCTGCTGGTCTCGCTCCGGTGCCGGCGTTGTTCTCGCATCTCTGCGCTGCTCGCCATGAACAATTCATGGGCGGGATTTCATGCTCAGCTTACGCCCGCGGTCTAAAGAGCCATCTTTTAAATCTATTAGGCCTGTGCTTTGACACACTGCCACCGCTGCTACCACTACTACCGCCGCCGTAATAAGCCATTCTCATGCTCACATGGCAAAGTGCACCCCATCATTGTGCATTACTGGTCTTTAGAGGCCCTGTGTCGCAGCCAATTAAGTCTGGGGGCAGTGGTTTATGCAGTCTGCTGGTGTAGTGTGCCTAAGCACTGTGCATTAGCAAGAAGCAAGCAGCCTGTATGATGGGCCTTGCACTGCTAGTACCACGAGAACAGTGCTTTTTCTTCCACATTTCATTGATGTGGCAATGAGCAAAGGGAATCATTGCAGATCGACTCCTTTAGTGGTCTCACGAACCATGTAGCATTTGGAGGGAGAGCAACAAGTTGGAAAGGCTGGACAATAGAACAGATCTGCATTTACTGTAAGCCTCGACCGGCTAAAGACTGTTAGTGTTGGGGTTAGTGATGTGCTAATGTGTACTTGAGAAATTACATCATCTGTTATAATAATGCACATACTAGATAAAATCATAATAAATAATCATAAACATATTAGAAGATAATAAGCAGTACACTACAGACTATGTTTCACTCATCTCAGGATAAAGATATGCATTTCTGTAAAAAAAACAAGAAAATTTTGAGAGTAAACAAACTTTCCTTTGAGCATGGAGGGATTACAGGATCTTATTGTAAAATTTAAGTCATCAAACATGGAATCAAACACTTAAAGCGTTTATTTTTATGCATTTTTATGCGTATTAAATGACTATCAACTTTCTACTTTTTCTTTTAACTATGTTTCTAATCAACTGAGATGGGAGTGAAGACAAAGCACATAAATCACATCAGCTCTGCCATCAAAAAACACTGAACAAACTCTAATAACAGCTTGTGAAGATTCATTACACTGAGGGATTCCAATCAATGATGTTAATGATAAAACTATCTGAAGAAACAATACAAAAAATAAAATGTTGAACAACTGGAAAGTTTGTCAGTGCCAGAAATGTCAACAAAGTAGTCTACTGAAGAAGAGCTCACTGCCTTTAACTAGTCTCCAGTGCTGAACTAATACAAGTTTAAGCGTTGCACATGATATGGGTTGTTTGTTTACTGTTGAATTCTTTTTTGCAGGTAGAATGATTGAAAGGACTCAGCTGAATAGTTCTCTTTACATTTTTATTCTGGGCGTTAACTAACATGAAGGATTGAGAGATGAGCCTTTCATCAGGCCCTTCAGTAAAAATAACACAAGCTGCTTCTTCTGCACCCTTGTGCAGGTCCTTAAGGACCACACCGGTTTCTGGCAGTTTATGGGCCCCTGTCTCAGACTCATGCGAGGATGATGATGAAGAGGTCTATTAAGGAGCCATGTCGGAGTTTGGCAGAGAGGAATGACGGGGAGCTGTTACTCAGGTTAGGCAGCCAAGCAGGGAGGCAGGAAGGAGCTGGAAGGGCATGTGTGTGTGTGTGTGTGTGTGTGTGTGTAGCAGGGGGGTGGGAGGGGCATGGTAGGCAGGGTAAGTACTGGAAGGAGGTCTCTGATGCTTGGCCAGGCACTCTCATCTCCTCTCCCCTTATCAAAGCCGCACTTAGCAGGGTTTAACCAAAGACACGACGGGCAGTCCCCTTTTTCCATCTCCGCTTAAAGATTATTCTTTAATAGATTCTCTGCCGGGGCCCGACTGCACCGCTTTCGTCATTCGCCTCTGATGCTGCGACAGCCACTGCCACAGCTACCATCCACAGCTGCTGCTACTAGGGCCATTTGCAGTTAAACAGCAGAGGGAACAGGAACATGCTGAGTGACTCTACATGGCCAACACATCTGACATAGTCCCTCTTTATCACAGATAAAGAACTGGGGTTTTTTTGGGGGGTGGGGAGGTACACTTCTCTTAATTGTCAAAGATGCTTAAAGGACATACTGTCTGCTTCCACTTTGTCTTTGATAAAAGAAGGTCTGAACCACACCTGGCTTGGATTGCATATCTGAAGGAGTATGCTGCTTTAGATTTTTATCAGATACATGTCTCAGATTAAAACTCTTAACCAGGTAAACCCTCTTTTCAGTTTTCTTGAGGACAAACAGATCTCAAGATGTAACTCAGGCTGTGGAGTATAGCACAGCTTTGAGGATGGCCCAGAATTGAATAGCCAACCATGTTTAATGTCTTTGCTCAGCTCGCAGATAAAGTTCTGGGTAGAAGATAGATACAGTGGGGGCTAAGTTGGTGTGGAGTCAGTGTGTGTGTCTGTGTGTGTGTGTGTGTGTGTGTGTGAGAGAGAGAGAGAGTGAGTGTGTGTGTATGTGTTGGGGGGAGGGTGTGTTGGTAGCACTGCATGTTAATTACAGGCCTTTGAAGATTTGCACTCTGGGCGATTAGTCTTTCATTAGAAAGCTGCACACTTTTTAGACTATGTCCATGCACCTGCCCATTCTCTCTCCAGTGCATCGTCAGTAGGAAAGGAGGAAGAGGAGGAGGAGGAAGAGAACAGGGGTCTGTCCCAAAGGCAAGGAACCCAAGGGCACCTCCTAACATCATCTCAGCCATTTCAACCCTTTTCATTTCTCACTGAATTATTTAGCCCACCCCCAACAATGTTAACACTGTTCCTGTTTCCCCTCATACTTACTTTGCACTGTGGAAAACGTGCTGGGGCATGATGACTAATATGCTCTGGGACAAGATTTAAATGTTTTGTTTGTATTACTAAGAGTAATTATGTCAAGACAAACCTAACTGTGGGTACTCATGAAGATGGTGCCTTTTTACAAGCATATTTTTACAATATTTGCCATAATGGGCAGTTTTGCATATGTTTAAGAGAGAACACGTATTTATACAAGATACTATAGACTGCAGCTAACCCAGTGTTTGTCTTGATGTCTATGCAAAAAGTAAAGATCTTTTAAAGGGATCATCTGTGTTGTGCATTACAAACTGCTATAGACAATGGGCAGGAGCCGAGAATTTTTTCAGGCTCTCAAGATTCAGCAGGCAAAGAAATAGAAGCAAGGCTAAGGAATGGAAGCGAGGTAATCATCACCATCAAGCAGACAAATGAAAACAAAGTGCATTCACCTCAAACTGAAGGCCACAATGCTGAGTAAGAGCAGCAACAAAAACAACAGCAAAATACCTTCTAAATGCGAGACAATCTGTTTTTATTCTAGGGGCCAGGGTCCTTCCTGGGGAAAGTTATAAAAGCTTAAAACAGACTAAAACTTTGATTAAAACTAGTGCCAAGCAGTGGGTGATCAGCTGGTTTTGTACTGATGGACTGACAAAATTCTCTCCCGGAATTTTTTTTTTTTTCAGTGCGGGATTTCGAATCGACAAAAGGAGGTTTTTGTATTAAATCTGTGCACTGCTGGTTCCTGCTTCCTTCTTCAGCCTAGTCTCTGTCAGCACTTTTGGTGGAACACAGAGAGAGTGCAATCAGATATGTTCTCTCTCTCTCTCACACACACACACACACACACACACTTTCTCTTTCTCTCCCTCCCTTCCAGCCAATGCATCTGTTACAAATACAAGTGCTCATGAATAATAGGCTTTCTCCATTCATAATCGAACATCGATGGCACCATCCCATCATGTCAAATACCTCTTCACGCTGAGCAAAGGGGCTTGTCTGGTTTTGATCCTTCAATGTATATCTTAACCAGCTGTACATATGTCTCATACAAAATGCATGAAGATTATGACTTCTCATTTACCATTCATCTGCGAGTCATTTATTCATGGACAATCGCTTCCCATAATGCAGGTATTGAAAGTGGTATGAAAACACGAACAGACATACATGAGAAGATAAGAACACATAAATTCAGGGCGGTTTGAAATGACCATTAAGATTCATCTGTTTTGCAACAAGACTGATGTCTTAACACAGAGCTGTAACTCATCAACAGAGCTGATTCACCGCCCCCACCCCCCATCAAAATGGAAAAATCCCCCAGAGTTCATTTGTGATTCTCATGCCACTTGCAGCTGTTCACATGATCACAGATCATTTCAATAGTGATGCAGTGCTTTCATCAGCTGATATGACAACACGAGGATTGGCTGGGCTCTGAACATGAAGAGTTTGAAGAGGAGAAGGCAAAAGAGGATAAAGAGGAGGAAGTGGAAGAGGAGGAGGAGGAGGAGGAGGCAGCATGCTGTGAAGATGCAGAGCAGGAGTGTACATTGACTTAAATGAAACGTCTCTGCCGAAAACATATTGCCAACCATCTGTCCGCCCTCTTCTCTGTGAACGAGAGAATGATGGGTGTCTCTACAAGGGTGGTTTGGTGTGTTTGTGTGTGTGCATGTGTATGTGTGTGTGTGTGTGTGTGTGCGTGTGGAAGGCGTGTGAGACCAGGAGAAGGGGGTGAAGCCACTGATCTTAATCATGACATGCTCATTTGATGTACCCGGTCCCTTTCCTCAGTCAAGGCAGCCGTTGGAGGGGAGCTGGATGGGGGCAGTGTCAGGGGGTGGTGGGGGGCCCCCAAGGGGATGTGGCGGGGGTTTGTAAACTGCCCCCGGGGGAGGTAGCTGCTGTCGATCCGTCGCAAGGTAACGACCTGTCGGAGGAGACATTTATATCATAATCGAGTTGGCTCATATTGATGTTCCCTGCCGAGATGTATACGAGCTGTTAGGGAGGGTGGCAGCCACATGATAAACAGCACTGATGGGGCCAATGGAGGTTTCACTTTCTCTCTCTCTTTCTCTTTCTCACTTGCGCGCGCGCACACACACACACACGCACACACACACAAACACACACATACAGTATAGCTTTCTCTCTTTTAATCTCACCATCTTTTATCTTTTTCATCTTTTATTTTTTTCATTCTTTACCTCTGTCTCTCTCTCTCACACACACACACAATCTCTCTCTCACACACACTATATGTCTCTCTCACTTTTACTCTCTACCTATCTGTCTCACTTTCTCTTGCTCCATCTCACTCTCTCCATCTCTCCCTCTCTATTCCTTATGCCCCATCTCCTGTAAGAAATACTCTAAGTCTCTCTAGCACTGCACAGATGTGTCCACACTTGTTTGATGGACGAGGGGGCAATGCACAGAAGGCAGCATCAGGGAATCACACCCCAGTCAATTTGCCTGACATTCGCTGACAGTGATGGAGCCAGAAAAAACCAAAGCCTCTGCCCTAAGCTCTCTTATTTGTCTCCGGGCTCTCCCGGCGAAATTAACAGTGTCCTTGTCAGCACACGTTACTTTGCCACCATCACAGCCAGCGATGATAAAAATCCTAAACGGAGATGCGACACTAATAACACGTATTGCTCAGCCAAGAGGGTTTGGCCCTGCAGCTGGCGAAGAATGTGTCTTTAACATCGATTTGTGTTTTGGCTACAGCCAACTGCTATTCACACTCATATACAGCAAATTCCCATGGGATGTTAAAGGGGAAATACTAACCACCTGATAGATGTGAAATGAGGTGCTTTGTCAGAGAGCCAGAGGAGCTTCATAAGATTTCAACCTTCAGAGAAAATTGTGAAAATATAGGTGTGGTCAGATTCAGGATAGATGGGACAGCATCTCCCACTGTCCCTGTACAATACAAACATATTTCCAGCAGCCCATCGACCATAAATAGCATTTATTCAGTCCCTGTAGCACAGCCCATAATACCTTGAGGGCTAGTGTCGGCATTTCTCTGCACGCAGCTTCCCTACGCACACACCTGTTGCATTATGGATTTTCTACACTGGTCAGTTGCTGGGTCAAGTGGCCCGTGTTCAGATGGCCGGGGAGAGAAAGTGTTAATGAGGTCAGGTTGAGACACCACGCCAGTGTCATTTCTCAGTCCCCCCGTCTAATTACTGGACTAAATGACAAGGGTTCCAAATTAAGAAAAAGGCAAAAGTGGCCTGGACCTGTGTGTGTGTGTGTGTGTGTGTGTGTATGAATGTCTCTGTGTGTCTCTCTCTCTATCTCATATTTCTAATTTCTTACTCTTTGGCTCTGTGTTTGTGTGTGTGTGTCTCTCTCTATCTCATATTTCTAATTTCTTACTCTGTGGCTCTGTGTGTGCATGTGTGTTTGTGTGTTGTGAGGAAGCGGTTGAGAGATAGCTTGGCCGGTGGTGGGACACAGATAGGGTGCCTGCGGATACCCTGAGGCCAACAAGTGGAGCTTGGCCCAGGAACTGAGTATGCCTCTCTCATCCTCCCCGCTTTCATGTGGTGACCAGCTCTTGATCAAAAGGTGCTTTATGCTCCTTGTGAATCTTGCCACAAATAACCAACCTGACCAAATCACTGATTCAGGAATAAAAAATGAATAAAAAGCATAGAGAAAGAACATCTTTACTTCACTGTTACAGGCGGTATGGGGGTTACACAACATGAGCAGGAAAACTCATTTCATTTTCATTTATGCATTTAGCAGACGCTTTTATCCAAACAAAAAAATGTACGACTTACATCTATCAATTGTTCAGGGCCATGAACAATTGTTAACTTAGGGTTAAGTGCCTTGCTCAAGGGCACAACAGTGGTAGCTGGGATTCAACCCCATGACTTTCCAGGCTACTTGCATGTGAGCCAGGTTCCTTAACCACTACGCTACCACCAGGCAGGTCGCTCGCATTGTCAGAAATACATCAGTAAACCATACACAAACCCTCAATCTACACCAAGGCCTAAACCAGGCCCTGTTGTAAGTTTTGTTCTGCTCTGTTTAAACATCACTGAAATATGTTAAAGACAAAATCCAGTGTGAATCAGTCCATAGCCCTGTTGTTCACTGAGTTCTGTCGACAGGAAAAATTTGATACAACATAGCCTGAATAGTGTCTCTGTGACTCTGAACAAGGCTATTAAATGATTTACACTGGATGTCTCCTTTGAGGTTAAAATATATTTTGTGTACACTTGTGGGCAGTATTTTGTGAAAGACAATAGCACCTAATGTCCACCAAAATATTGATTTGTGTGTCGTAATGGCAAGACATCAAACGTAACTGCTTTCTTCAAAATAAGTCAAATTTGTGCACTTTCATAAGTCAAAGCAAAGCATATCAACGACGCAATCTAAAACAAGTTACCAAGCTCACAACAGTCTATTAAATAGTCAATTTGAGCCTACAGAGGATGGCCACAGAATTTCACAACAGCATTTAAATGAGCTCAAATGAGAGATTCGATAGCAGGCAATTAGAGATATTAAAAAAGGAATTAAAATGGAGTCATCCCTTGTAACCATACACTATTACTGCTTTTCCCTTGTCAATACTAAACTGCAGCCTTACCATCAATCTCTGCTAATTATCAATCTCATACTTATCTGCTCTCCTGTGCCTGAGACAATAACAGTGCTAATATACAATTATCACCTCTGTGAAAGAGATGTTTTGTCAATTTTTGCCTATCCAAAGTCATTACATTGTCACTCTGTGGCCAGGGAAGATTGGTTGAGTACAGTACAGTACAGCATGTCAGTAGGGCTTTTGCAATGCAAAAACAGAGAGAAAAAGAAAGAGAGAGACAGAGAGAGAGAGAGAGAGAGAGAGGGAGAGAGAGAGAGAGAGAGAGAGAGAGGGAGGGGGGTGGTGATAGAGGCAACAAGAGCTAAGAGACAAGGGCAGAATTTGCAAGACTGAGAGAGAGAGAGAGAGAGAGAGAGAGAATATCAGGGGCATTGGGGAGATCTATGCTATAATGCAGCATCCCTCATTAAATTAACATGCATATGGACAAGGAGCGGCTGGAATGGGGGATCTCTACTCCTCTGCACTGTGGTCCATGCAGTATGCATAGCAGTGTGTATAGTGAGACAGAGGTAGCCCCCCACCCCATGTGCCTAGCATCAATATAGCATGGCTCTGCCAACACTCAAGCCCTGCTGTGGGGAAGTATCTCTGTGTGTGTGTGTGTGTCTGTGTGTGTGTGTGTGTGTGGAGTGAGGGAGGTCCTAGGCTGTGGTGGGGGTGGGTGAGGGGTTTAGAGTGAAGCTGGCTCTTACTGTGCGAGTGAGTGAACAAACCCCACTGTGTGTGTGTGTGTGTGTGTGTGTGTGTGTGTGTGTGTGTGTGTGTGTGTGTGTGTGGAGGCACGCTGACATCGATAGACATTGACAGGGAGGGAGACCAGGGAGGGAGACCAGTATGGGGTGGGAGAAATAGAGGTGGATGGGTGTGTGGATGAAGCGATAATGTTGGTTTGTGTTGTGTCTTTGGGAGTGTGTGTGTGTGTGTGTGAGAGAGAGAGAGAGAGAGCGATAGAGAGAAAAAGAGAATGTGTGCATGTATATGTGCATGATTCCGTGAATGTGTGCTTGTGTGTGTATGTGCTCACGACGGTGTGTGCATGTGTGTGAGAGAGAGAGAGAAAGAGAAAAGGAAGAAGGAAGCGAGAGAGAGAGAAAGACAGAGAAAGAGAGAGAGAGAGCAAGAGAGACAGAAAAAGAGAGAGAGAAAGAGAAAAAGAAGAAGGAAGCGAGTGACAAAGACAGAGAGAGAGAGACAGAGAAAGAGAGAATGAGAGAGAGAGAGAGAGTGCTTGTGTGTATGGGAGGTGGATGGGCATGTGCAGGTCCAGAAATGGAAAGCCATGCACCTGTGCTTAAAGAAGAAAGTAACTGCTGAAATTAGAAACACACTGACACACATACCCACGTATCCACCAACATGCACACACACACACACACACACACACACATGACACAGACATGGGCATAAATCTATACATGTATGCACATACACTTCTTCAGTCAAGACAAAAAACTACCACCGCCTCATCCAGCAGGAACTAACACACACACACACACAACCACACACACACACACACACACACACACACTCACACACACACACACACACATTTTCTTTCTGAGAGCTGGTTCTGCCTTACTGCCACATTTCCTTCATTTTATCAGCCCCTCACCCCTCCTTATAGTTTCATTGTTATGTGGCCATCTCTGTCTTATATTCTCTGTCTTTCTTCTTATTTTCTCTCTTTGCCTCTCTGTCTCTCTCCACACACACACACACACACACTAACTTCACACTTGAGCAGTGATTCCTGGTTAACACACACTGGAGGTCTATAATAAGTGGTTATGCTGGCAAGGCGGTGAAGACCTGGTCGGATTGCTCTGACATCTCTGAAGCCCCTGCTGTCAAGCTTGCTCTTCCCCTCCTCACCCTCACCCTCAAAGTAAACTCAGAATGATGAGCAAAGGACCAGTTTCCTCAAATGAGCTCGATGTCACATATACTTAGAGCCCCTGACTTTGGAGGGTCTTCCCACCACACACACACGCACACACACACACACACATACACACGCACTCTCACACACACCATCACACTGCCAAGCTCACCCTCAATCCCCAACCAATAACGAGTCTCAGTCCAGAAGGTTGCTGACACAATTGGGCCACATTTGGAACGTGGAATGCAGAACACAGAACGTGCCTGCCACCCCGAGTGTCAGCAGCAACATGTAGTAACGCCGCACAGCACGCATGGAAAATAATAACCTGCCAGTCCTTGTTGTGACACAGCAACTCTCACCTCTCAGTAGCCGTTTACAAAGCAGTTGCTTACAAAGACTTTCATACAGGATTGGTGGTGTGAATCCCCAAACTCCACAAACATGCTGTAAAATGCCACATCCCCAACTTTATTGTGTTCCCGGTTTCCTTTTCAAAGAAGTACTTGCAGAATCTTGTCATAAAACTGCTAGTGCTATGCTTTGCCATGCAGTAAGCAACGCTGAATGCAATCACACTTGTTTATGATAGCAAACCTATTTTGTCCAACGGAACCTACATTGACCCGAAAACTGAACCAAACATGCCAAAGGCAGCTCATCCCTGCCTATTATAGCAACTGAATGTTATAAAAAGTGTAATGTGTTTACAAACTGCTTAGCATTGTTGACTGTACCTTTAAGGGAGCTGCAGTATATGGCCACATGCAGGCTCTAATTTCTCCCTGTTGTTTGCATCTATTCATGTGGTCTGCATAAATTCATTTATAGGCAGACTTTTCGCATTAAGCCATGAAGCGCAACAAACAGGACCCCATAAAACGTAAACTTTATTATTGCCTGATTAGAATTGATTAGGTTCCAGTGCACTTGCGGGAGTCTATTCCCTCAACAGGCTGGCAGTAGAGCTAATTGATGTTGGGATATCTCCGTAGAGGTAAAAAGATCATGATGAGAAATGTATTACCCCTGAAGCAGTGGGCAGAAAAGCACATTTTCTGTACTTTTCCCAATACATTTGGACTGTAAAATTACAAATTGCAGTGTTCTCTCTCTTAATAGTATTCAATTGCTTATAAAATAATGACCTCTAGGTCAACTGGAGCATACATTTACACACACGGTTGAAAATCACCCCACATCACCTCCAGAACACATACTGGAGAGACTCTAGCTAAAATGAAAAATAGAAGGGACTAGTATGGTAATACCTATGCATACTGTTATTGTCAAGTGCTTTGTCAGTACACCCTTTTTAGTTATAGGTTTTAAGTTAGCATTGCATAGGCTGCTCTTCACCACCTTGTCACTGCATCATACTCAAGAGAATGACTTAACAGTCTGTATATTTAAGTCTGTCTTGCTGTCTAGAGCTGGTGTATCAGTGATAAAAAAAAAACTCATCAAGGTTTCCACTCAAAGTTAGTCAGTCTACATTCAGCAGTCCACTTCACATTTGCATAACTTAAGCCACAAGGACATGCACACTGCTTCAGACATTCATCTGTTTTCAAACAGGAGACATCAGAACTTCCAGGCCAACATATCTCAGACACTAGCAATCGCAAGCCATTCTTCCCAGAGAGGGAACCTCCTCACCCACTGACTGTCAGCACTGAGTGTTGTGATACCCAGTGGAAATGACAGCCAGAGACAGCTAGAGAGAGAGAGAGAAAGAGAGAGAGAGGGAGAGGGAGGGAGAGGCAGAGAGGACAGAAGTGATGGTGAGAGAGAAAGAGAGAAATTAGGCGGCATGGTGAGTGAGATAGAAAAAGACAGAGAGAGGGAGGAGGCTGAGAGAAGGGGAAGGAAAGCAGAAGAGATGCTGGGTGATTGAGGGGGGAGAAGTGTGTGTGTGTTTGTATGTGTGTGTGTGAGAGAGAGAGAGAGAGGGTGGGGTTGAGTGGAGATGATTCAGAGGAGGAGTGACGGGGCCCATATTGAGGCCGGGTGAGTCGAGGCACAAAATGGTGGTGGTGGAGTGGGTCAAGGGTTCAGCTGGCCCCAACTGCATTTGGAGGGCCCTTTTTATTTTCCCTCTATGCCGTGCACTCTGCTCCGCACTCCACAACTCCCAGCAGCTCCCTCTCTCTCTCTTTTCCTCCATCTTCTCCTCTCTTTTTCCCTCTCTCTCTTGCCCTCTCCCTCTATCTCTCTCTCCCTCATTCTTTCTGTCTCTCTCTCTCTCTCTCTCTCACCACACACTGCCTGATTGGACTGTGGGACTGTGCTCAAACATATCTTTCATCACATTTCAAAAAGTCCTCCTTTTCTCTCGCTCTTTGCAATGCTCCTTAAAACAACACACAATGTGTCAGACAGTACGTTCCTGCCCTTATGTTGTGCTGACCATCGGATCGACGCAACAGAATTATAAGTCAGGGGGCCTGCAATTTGAATGTGGTCACCATAGAGACTCTGAGCCAGTGCTATTTGGTGATAGCACCATTGTTGTCTTTTTTCTCATCCTGATAGAGCTGTGACAGCAGTGGTTTGGAAACACCCATGAGGACTTAAATACTGAGATTAGTAGTACCTAACACCCAGAAAGCTCACTCTACCATTAAAACAATTACATCTGTAATCAAGCAGTGAAATGAATTGCAAATTGCTAGTCATCTTCATAACTGTCATGTGTGGCAATTAAATTCATGCAAGCCTCTGCCTATCCACACCATACTCAGCTATTATTCAAATCTTTTTTGTTTTTTACAGTTTTTAACACTCTCGCGCACAAAAGCAAACATACCCACAGCAGTAAATCTTTCTCGGTAAATAAAATGCCGTAACTTGATAAAATGAAGTCAGTGTGGAATGCTTGCGGACACCGATTTGTGTAAACCTTGCTGTTTCAGACAGGGCAAGGCTTTCATAGAATGGCTTGCAATCTTGGACTAGGAGTGTATGGCATATATAATGTATGATAAACTACATCGGCATCAGGGACGGCACACTAAAATTTCCTGTGCAAACAAACTGAGAGGCTAGACTACTCCAGATGTTAACGTATGTTGCTGGCGTAAAATAGCAAAGCCATATTCACATGTTGATCTATTGTTAACATAGACTATGCCGCTGCTAGGATGGAAGTTGTAAAGTGTATTACCCTGTAACTTTAGCGACGACAGAGAATCTCCCGCAGCACCATGGACAGCGGTATGGTGCAACCTACACGACTAAAGGCATATTTGGGCCATGTGATAAATGCAACTTACCTCCTATGTCGGGTCGAAGTTTTTTATCATATTCTTTCAGTAAGTTGTTCAATATCTGCGTCGCATCTGTCTGGTGACTTCTAGGACTTTTTGGTGCCAACATTTGATTCATTGTCATGTCATCATCATATTCGTCCTCTGCTTCGAGTCGCTGAGAACTGGAAGAATATATATATATAACAGTAATAGAATTATTCGAAAGCACGCAAATGTTTTTTTTTTTACGTACAAATATGTTTCGGTCACCGTTTTAGACAGGATTTTCACCAGAACTGGTTATTGGAACTACATTTCTTGGCTAAATAGCAATGCAATACTTAAAGACAGACTGCATTTCCATACCAGGCAAGCGTGAATGCCGGTAAACCTGATACATTCACTTGGTGTAGAGGAAATACTGTACATTAGTGCACTATACTGTAGCATGCAATAGCCCATGTGTAGGCTATTGTAAGTATGACACTGAATTAGAGACTGAACCAGAAATCGGTTTCTCCACATACAATATCAATGTCATGTTTATCGCTATCGCGTGAAATTTTATAAATACACTAAAACCAACATTTCCCCATAAACATGTTTCCGTAACTAGACATCATTCAGCACATGAATCGTGCATCATACATTCTATAGAAGTTAAGCTATTAAAAAATAGCTGTTTAACACAGGCTACTTTATCAGTGCGCGTTTCAGATAAGCACCTCATCCTTCATCTCTAATCAGTTTTCAATTGAATGGGATGTTGCATGTTCCTCCTCAAATGTCTGCTTTGTTTAATCACAAAGTTAAATGGGATTATAGGAAACTTTGTGAGATGATGAAGAAATAACAGAGAACTTACAGACTACATTTGTGACTGTGTAAATGCACAGCAGGTGACATAAATATCGTGCCCGCAGGTTTATGTCTTGATCCTTCATGTGAACAAACACTTTTTAAAATGAAAAAGCAAGGTGCATAAGCCGCTTCACTTACCATGCACGGAACACGGAGAGAACTAAGAAGACGAACAGAAAAATTGTGGACATATTGAAATTAGAATGCCGACTTGGATGAGACACTGGTGAAAGGTAAAGCCTAGAAAAGTGATCCACTGCTCGTCCAAGACCTTAACTACAAAATGCGCAATTTACGCACACAGTAGCCGGTGAAGAATAATCCTATGAAGGAAATGTTGCATGCGCATCAGACAGCGTCTATCCTTTCCTTAAGTTCGCTCATGTCGACAATGAATGATTTCAGATAGTTGACGAACCCCTCCTGCTCCTTGAAGTTGCGCTGGCTTCGATGACAGCCGTTCATCCACAGGCATAGTGCCTAAGTCCACAGACATTTGCACCCCAAAAACGCATTCGCTGGAAGCCCCCTTTCTCCAAATGACGTAATGTGAGAAGCTTTCTCAGACAATTTCGTTAAACTGGATATACATCTCTGCCTTTTGATGCTTTAAGTGTCACTATTTGAAGGATTCGGCGAGTTACAGATGTATTTTATGTTCTGTTCTCACACTTGCACTGTGTTAGTTTATGGGCTGAAAGCGTCATGTTTTGGGGAAAATATTGCGCAGATCATTCCGTTCTTGTAGACAAATAGTATTACATTGAATTACGACATGTTCAGCGGAAAAATGCCGAACTGCACATCCTCACCATCCATGGGAACTGTATGGTACAGTGTGATGCTGAAATGTATTTTGAACAGAGGTGTATACAGCAGTTTTTTTTTTTTACCCCAGATGTCTATCAGTAAGCTAATTGGGCTACTTGTCATTTAGTCGCATTTATGAATATGACAGAACATCCAGACATGCGCGCTTATTTCAGTAAGATTCAGTTGGTATCCCTACAAACAAGAAACAACATTAAGATGCGCCTTACTTACAACAAACTCATACAATGTAACGTTTTGTAAGACGAAGTGCAAAAAGCTTATTGGCAGGCCTATTTGTGTGCAGATGTTTAAAACCAAGTACATAACATTCGCTTTTATGTCTATCTGGAATGTTCCCCAAAAGTTACACCCATTTCCATTTTAGAGATATGACAACACAATTTCCACTTTAATAGACCTCACTAACGTATAGTAGAATGGCTTTTCATCAGGTGAAGACAGATGAAAATATGTGGATCATGGTGTTGCCTGCTCTGCTAGACCGAAACGTCTGGTCATTGCAAGTTGCCAACCAGTTGTTTCCAAGGGTCTCAAAACAGCAGGCGAACAAAGCTTTCTTTAGATAGGCTGATCCTCCATGCCTGGATGTATTGTACAGTATCCTCTGCTGGTCGTTTACAGTAATGCAGAGAAAAAAGATGAAAATATTGAAATAACAAAAGCTAAATTGAATGGGGCTAAACCAGAGTGAAAACATTGTAACATTCCTCACAATACAACCCCCCCCCCCCATCCAAACTCTATATGCACATAAGCTAAGTACCTGATTGTGTTAATTTGGTGAGAGATCAACAGAAAACCAGTCCAATAAATTTGTCATTTAATAAGAGGGCATTAATCACCTTACATTAAGTCTATTTATTTCTATAGATTTATCTAACCTAATTCAAGAGTACCCAAGTTTAAGACCACTAAATCAGAAGTGAAACGATGAGAAGACATATCAGAAGACAACATTTAGACCAAAAAAAAGAATGAGTGTTTTCCCTTCCATTAAAAATTGACACAGAATGAACAATTCTGTTCATTCTGTTCATTCTGTCCACACACACACACACACACAGAAATACTCCAAATTCCAGATGTTGTTTAGATGAAGAATAAGTTTTGCCAATCCTTTGTCCAAAGCCTCTTGCAACTGGTGCTTGCTACATACCATGCGTGCACACAAACTCACACACAGAAGTGTTGGCATTAGTGAAAGCTTACACCAGAATCAAGTGAGAGTATGGCAAATAGGAAAAGCAACTTAAGTGGAACTAAATCCTGGGCAAACAGATGTGGCCCAGATGTTGCCACCATGTAGAGAAGCATGGATGGATGGAGCGCTGGCCTGAACGTGTGTATGAGTAAGCATGTGTATTTCTTGGGATGGCATTTTATGTACTGTATGTGACTGTGTGCGAGAGAGAAAGATAACGAGAGAGAGAAAATGTGTGTGTGTGTGTGTATATATATATGTGTGAGAGAGAGAGAGTGTTTGGTGTATAATTCCAAGAGCAATCATGAGTATCCTTCCTTGTCCACAACCATGCAGCTGATTAGGAAAATGTGATGAAAAGCTTCACACAACTCTTGCTCACTCTCCCTCTCCCATGATCCTGTTTGAGTCTAGCCTCACAATCATTAAATATCAGCATTCTGCTCAAATCGTGTGCCCTACTGTTCAGAACAGGAGGAGGGAGAGAGAGAGAGAAACAGCTGGTGGAAAGAGCCTCTATATGACACTAATGCTTCCCATTCTCCTCCTCCATAAAGCTGAATGGGTGGGGAGAGGCCCTTCCAGCTGATCCTATTCATACCACTGGACTCATTCATCCTCCAGCACTTTTCATATCCCATAGCTTCAGTCTGTGCTGGGAAAAAGAGGACAGACCCTGGATATCCCAGACTTGGATATGAGTATTCAGACAAACACACAGAAATACACACTCGCATGCACACACACACGCATAGGTACACAAATACACACACACTTGGAAATACACACACACACACACACACACACACACACACACACACGCACACACACACATGCATTGGTACACACACACACACATACAGAAATACATGGGAAATGGGAGTGTAACAGATGAAAGCATACAGCCGCTCCAGTCTCACCTCAAGTGAACTCAATAACACCAGAGCATGATCAAGAAAGCATACCATGACTTTATTGCTTCAGACATAGTTATTCTCAAAGGACAACTGTACATGGGTTTCCCAGAGATGTAACCAAAGGACATGCCCTGTGACTTTGAAAGCCCCATAGGACACTCTTCAATTGACATCAGTTCAGTAGCTAAATGATGTTTCTTTCTGTGTTCAGTGCATTGAAACGAGGGCTTGTGTGTATGTGTGTGTGTGTTTTTTTTTTTGTTGTTGTTGTTGTTGTTGTCATCAGCACTACAGAATCTCCCTGTGTGAGTTAAAATGTTTACAGGCACTCCATTTCTGAACCAAAATCCACAACAAGTTTTTTTTTGTTTTTTTGTTTTGTTTTGTTTGTTTTTGTTTTTGTCTCCGGCCATTGGAATTCCCTCTGAGGAATTCTAAAGGGATGTTCTGAGAGAGTCGTAACAGTGGTCGACTGGCTAACACGGAGCACCAGTGCGCCTAGAAACATACAGCCAACATCAGTCACACTGACCAACCGCCACAACCTCACACACCACAGTATGTTTACAGAGAGTTTCTGTTCAGATCATGCTGTTTACCCCACCACTGTTTCTCATTCACATCCCACATGGGGGTTTTAATTTCATTCTAGAAACATGGCAAATCATGAGTTTCATGAGGCTGACTCTAGAACAGTTCTGACTTGGATCTTGCCATAAAAAGGTCCATGATTTGATGTCAGTGTCACAAATGATTGTTGATGTTTGTATTCAACAACCCGTGTGTTGATGATGAGTTTTTCATGACTTGGTCTGACTATGTACACTATGTACTTAATGATAATAATAATAACACTTATAAAATACATTATTATTATTATTATTATTATTATTATTATTATTATTATTATTATTATTATTATTATTATTATTATTATTAGTGACTAATTGTACATTTTAAATTGCAAATAGATGAATTGGACAAAATAAAATGTCTGGGAGTAAGATTGTGAACTGCGCCTTTAATCTGGTGGATTGGCATCAGATTAGGGTCAGATCTGTTCTAGAGTAAGCAGCAACCTGTCAAATTAGACCCAACAGGCTTCATGTTCCACTGATCACAACACTGACAAATAGTGTACTTCTCTGTGCACATACATCTCCATGCACTTTCTCTTTATTTTTTGCCTTGATCTTTTAAACTTGTCCTTGGAAATCACTGAAACGTAAATACGATTTTTAATTGTAAAGACTCAGCAAAAAACCTGCTGTAGAAAAGCCACAGCACATGGTAGGTGCCAGAGGGAGTCTCATAATTAAGCAAAGGAGTGTTTGTTTAAGGCTTCTAATGGGCAGATGTCTCCACTCAGCCTAAGAGACAGGCCCTTATCCCCTTTACCCTAGTCCCTAACTATACCACAATATAGCAAAAGAAGGAAAATACCCCTCAACCCCACCCCTTTCGACCCCTCACTGTCCCATCAAAACACTACAACGGTCATAAATAAGCAAGAAAGCAGGAAATGCCAATACATATGAGTACACAGTAACTTGAGTACCTACAGTGTAATCACACCTATAGTAAAATGAGTCAAAGCTGCAGTAGTAATAGTGATATAAGAAAAAAAGTATTTTTTTTGTTTGTTTATTTTTTAAATTTGTTTTTTTTTTTAGAAAATCATCAAAGCTGCCAAAGCCGGGACAACTCCATCATAGCATGTCAACTATCATTAGCTGAGCAGAAGCTTGAGCTTTGCATTGCTTGGCCATTAACCACAACCTAAAAGACCCACTCCTTTCTTCCACAGTTAGAGTTTACCAATTATCTGGCTGCCTGGCATTACAAGCAGAGCACACACACACACACACACACACACATGCACACACACACACACACACACACACACACACACACACACACACACACACACACACAGTACAAATGATCTACAAGTCTACAATCAGACCTGTGACTCTCACCCTGACCTAGTACAGTACAATATAGGAGTGTGTTATCATTATTACTGTAATTATTATTGTTGTTAGATTAATTTTTTTTTACAAAACAATCAAAATCTTAGAGGCTGTTGCTATGGTGTAAATGATCAATATACAACCTCGTCAGCTTTGTCAGTATTTCAAAATGGCTAAGTTCAATTGCTGCACACTTTTGGGAGAAAATTGGGTGGAAGCAGTCACATTAGCTTCATAAAAGGACACCACTGATTGCAGTTGTCAGTGCATATAGGTGGAGTTTTCTCTCTTCCTCTCTCTCTCTCTCACACACACACACACTCTCTGAAGGCAACACAGTTAGCATGGCTATTTTTCTGCTTGGAACAAAAAATAAACCTCTAGTGATCCTTTAACTGTCCAAACTGCTTTGAGAGCTGCCATCTTTCAGCCGGATCTGGCCCACAAGTAGCCCGGATCTACAGGGGGACAGTAGGCATTAAAGCCAGTTGCCGCTGTGCCTTGGCACAAGGGGTATCAGTTATAAACCCCCCAAAATATGTCTGGCAGCCATTCATACACAGCAAAGCAGTTAGCAGAGAAAGTAGTAGAAAAGAGAGGTTTTGCATAGCCGGGTCCATTTGGCCGGGTGAAACATTAACCTTGGTTTCAGCAGTACAATGGGCAATAACATGTGGATGCCAAAAGCAATGCAGTGACTTTAGTTTAGTGTTGTGTTGTTTGTCTCAAACGTGGATGGATTTTTTTTCCCCTATGCAAACTGATCGCCTTGCTTAGTACACTTGCTTGCAGCTCCGTCTAAGTAATCCTAGTATAACAGCAATATATAGTAGAAACTCAAGGAAAGTGAGAGAACAGTATTCCTACAGAGCTTTGATCATGCAGTGTGTGAAAAGGAGAAAAAAAAATGTAACAGGACAGATGTGACTGAGGAAAAAACAAAACCGAGTTATAGCAGATAGCAAAGTAGTGCCTGCTACCATCATATCAAATAGAAGTCCAGTCAGTGGACAATATGGCTGTGAGCAAGATAAAGAAGAAAGGTAGGAAAGCAATAGGTCCAGAGTTTCCTTATGTAGGGGACACTCCCCCTTTGATGACCACAGGTTCCCGGTTCAGGTAAGTGGCCCAGTAGACCAGGTTGAACGTTCCAAAAAGGACAGGAAACACAATCCGGGACATCTTGTCGATCTTGCTGACGCTGTTGTAAGTCTTTTTGGGATCAATAGCCGGCGGCTTGGCCTCGCCACTTTTCAGCTGCACGGCCGTGCTGTTGGAGATGGTCGAGATGGCCGTATCCTTGGCGATGTTGGGCGTGTAGTTCACGCCGGCTGCACAGGCATTGTTGGGCTTCTTGGAGAGTGCCAACGGATCCTTTCTCTGCCGGGAGAAACAGATGAAAAGACATTATGAAAACGCTGCTTGATTAAAATCCCTGAATGAAAGACAGCAGGGGTCACAGAGACAGTACAAAATGACCAGAAAAACCACAGATAAAAGAGTAGGTATAAAAGTGGGCAAGGACTCAGTGAAAAGAAGGCTGGGATAATAGGTAACAGGATAAAGACGTGGGGTAATCAGTGAGTTCAGTTCTTTATTCTTGAACAGAGGACCATTTGGAGCATGCAATATCCCAGGTGGCAAATTAGCTTTCCTGCCATATCAATGCAAATGCACCTCTATACAGGAACATCCCACTGAAATACACAGAATTCAGCAAGCTTATCTTAAACCTACACAAAAGAGTAAACAGTAAAATATGGACACCCTCTCTTTCCACAGGGCTTCCCTATTGTCACTGAACCCTATTGGTGTGTCTCTCTCTCTCTCTCTTTTTCTGATAGACAGCCCATGGGAATGACCTGGCCCCGTGCCTGGGCCCACCACACTCCTGCACACCCTCTGTGCTGCCACCATATTGACCGTCTTTCCTGTATTTCACTGCTCTCAGCTCCTTCTAGGCCATCCGTTGTTTTATTTTCACCTCAACCATAAAATATATATATAATGTATGTCGTTTTTATATATATATAACTATATAAGGCAAAACACCTTCAAAAGCTAATGCTGTAATATGAGCCTTTCCCACCATCACCCATACCTCCTTCCCAACCTCACCTCACTCACATGGTGTTGTGTCACCTTGATATTTAAAGGTCATCGCTAAAGCCTGCAGTCTGTTGTCCTGTGAATAACTAGATCCTATCTACAGGCAACAATAATAGGCAGCACTTTTTCTGCACCCCTGCTAGGTGACCTTTAGTGGAGTGACTGGAGCTGTCCAGTGGCAGTGTCCACAATGAGACCTTCTACTTGTGCCTCAGCTTCAGGAAACCAGGTCTAATCAGACCTTAATAGAGTTTTGTAGTAAAATCAAAGCACAGCTAAAAACACAAAGACCACTATGAAGTTTGACAATGGCTGACATTTAAGGAGTGTATTTTGAGCGCGGAGGCTGCTGCACACAAATTATCCAAATGACATTGATGTTTGCTTGACTGGCACTTTACAAACACGTCTTCAATGAAAAAGAAAGCACAAAGTGTCAGTCTTTTAAAGCTCTTAGTGACAATGGAGACATATAATTATCTTTGCTGTCTGAATGGAATTCAAACATGTTGTGTAACTTTAATGTGTAAAGCGGTACACTGAAATTCCCTAGATCCAAAGAGAACAGGAAGAGGTGCTATGTTATGTAAGTGCAACTTTAGAGATGTTACCCTACCCCCACCCTCCAACACACACACACACACACACACACACACACACATATAGAGACATTAATTGCTTTTCAGACCTTTGTTATACTTAGTTGTCAGGCATTTGTTTGATAGATGATTATAATTCTATCATAATTCTAAGAGTTTACTTGACAACTCAAATTAAGGGTAAAGAAAGAACAAAAACAAAGCGTGAACAGGATGTGTTTGCATCACCGCAACTGTCTTCTGCTCTCTTTAGTGATCCTACAAATGCCAGCTGTGTTTGATGATGCGGACAGTTCTACAACATTATCTTGGCTTCCATTCAACTTGTTCGATTTCATATTCGCATGAACAAAAATTCATCTCAAGAATATGCACGTGTGTATGGCTTTCCATCAACTGTGTCCTACAAATAAAAAATTAACATTAGGTTAATTAAGTGAACTTCCAACCAGGTGTGGGATCAACGTCTACAGACAGAAATGTGGTAAATGTGAATATACACAAATTAAGTGTTTCCATCGACCACAAATTAACTGTTTCCATCCTGCTGTCTTTAATCACATTATGCCTTATTGGCATCAAGAGTTATTCCACCCTCCTCAAGCAAATTAAATTTATATTAGGGGACTGATGCAAATTTCCAAAACGAGGATTTCTTATTTGCATAACTTCGAACAACAGCCTGTCACAGACTTGCAATACGTAACACTGGTCACCTGGTCTGATCAACTGAACTGGACAGAGGGGAAATGTTTTGTTATATCTCCAGCTGTTTTGAATTATAGTATTACACAAATGAGAGAGTGGGTGGAATAGGCAAGACAAATCAGTGGAGGCACTGGTGGTTCATGTCCTGCAATACTCAATGCAGATACAAAGGAAATGGATTTGGGCTTTAAAATAAATAAATAAACACAGATTTGGTTTCTGGTTTCATTCTGGTCTAAGCATTCCAGGTTGGTTTGAGAATTTCAAAGGGGCCTGAGGCTTAACAAGCACACACTATTTTTGTGGCTTTTCCTATTTAAAAAACAGCACTGGTGGTATGGTTTGAGAGACAATAGTGGCACTCCTGCAGCTAATTCTCTGTGTGATGCCTCAAGTGACCAAGCTACTGCGTAAAGTAAGGCATACCACAAGCTCTGCCTATACTCCACAGCAGGGCGTGAGCAGTAGATGAGCATTCTCACCTTAGGCTGTTGTGCTTCCATGGCTTTCTTGCCATCCCATGCCCAGCTGCGCTTGGTGAAATAGTTGACGGTGGCAAACTCGATGAGTGCGGAGAAGACAAAGGCGTAACACACGGCGATGAACCAGTCCATGGCGGTGGCGTAGGCCACTTTGGGCAGCGAGTTGCGGGCACTGATGCTAAGTGTCGTCATAGTCAGCACTGTAGTCACACCTAGAGAGACACCATCATCACTCAGACGAAGGGAAAACCCCACTGGCCACTCGTCCATGCATTTAAAACAGTACTGATCTAGCCTCGGGCAAAGATCAGAACTGGCAAATCTACTTTTCAGTGGCAACACTTTTGAGCAAACTGACTTTTGCAGATACAGACACAGGGGCTAAGCCACTCTAGATCTATGACACAAGAGACATCCCCAACCTTTGCCTACTGAGATGGAATAATCCCTGAATTCCTTTCATATGGACTAAGTCATCTGTGTATAGTAATCCAGAAGCATCCTCAAAATAGTTTTCTAGCCTTCTAGCTCTTCGTTCTGTATATCTGTCCTTCAGTTGATTCTCATTTTCATTTACATTAGTATAATATTGATGTGTCAAGCATAGTGATGACAACAAGATGAAACAAATATACAACATATATAATATCTATACAACTTGACTTAACACATACAGACACACACACACACAAATCTATGCACAAGCATACACAGACAAACACCCTTTTACTCATGTACACACGCACAGACACACACACACACACACACACACTCACACACACACAGCTCTCCAGCCATGGCAGTCATCAACCTGGCAGCAAGCACAAACATGGCTTTGACTGTATTGTGGCACTGAGTGTCTATAAATTTGCAGCAGAAATGGCACTAACCAAAGACGGTCCTGGCAGGCACAGACTCCCGGTTGAGCCAGAAGGACACCTGGGACAGGATGACGGTCATGAAGCACGGCATGTAGGTCTGAATCACAAAGTAGCCAATCTTTCGCTTCAGGAAGAAGTGAGCCATCATTACCGTGTACTGACCTGGGGAAGAAAAGAAGGGGCAAACCAATGGAGTCAAGGGTAAAATATAAAAACAACAACCAAAATAAAACAAAACAAAGCAAAGCAAAACAAAACAAAACAAAACACAAAAGACACAGAAAACAGAGATGATTTAGAAGGTATGCAGTCTATAAGCCAGTGCAATCACAAACAAATCAACACATAGGCAATAATAAACATATATAGTATGAGATGTACGTTATTCCTTAAGAATGTCAGGTAAACAGGGCTTAGCAGCGCCAACTAGTGGCCAGCAGTTGTCACTGGTTGATGTTTTGGCCAGACAGAGGCAGCACTGTACAAGTTAAAAAATGGGGTTGAGAGCCAAGCTTTTCTACTGTACTACATACAGTGCCTTTGACTTAGGCTTAGCAATTTATCTATTCAACTTTTCTAAATCATTTTTTTCCAGCCAAACTGTACTGATTTAAAAATTCAACATAGGTGGGTTTTAAATATATCCTATTCCCAGTTACAATGAACATTATATTTATGGCACTTTGACAAGGAAGACACTAGTCTTGTTTTAACAAAGTTCATATGGAAAAATAGAGAAGGAAGATGATTAGTTTGGGCTAGACATTGTATGGACTCCCACTATAACACAGTATAGTGAGACAATGTGTCAATAAGACGTAAATCATTCACAAGAACAAAAGACAAGATAGTCAAGAAGGAGGGAAAAATACCATACATCCTGTTAATCAAGTGAAGATTGCATTTGAAGCTTTTAAAAAAAATCCATTTGAGCCAGCAAGTCTGATAAACTATGGAAAATCCACTCATGACTGCTGCTTTCTCTTGGCAAAATCGGATTTTTCTGTCCTGTTAATCCCTTGTCACAATCTGCATCCTGCAACTCCCTCTCTCTCTCTCCCTCTCTCTCTCTCTCTGTCACTCACTCACACACATACTCCAATCCCACTCTTTCAGGCCGGCCCAACATCGCTCAGGAGAGACAGACACTCAGTCTTCACTTGAAGCATCAGGAAAAAGAAGGAGAGCGAGAGAGAGAGAGAGAAAAAAAGACCAAACAATTCCAGAATTCACAGGAATAAAATTGGGGGAAAAAATTGACAACTGAACAGACATCGTCCTGGGACTTCTTGCAAAACCCCTTCAGGTTGGATCACTGGATGAATGAGTCTACTAGGACCTGAGCGGAGAGGGTCAAGGAAAAGTTTGGACATACGTGGCACGTACCAGGTGGATAAGCATGTTCGGACAGAAACTGGCACTGCCTCTCACCCCGGCCTTTGCCCACCACAGCCCTGCCCTCTCATGAGGGGTATCTAGTGTCCGGCGGGGCCCTGATTCATGTCAGCTGCCTTGCATGCACTGCCCTGGGAGGAACGAGTTTGAAAGCCGGCCGCCAACATGCGACTCTGGTGGATTTTATTGTTTGGTTTCTGGAGTGTGCACGGCGAACTGCCTTTCATCGCTGAAAACAATGCCGCCATGCTGGTTAACTGGTGAGTAACTGGTGGTGTGTGGCCATGCATGTGGCCATATTCTGCGTGTTGTATCAGTAGCTAACCACCTCTGTCTAGGTCTTCAGTGATGAACGTGTTAGGTGCTTAATGTATTAGTGTGATAAACTTCTAAACTGTGACACAGGGTGTCGTTTGCAATTCACACATATGATGCAAACAGGAAAAACTGCAACAAGCAGCACTGTGATTAACTGAAATTAAGTCGCAGCGTGGGTAGGTAGTTGTCACAACTTCAACAAAGTTGTTAATTGGGGAAAAACACACACACAAGCAATGAAGGCTCTTCAGTATAGATCACCTGATTGAGCAGCAGGAGAACATGCTAATTCAGCACAGCTATATTGGCTTGTGTCTCTGGCTTGTCAGTTTAACTGTCACTCCTGACTCCTGTAGTAGTGCTGTTGGAACTATTTCTGTCTGAGCAAAGGAGCTTTGCCACCTCAGATTAGGAGAGCCTATTCTGGCTCATTTCAACACTCAAGGCAGCTTCACTTCTACCCTAGCTCACCTGCGCCGACAAAGGCGAACCGGAATGACGCAAAGCTTACTGAGTGCCATCCTGCCTTGGCTGACATTCTGGGTTCTTTAGCTCAGAGAGCTGCCGCGCAGTAGGAATCCCCCAACCCCAGATGCCCCTCAGTCTCTCCCTCGCTCTCTCTCTCCTTGCCTACATCCCTACAGCACATTACTATTTGATGAGGAGCTGCATGCATGGCACAGTTTTCCCCAGGACTGTATCATGCTCCCCAAACGTCTCCTTTTTGGGAAAACACACACACATACACACACACATATATACACACACATACACACACACACTCTTTCTATACTGCCTCACACACATATATACACACACACACACACACTCTTTCTATACTGCCTCCCTTTTCATGGATAATAGAAAACACCGTGAGAAAGGAAAGCAATCAGAGTGAAGAGGAGAGCAGTAGAAAGAAAAATAAAAGAAAAGAGAAGAAAGAAAGGGCCTTCCTTTTTAAGAAGATCTCAAAATCTGTTTGTATATGTAATATATATATAATTACTTTTATTATTGTTATTATTATTTTTGAATGCTTTGGCAATGCAACATATGATTTGTCATTTGTCAATAAGGTGAGATAGAGAGAGAGGGAGAGAGAGAGAGAGAGAGAGAGAGAGAGAAATTAAGCTACATATAGAAAAGATAGAACAGATAGAAAAGTTTCTGAAAGAGTGATGGAGAGAATCATCAAGAGATTACCACTTCTTATTCATATTGCTTGCATTTCTTTGGCTGGGTAATCTGAAGGCTAGCATGAGCTAAAAGGCACTGAAGCACCACAGGTGGGCAAAACCCTGCTAGTTTTGTCTGGCATGATGTGATGAGAGAGCACAGGCAGCCGGGAGCCAGGGAAGCGTGAAAGCATTCCCATATATGTTCAGGACCGGAAGAGGGAAAGCCCACAGCAGCCCTCCCATATCCCCCAGGGTCTACTGGAGTGTACTACTGCTGCTCTTTACATAACCAAATTAAGCCGATGCTGCTCAACCCCCCCCACACACACACACACAAACACACACACACCACACACACACACACACAGTAGGCATTCCTCCCACATGTCACCATGCCTGGCTCAGCCAATCCTGGCTGTGTGATGTCACTGGGTAAAAGCACAACGATGGTCCGGCTCTGGGATTAACCCTGCCGACTCAGTGGCTCAGGAAGGGGATAAGTATTTATCTCTCTCTCTCTCCCCTCTTCTCCTCCATCTCCTCCTCCCCTCTTCTCTCCATGGCCTTAGAGACAGCTGGCAGCATGTAGGAGGTGTTTTCTTAAACTCCACCCGTCTTTCTCTCTCTCTCTCTACACACACAGACACACACACACACTCTCACACACACCAAGTCTTTTGCCATCTTTGTCCAGCTTGTGCTGATTTTTTTCTTTTTTTTTACTTCTCACACCAGCTCGTATTGACAAACAATGGAAACAAACAAGCACTGACGCTTAAACCGGGGGGAAAAAAACAACATAACAAGACACTAGTCACTCAAATATCCAAATGCAAAACAAAATAAAATCAGCTGGTATTACAGTATTCTGATTCCAATCAGGAAATGAGCAGGAAGTAAGATGAGGACAACAGGAAGTAACTTTGGCCCCAGAATGCCCCTTCTTAACATAGCTGTGGCACTGTTGTGTGTGGTTTTGGCTCTGGCAGCAGGTTGTGTTGTAGTCAGGTACAGAAGGGGTGATGGGGGTGAAAGTTAGCATATTGCCACTAATGCTGATTTGGCTTGCCAATGCTCGGAAGCAGACTGGGGGAATTTTCACAGGGGTCAGGCTTTGCCACCCTGCAGCTGTGCCGTGCCTGTTCCACACCCAGGCCTGTGCCCGCATCTGCGCCTATGCCCACTTTACCTCGGCTGGTGGAGATCTCCTCTGAGCCGGCCGTCAGTCCAATCAGATGGTATTGGTTGAGCCGCGACCCGTCCTCTGCTACCTCCACAGAACTGGCTGCATCCTTCGTCCATGAATAAACCACCTCTGACACTGGGTAGGCATCTGTGTGTGTGGGGGGAGGGAGAACAACAGTCCACTTGAGTCCATTTCAAAGCCAGGCATCTCAGCAACAGATATGAAAGACATAAATCATGCAGGCCAGTCACTAGTGAACATAACATAGGCTTCTGAAAACCACAGGGAAAAGATCAGATCATAAGCAGAACTGCATTAGACAGCTTGTACGGGCCATGTGGTGCTGGGATGACATTTTTGGTGTGTGTGTGTGTGTGTGTGTGTTGGGGGGGTGCTAAATTGGGAAAGTCGTTGATTGAAATTAGAGACACAGCAGGGGGGTTAGGGGCTGGGCAACAGCCTATCACTCTGAGAGACCTGTGTTTAAAGTGCTGAATGAGCTGCAGGTCTGATGCTGCCAAGTTGGGCATTAAGAGCAATCAATTTTAGCAGATTGGATGGTACCTCCATTGCATAATGATTTTAGGGTCAGAGGTGAAAGAGGTAAAGAATAAGAGCCATTTCTGACAATCTCCCCATTCTATCTAGAGCGTCATGAAAAAAACAAACAAGAACAACAACAAAAAAGATTTTCTCCCATGCTGAATTAAATCTATTTTTATCCTTGGCATTTTGAGCAAGATTGCTTTAATGAGAACATCAGATAACTACATCCAGCTTAGGATATTTCCATTGTTTTACAAGCACACTCTATACTTTCTGAGCGACTGACTGCCTGTCAGTAGGATTGGTCACCACTCAACCAAAGCCATGCCTTCCTCTCAAATGACTAATGACCTGTAAGTCCTTCATCCTACTGACTATGATTCCTATCGGGAATCATACACTGAGGCAAGCTGGTAAGCCAGCTAAATATGGTGCTGTATTCTTCATTTCCAAATCCTAAAACCATTTACCTCATTCATAAATGCCAAGGCCATATTAAAACCACGTGGAAACTCATACTATATGATACTACGACATACACTGCACTGCACTACACTCCTATTTTAAAATTGGTCAGGAGACAGGGAGACATCTGCGGTGTTAATAGCATTAAGGAACCTCGCTAGCAAGTAGCCTGGAAAATGTTGGTTTGAATCCCGGCTGCCACTGTTGCTGCCACAATCTGATGCTGATTCATTGGGTGGCTGGGGAACTTGTGGGCATTCAACCCACAAGCAAGAGGTTTCATACACCCTATATGACATGCTTGGATATTTTGTTTATATTTGCAAAACAAACAATTGGACTTTAGTCACCAACAATTGGCTTTTAGTGGCCTTTAGTAGTTTTTACTCACTCTATAATTAACTTAAGATTGTATATTTGATATATTATGATTATTATGTTAGGAATAATGGCCACTGAAGTGTCCCGATATAAGGGAATAATGGACGAGGTGTGGGCGAAGAACAGAATAACGCTGAAGTCAGAGTCCATTATTCCTCTATTATCCCGCTTATCACCCGGTTGCCACATGTATTTTTTATATTTATTTAATTATTGAAAACATTTCATTTCATTTCTCCGGTAAGAATAAGAAAGTGATAATGGCATTATGCGACATGCAAGACACAGATAACCATGTGAAATATTATATCTTTAGAAACACAATAAAATTACAAATCTCAGTTGATCCACATTTATAATATACAAGAATTATACACTTGCATATCAAATACTCTTCTGTGGTTTACAATTCAGCTGATACTCAGGAAATTATGGTAGACTACTGGAAACACTATTCTGTACAATATTTTACGACAGCCAAGGTGTCCCAATATAGTTATCCTGCTTATCATCGGGTTCCAACTCATGCGTATTGACAATAACCAAGTGTTTAAAACCTAAAATAAAGCACACGCTTCAGTTTTAAAAGAAGCTAACCTGTTTGGTTGCTGTACTATTTTCTTTAGGGACTAACCATGGTGAGCTTGATAATAGCTGATTCTATTGTTGCTTCTCATTTACTATGGTTGCTATAGTAAAAATTCAAAAGAGCATTAATATGAAACAGTGATTAAAGCAAATATTTTGTATTAAAGATTTTTTTACCAGATCTACTTCAGAGGTGTCCCGTTATTTGGGAATCAGCCAATCCGAAAACAGCATTTCATTTCTCTGGGTCATAATGTGCCTTACATTGATATTCCATGAACACGGAAAACAATATATGCTTTTTTTTTATCATATTGCATAATATTCATAATATGCTGTAATACTGGTTTACAATACTACATTTTGACTTTGTCTGTTATGACATAGACGCTACATAAAAGTTACTTGAGGTAGCTGATGAAGATAGAGGAAAAAAATCTGCTATTGATTCATATCTGGTAGGTTTCTTTTCCAGGGTTAGTTGGTTTGTAAGTGCTGTTAAACGTCCCAACTCTCTGCTGCCAAAGCATTTTTCTCTAGGTCTTTCCTTCTCTCTCACTCTATCCCTCCATTCCACTCCACTCCATCACGCCATCCAATCTCTGAGCCATTCATTAATCCCGCCACTCAAATGATGTCGGATGTCTCCACTGCAATTAAGATTGACTCCAGCCACCCAGACAGCTGGATTAAATCCACCCAAACCATCCATACCATTCACAGTGCTCTGCTCTGCTCTACACTACACTGAACCACTCACACCAAACACACACACACACACACACACACACATACACACACACACACAGGCATAAATGCATGTGCTACATTTTGACACCTGGCATTGTGTTAGATGCTTTGAGACTGACAACAAGTCAAGTTTTTGATTAAGCTAACGTGATTAGCGCTGATGGCCATTTTAAGTTTTATATCTCAGTATGTCTAATGAGCTCCTACTTAATGGTGTAACTAACTGATCAACTATTATATTAGTTAACAACTATTTTCAGAGCCGATTAAGTTGATTACTGTAATTGCTCCAACCTTAATTCCCACATGCAAACATACAGAAAATTAGTGGCATACACACACACTCACACACAATAGACTGTTTATTCCGGTGTGAATAAATCCTGCTGTTTCAGGTCCCAAATACAACATAGACTGAATACTGAACCGTCAGCTATTGCTAACTGAATGAGGCACAGTAACTTTTCCTATGCCCAATTTAGTTAATGTTAGGTGCTGGCTGACTGTTGTATTAGATTTTTTGGTTCTTTTTCCAGCAGACAGCACATGGTGACCAGGAACAACAGGGCTATGGATTGATTCACACCAGACTTCTCCTTTAAAGTACTGCACTGCTGCATGCTGTTATACTTGTTAAAAGCTTGCACTGCCTATCAATGCAATGCGGTCCCTTTCTGGCATTCTGGCAATATTTCTCCAGACACTTTTCATATTACACAGCTATGAACCGTCTTATCTCTCAAACGTTCAGCCTAGTTGATATTCAAAATGGAGTGTTTGGAGAAGGATTTGTGGAACCAAAAACTTTATTTCCCAAAAGCAGAATAGGTGGGGGAGATAAGAGTTCTATACCTGGATAACACGTTGGCCAGGCAACGCGATAAGCCCACGGACGAGGGGGAACGGAGAAGAGGCTTCCTCTAATCAGCATCAAAGCGTTGGCGCCGGCTACACAACGTGGCACGCAGCACTGGCTCTCGACCGGCGAGATCATATACTCAAGCACATGCTCTCTAAATATGTATTAGCTGCCTCTCTCACAATCACAGCCACAGCCAGAGGAGGGCCTCTCAATCACTTCATATCAGAGGAATTACAGCTGGAGTGGCAGGTGGCACCAGGGCCTAAAATAACTCACTATTTGAGGCATAGTACGAGGACTTTGATTTATTTCCAGGGACTGGTGAAAAAAGGAGGGAAGACAGAGTTAAGGAGTAGAGAGAGAGAGAGAGAGGAAGATGAAGAAGATGAAGAGTGAAACAGCAGCAGACAGCTTGGTGGCTATATAGGGTCTTTGGTTAAAGGAGAGGAAGAAGTAGGGGATGTGAGGGGGGCTAATTGGATTGCAGTGAGTAGGTGCCAGGTGACATTTAAAACACACACTAAGCCAGGGAGTGTGAGACAAGGTCGTATCCACTTCACCTCAGCCAACATCTTCTCACATCTCATGAAGGAAGTGGAGATTTGGGCTCTTAGAAAGAGCACTGAGAGAGGAATGGGGTGAAGGGGGAAGGGAGAAATCATCAGGCAGAGGAGGAGTGAAAGTAGAGGGAGTCAACATGGATAGACAAAAATGGGTAGCACATGCTAGAACAACTTGGTGCATATTTAAAGAATGTAATCAACCTATTCAGACCCCTCCTGCCATGCCCTAACAGGAAGAGGCCGAGGCTGTCCTGTTTTGTCTTCGGATCTGTTTCTCCTGAACTCCCCCAACCCGTTTCATTTATTAAGAGTTAAAATGAGACAATTGACCAGATCTATATGAATTCACCTTAGGAGGAAAAAAGACAACTGAGCTTACTGATCTATTTTGTTTCCGAAAGACCAAGTTGAGAAAGAGGCAATGTTTTCCTCTGGCTCGACAGTAGCATGACTGTAATGATTAGTGTACCATAAAAGTGTGTATACATGAATGCAGAATTGGCGCTGAATGTCAAAGTGTCATACTGTTACAGTTAGACTTTGACACAGATGATCAGGCTCATACGCATAAGCCACACCAAAAAGGTTTACAGCAGATAAAGCTGCTTCTTATCTGCCCCCTGGGTCTTGGGTCTACTCAGTCTCAATTATGAGCTAAGTCCAGCAAGACATAAATAAAACATACAGAGAGAGAGGGACCACCAGGATCCACTAGCAGTCCATAGCCACAGGTGCAGAATGATTGCTAAGAACTTCATTTATAATGGCTATCCATTATTTATTTGACAGATGCAATATGCTATGATGGAATGCATTATTGTTATGAAAAAGAGAATGCACTGTAATACAAATAAGCAGTACATGTGTCACATTTGGAAAAGAACAGACCTGAAGCAAATGTTGTACACTGTACAGTTAATTCATTGTACACACCACGCAGTTCAACAGATCAGTTCATCTGACTTCTGGCTTCAGTCTTAAGAGGGACCTAATGTCACTTATGAGTACTTCCTCCATGCTGCCTTTATTGTGCCTACAGTTTCCATGGTTTTAATGACAGGTCATTATTGTACACAGCTCCATTACAGAACCAAGTATCTGGATGAGAAGGCAGTGAGGGGGTTTATTTGTTAATTTGTGGAAGATCAGATAAATGCACCAAGTGATAATTTATTTAATTCTAGTACACATTCCTCTCTTGCAGAATTGGTAAAGGAATGATTAATATATGAAATAACATTTCCTCTGTTTGGCTTCAATGCTAAGTCAGGCACAAGTTCACCCAACTGATTACAATGGCTTTGTTTTAACTAGCGATAGTATCTTCATACTCATTATATAGTAAGACATCAAACTTCACATCCTTTACTTACTAACTCTCCAGGTCAGTTCCAACACAGTGTGTCATCGTACATGCACCTAAGATGATTTCATGTTTTCATGAAATGGAAAAGCTATCTCTCATGATTACACAGTCTGTGAGAAAAGATCTCAGCTTTATTCGCCACGTTGTGCTTTCCTTGAGGGTCAGAAATCTGGCCACAAATGTGAGACTTGGCTGAGATTTCAGCGTTGTTGAATCCTAATAATCTAAAGCCTATATAATCTTTGAGGGAAATCTGGTATGACGCGAAGAGTGAAAAAAAAAAACTAAGCCTGGCCCTGAGGCCATTTGTGTTTGTAGACATGATTGCTAGATATGTGTGCAGGCTAACTGTGAGATGTGACCCATATAAAAATAAGGCCATGTTGCAAATTGTTTAAACCTACTGTGCACAGAGTGCTTATAGCCAGACTGAAGAGAAACAAGACAGAGAAGAATGTCTCTCCCCCACCCAAAAGCAACGTCTAATTAATAACATATAATTAATAATAAACAATGTATAAGTACTAACAAATTAGATCTAAGGATGGACTGGATTTTGGAGACATCAACATTATACTTAGTCTGTGTACTGTGCCTTGTTTATGGCTTAGATTCATTACTGTCGGTAGGTTTTCATGAAACTGCTGTCTGCATGATAAAGACATTGGCCACTAATGTTTTCCAGGCTTCACCATGTTCATGCAAATAACAAAACAAACAAACAAAAAACATTTGGAATTGCAAATGAATATAATGATTAAAAATTAGCACAATGACAAGACACAGCAATATTAAACGGCATACTACCGCGAGGAAAAAAAAGTTTACAAAAGCAGCATCTTTATCTTTCAGACAATTCAGATCCAAAATTGAGCTCATTTTATCTTACTTTGAAAGAGAAATTCACCAAGATCTGATCAATGTCTCACATGTCTCTGTATAATTTAAATTCCAAAGAAACAGTCTACTGTTCATATCCAATTAAGTCTAATTTTCGTTAAACTTAAGATCTTACTGTAAAGTACTCTGCTGCTCATCATTTTTCTTGAGGGGGTGGGGGTTAAGGAGCAACAGATCAGAATTCATTAAGATCTTTATTTATTTCTTTTGGCAGTTGGGTTGTTCCTTTCAGCTGTGGATCTGCCAAAGGCTTCTTCCTAGACTATCTACCACAAGGGAGTTTTTCCTTGCTCCTGTTGCTCTTGGGTGCTCCTTGCTGTAAAGTGTCATGAGACAATACTACTAAAAGTCTAGACATAAAATGTATTTGAAAACTGAAATTGAATTGCCTTCTTCTGGGTGGTTACTACCATAGAGCCTTGACAGGTGACTGTGAGCTTCCTGTTCGTTATGCACAGCTATGCACAGCACCGACCTGAGAAAACTTTATTGCTGTGACTAAAATGCTGAGGACGGCATGTGGCGGATGTGGCATTTTAGATGCTAGCGGCTAGGGGCCTGTGAGGTGGCACAGCAGTGGGGCAGCAGAATCGAAGCAGGCAAACAGCAACCTCCACATGCCGGAGGGGCAGATGTGAGCGGTGTGGCAGGAACAGGTGAAAGTAAAGAAAGGAGGAGGAAAGCAAAGGGAGAGAGGCAGGAAACTCCAGTGGAGAGTGGAAGTGTGAGGGAGAGAGGTCAGATAGAGAGGATAATAAGACTTCCTGTTTGAAAAGAGAAAGAGAGGGATAGTGAGAGAAAGAGAGAGGGGAAAAGAGGTATAGAGAGTGGGAGAAAGAGACAAAAGCAGATGGAGAGGCAGAGGAAGGGATACATAAAGTGAGCGGTGGAGAGAAAGAAAGAGAAGGAGCGCGAATTGGACTAGGAAAGAGGGGTACAAGGGGAGAGAAGGATGGATAAACAGTGTGAAAGGAAGAGAGAGGGACAGAGTAGGAGAGAGAGAGAGAGAAAGTGGGAGTAAAAGGAGTAAGAAGGACAGAGTGGGTACAGGAGAGAGAAAGATAGAGAAGGAGTGACAGAGAGAGAGACAGAGAAAGAGAGAGAGGGACAGTGGGAGTGAAAGGAATAAGAAGTACAGAGTGGGTACAGGACAGAGAAAGAGAAAGAGGGAGAGAGAGAGGGAGAGGCAGAGAGAAAGAGAAGGAAAGAGACAGAGACAGAAAGAGAGAGTACACAAAAGTAACTGCTATCATGTGACTGTGTTCTCTCTGTCATTGCCTTGGCTCCACTTCCATTGTGCTTGTAATGACAGACTGAGGCAAAGAGATAATGTGTCAACAAAAATCACCAAATCTCCACACAATGGCAACATGGATTTGGTGCTCACAATCGTGGGCTTTCCCCCATCTCTACTCACCCCCACCCCTCGAATTGAGAGTCTTTTTGAGGGCTAATTTCGAGGCTTTGCATGTCATTGCAAACTGAAAGAGAAAATGGTGAACTAAAACAGAAACTGATTTTTGTCTCTAAGTTCTTCTGATTTGTTCATTTGACACTGATGATTACAGTTGCACGGACTGCTTTGCTCTTTTGGCTAAGGTTTGCTCTTTTGGCTGTTTCTCTTTCATGTTCTATGGATCACATGGTTACCGTGCTCTTACTTGGACCAGAAGAAACCCCTCTATCTTTCTTTATGGCTGACATAGTTTACATAGAAACACACTGAATTGGGATAGATATCTTTAAATGCCCATGCTAACACCCATGCTAATGTCAGTGTGTAGTGAGTATAGATATTCTGGTAACACTTTCTATGAACCCATTATTAGTAAAGCAATGCTATAAAATAAGCCTTTACAACTTGAAGTGTTGCAAAGCATTATAAGCTTATTTGGCCTTTGATACGAGGGAAACATACTACTTTACTTAGTGTTTGTAATGGTGTCTTATTGATTTTCATGAGTAATTATGTGTTCATCTCACTCTACTTAGAGTATGCACTGGGCACTTCTAAATCTCCATTATTGGGCATGAGCAATCAGCATTTAAAAGGGCAATTAACAAATACTCTCTGAGTTCTAAAGGCTTAGGAGATAACATTATAATGCATTGTGAGTACAGTCATGAGAATGTACAGTTATAAACACTAATGACATTAGTTAAGTCTTTATGACTGCATTATAACCCTTTATAAATGTGTTTATAATGCTTTACGAATACTGGGTTCATAGAAAGAGTTGCCGATATTTTTCATTGACTGACAAACCAATTCAGAACTTGGATGAAATATCCAAGAATGCTTTATCATGCAAAGAAAAAGCTTCCTTATAATCTTCTGACAGATAATGGCTTTTATGGTTTTGGATAAATCAACAATGCCCGTATTAAGAGCTTTCTACAGTGCTGTGCCAACCACTACTGAGAAAAAGAAAAGAAACAGAGTGCAGAGTGATTCCCTCAACTCATGAAACAGGCTTAGGAGTAGGAAAGTGCCCTTTGCTCTGGCAAGCCTCACAAGCCTGCCAATATTGGCTTCATGGCCCTGAATCACTGGCAAAAATCTGAATAAAACAAACACTGGAGCCCTGGACCACATTCAGAATCATTGGAAGTGATTCATCAATATCTTCCTAAGAATTTTCTTAAATTTGTTAAGTTCCTATTTTAAAACTTGTATTGATGAGTGCAAATCTTCTTGAAAGCTGAGTAAGTGGGTTTTAAGAACAAATCTCCTCATAAGAATGTTTGATGAATGCGGTCCATTGTTCTCTTTTTAAGGCACTCTGGAAGAGCTTTTTCTGTGCACAAGTACTTGTGCCTGGTCAACCTGTAACACATAATCAGTCAAAGCCTGACAAGACATCTAAATAACCTGTAGGATGTCAGAATCTAGAGCAGTGTCCTGACAGTAGCGGTTGAGGTTAGCTGATGTCAGGGAATCGACTTGCTAACATTAATGTCACTCTTATCAGCCTTGAGCATACCCCTGAGGATATACCTTTTCTTGAGGATACCACCTTCAGTTAAGGGGGGAGCGGAAGAGTAGCATTTAAGGAAGAGTAGCATTTGTCCCACGTGTCTTAAGATCAAGACTAAATCTGCAATGGAAACTACAACTTGTTGATACAGCACTGGGTTTTTGCATCTGGTCACAAAAGGTAAAGCTCCTAATCTTCAATCTATCTCTGCCAAGGCTCATATGACTTGATACTCATCATCAGAACTAAGCAAATTTTATCATTTTATCAAGTCATTTTATAAAATATACTATACTGTATATGACATTGTGAAATTATAATGTATAAACCGATATCCTGTATGGTTAATATTCATAAGAAACACGGCAGCTGTAAATCGATGCAAATCAAGCTGGGAGAACAGATCAAACCCAAACCAAATACAGGCATGCATGGCCTGAGTGCTGTTGCCCCAGATTAATGTTTTGGCTCTGGCCAGTGCTAGGAAGTCCTGAGTGGACTGCAGCTCAGAGGGTCAGGGAATCCCACACTGGGCATTCCCCATCCTCCTCCTTTAGGATGCCTGCAGCAAGTCCTTAAGGTAATCTCCTGGTCAGACCTGGCCTGCACTGTAGCCAGTCAGAAATACCATCACCCAAATCTCAGAATAGGATAGATTGCCATGCACCAGGCTCCTGCCCTCCCTCTCTCTCTGTCTCTCTCTCTCTGTGTGTGTGTGTGTGTCCCTCTTCCTCTGACATGTGTGGTAAAGAAAGCAGGGTCAGAGGGTAAGAAGAAGTCTGCGCTCATAATCCTGTCCCTGTCTAACCCTTCCTCGGCTCTCCTGTGCCGCAACACGGCTTGCAGGTGATAATCTTAATCCCCATCTACGCCAGGCAGCCCTGTGAGAGACAGAGCCCGTAGAGTACAGCGTCCAGCCACTCGCTCTGTTGGACATCAGCCATAAACTTCTTTCACCACCCAAACGGAAAATACCCTGTCAGGGTGTCAGCTGCAGTATCAGACAAGTTTACAAGATACACACTCAACTGGACTACAGTGAGAGTCTGTAATACTACTAAAAGATATTGATAATAAATGGTTGAGGTTTTAAGCAGAACTTCTGTCATGAATTACAGATACTTAAATGCAAAAGGTAGGAGTTACTTAGAGGCAGCCTGGAAATCTAGATATAGCCTAGCGGTAGCAAATGGTTTTGCTCAGCTGGGACTTCTAGCCATGAGCCATGGGGCCTTAGTAGGTCTTCTTCCACAGATTGGTCGGACCAATCACATCGCTCACCTAGTCACCTAGGCTCAACCTAATTGTAGCTTCTCATCTTATCAGTGTGCAGAGGCTTGTTGTCTGGCTTGTTAGGCTAACTGATGAGAGTGATGAACTTAGGGGTTGATTGAAGGGATGAAAATTATGCACACTTTTACAGCACACACTTAAATAGATACAAATGAATGTATTAAAATGAAGGTCTTCCATTCTCCAGCTTTCGCCTTTCTTGTACCTCTCCCACTCTCTTTAACACTAATCCTCTCTCTACCTCTCTTCTATCTCTCTCTTTCTCCTCAACTGTCATTCTCTCTCTCCCTCTCTTCTACATCTTTCTCTCCTCAACAGTCATCCTCTCTCATCCTCTCTTCTTTTCTTATAATCTGTCACTTTGAGTGATGATTTAATTATACACAGCTTATCAGTCCAAACATGTCTGCCCTCAGTGTAACCTATGCAGATCAGGCCCTTTCACTAGGGGCTAGACTAGAAGGAGTTCTGCTAGAGACTGATAGTTCTCCACTGTACCCTACCAGGCATGTGAACCTTGACCAAAAACACACAAACTCTTTCTTAAAGGAAAATTCTGGAACACAGCCCTGTTGTTTGAGATCACTGAGTGCTGTCGGTAGGAAAAAGAGCAAGAAAATTATGCATGGTGATCTCGAACAACAAGGCTACGCACTGACATGCTCTGGAATTTTCTTTTATTTCAATCACTATGATTCCAGAGGTTCGTTATATTACATGGAACCACCTTTACACTTTATCAGAAATTTTGCTTTCAAATGTTCCAATATGTAGTGGGAATATAAGAACAACTCAGACCTGACAAGGCCCAAATAGGATACTGACATGATTTTAGCTCACTGTTGGCAGCAGGATGACAGTGCTTTGGTTAAGCCTAGCTGCAATGTGTTGTGCACATAAGTAACAATATCCAGCTGGTCAGTATACAGTAAGTACATTAGTAAACCTCCTTTCTGACACCTTAAGAGATGGGCTAGTGAGTGAAACTAGCACCATGGGGTTTTAGCTTGACTCCAAGGCTGCTGTGCTGTGAGCAACAGGTTGTAGGCTGCACTATGCAGGACAATGCCTGTCACACATATTCCTATGGTAAACTGGTTGCAGTCATATGACATAATCCATGAGCATTTGTTGATGCTGTTGTCTGGCTCTGATGTCACACTTGGAACACTTTTCCTTGGAACATATTCTCACATTCTCTCCATTTGCATGGCCACAATCGACACTCAAATGTTATGCACTGATGGGAAGACTAATTTGGGCTCCCTAGAAGCTGTATTGGTACGAGTGCTAATTCTAGCTCATCTGTTTTGGAAAGGGAACAAAATCCTGACTCACTGTTCAGTGTTTTTTTTTTTGGTGTCATTGTTGCTGAGGGGTGTTTTTGTAAACATGTTGACATGTTGATGTGAAATTAGAGTGACTTGTTGTGGTGACTAATGCACAGATGTGACAGTGAGAGACTCACAGCTTCCAAACTTGAGTGGACATGCATGGGCATCCATAGGGAAGTCCTCCAGCTGCATAGGGCACTCTGCTGATATGGTCAACCTGTAGAACATAACATTGACATCAATGAGCCTCACTGACACAGTGGTCACCATGTCTTCTCAGTGAAGATACCACAGAATATGCTGATAGCAATATGTGAAGTGCGTTAGGCAGATTTGAAATAAACACTAACAAATACTGTGTTCAGCGTTACCATAATCATCAGAATCAACAGTCATCTTCATTATATAAATGGCTTAATCCTTTCTAAGAAAGCAGGGAAACCCGGGCACGTAAATGAAACAGCGCTAGGCTGGCTCTCAGACATATTAGCCAGTAGTGAGCGGGGAACTGTGGAGCAATATCGCCCCCGTGTGGCGAAGAGAGGAAGTACAAAGAGGCAGTCTTCCCTGTCAAGATTGGATTATACACACCCACCCCAAGACCCATGCAGCACAAAACAGAGTCAAATACAAAACGCTTACAGGGCCTCCCACACAGTAGCATTTATGTAGACCTATCCTCACAGGGAGAATTCACATCAAGGGCTGCTAATGCCAACGTAACATAAGCACACCAACTTGCAATTTGGTTTGGCTTGATTTGGTTGGTTTGACTTGACATTTACTGCTCAAATCTTGGCAAGTGTTATAAACCCACATCAACAACACCATGAAACCATACTATATTAAAAATAAAAAAAGAATGCTATCATATTGTTCAGAGTTTGACAATCATTGTCCATTTTCTTAGTTGCAAAATGTTCCAGATGATTGTATGGGGTTTTTACAGCCCTGCCCCTACCGCAGGTGGCTGATATATTAAATATAAATTTTGATAGCACATTTAATTAGTGGACTGTGATTGGGGTGTGATTTGTATGTATTGTGCTGTAAATAAGAAGATAAGAAGAGTAAATATTATTGTTAATAATGGAGAACATACACCTAATTTAATGTGTTGATGGGAGAGTGGTAATAGTAATAACTACATGGCAGTGGTGTGGTGCGGATACATTGGTGCAGATACACAGCGATAAATTCATACCATACCTTCAGCCACACCACTCTTTGTCAAACTGTGTGTGAGGCTGTTACTGTAAGTGTTACCAGTTAAACACTGACTGGTGTTAGCTTGGAGCGTAGCATGTTTGCTGTCTTCTATCTCCCTCTAGTGGACAGAAAGTGTTACTGCAGCCTCTCTGGCCCAAGAGGCCACCATCACAGTGGTACGGATAAACAGGGCATGTGATTGAGAGCCGGGGGCTTGGGGTGCCAGCTCTGGCAGATGTAGGTTACAGCAAAACATCTCTTTTCTTAGCATCCAGTAACAGACACTACCATCAAGTGGAGCAGAAGTGATTGCACAAAATAGAAGAGCACCATTTGTTTTCCTCCAAGATGTCACTGGGCTTAGAGAATTATCTGAAGTTATAATTACCACTGTCCCTCTGCTAACTAATTGCAGTTCAGAGGTATAGGAAACAGTCTAGAATAAGACAGTGATAATCATGTATGCACTGTGCACATTTTTCTGCACATTCATCACTGCAATAATTTGACTATCTTCCAACCAGCGGTTATAGGTTCCCCTCAACTAATTTATTCTCTGAACAAACCCACCCTTAATAGTCATTTGCCTCTAAAGATTACACAATCAATATTTACATGGTCTGGGATGTGAGCCTGCCTTGAAATCGATGTACATTTGGAGATCAATACCTGCTGAGGGAGTATGTCATTACTAAGGCCATTGTGAGGGAGCATGAACTCTATCCCATTCAGAGGTGCTGTGGCAGCTTACTGTAGGTCTGCTCACAAAGGGCTCTTTTCGATAGATGTGATAGCTCCTTCTGGCGCCCCCACACAGGAAGTTGTGTGGTTGTGTGTGTGTGTGTGTGTATGTGAATGGATTCAATTAGCAGAGGCTGATGAGAGTTTGACTCTACTGCGCTTCAGTCACACACGCACACACACACACAAAGAGGTGATATTCCTGGCACTGCTTCGTGACTGCAGGCTGGATGCTATGTGTCTGGTGATCACACCTCAATACTGTGTTGAACAGGGAACATTTTACAGCTCGATAAAGAGAGCACTGGGATCTCAGCGTCTCCAGGATAAGTTTGCCTATAGTTTGAAGAGAGGCATTATGCAACTAGTTTCATTCCTGACTGTACCAAATGTTTACACAGACAGATAAAGAGTTCAGGAGTTTGTTGTACAGCTGATGAAGAATGTCTTGCCAAAACATTCAGTCCTTACTTAAAACTGATGTGGTGTATTATAAACACTCTTACCTCTCTTTTACCAACATCTGTGAGTTTCTGGAATTTTTATATTCCCTGTCATTTTCTTTTCTACAGAGTAGAGAATGTAAGTACAATAAAGCACAAATGGATAAAATCCTATGCATGTAGTGTACTTTTATCCAAACCTGTGATTTCAAGATAGTCTGGAATCCCCCTGTGCATAGCCATAGGCCTGCCCACATTTATGATTTCATATAACATGTGCACACTCACAGATGATAATACTTGGCCTCGTTAATTCCATCTATTCTTTTATGTGAATTTATAACCTCCTTTGAAGCCCCTGCAGAGCGCTTTGATACTGCTCCAGGTTTGGAGCGTGGGAGTTGAAACCATTATGTCCTGGTTTTGTGGCATGGAGGTGCTGTGCTCTCTCTCTTTCTCTCTGCTTCCCTCCCTTTCTCTCTCTCTCTCTCTGTCTCTGTCTCTGTTAGTTTAACAAAGACAGCTGCAGATATAAAGTTTCGGGTTAATCTCTTTCCCACTGGCCATAGTACATTAGAGGTCTATACAAAAACAAGCTTTAATGGCCTGTTATGTTAGGAAATGCAACGTTACCAGGGTCTTGCTCGCTTCAGAGCGTTTTATCAAAAATCAATTTCACTTATCCAACAGGTCCGCCCCGGAACCATTTGCTCTCATTTTAAATAAATATTTCATGCAAGATCTGCTTCTAAGAACTGATGGTGCACTGTGAAGCAACATAAAAAGTGGAAAAAACGCCCACGCACTTTCCGTTTCACTTATATATCTTATTACATTTTGGTCTGCAGACCTTTGTCTGGGTATCTCAGGTTGTAGATGTACAAATTGTTTTTGATAAAATCAATACTGCATGAGAAAAAGACAGTGTGCAGGAGTTTGTCAACCTTGGGTCTTCTCTAGTGTGCCGTATGTAGAAGGTATGCAAAAGCTGTAGTAGCTCAATACAGTCCCACAGCATACAACACCGACACACTCTCTACTGACACAAGCTAACATCTGAAATGCACTCACCATGCACTTCCTTCCATCCTCCATCCTCTTTCACACCCCCCTCTGTCTCTCACACACACACACACACACACACACACACACACACACACTGCCACTCTACAGGCGTGGTGGAGCACCGGTTAGTTACGTCACTCGACTGACAGTCGGGCAACCCAAGTTCAATTCCTGAGTCCCATATTTCCTTCGACAGCGCTTAACTAGTACTTAAACTTCTGCACTCTCACCCACTGACAGTGTAATGGTAGGTTATTACTGTTTTGTTATTTAAGGTCTCTCCTACAATGGAACATCAATGTTAATCCTCATTTTGTAAGTTACTTTGGATAAAGACGTCTGCTAAATGATTTGATGTAAATGTAGAATGCAGAATTTTACCATTCAACAAAAAAGGGGTAAATGTTTCTCTGCTCTGAACTGATAGCAAAATACCTATTTTTTTCCCCTCACTTCTTGCCTGATGAACTGACATAGTAGCAAATTCACAAATTCACATCGTGACTTATTTCATAACAGATGTGATTAACAATAAGCAGCATGTTCACTCACACAAAAGCATTTGACTAATGCATGAATTGTGTATTCAGCACTGTAGCTCCACTGTAATTCCACTTCTACTAATTATATTGCTGTAACATTGCTGTAATGTGCTGCTAAAGACTCAGTGTCTGGGGCTGACCATCGGAAGTTGAAGGAGAAAACTGTTGTGAATCAGTCAATAGTGAATTGTGAATTGTGAAAGGTCACTGAATGCTGTCTGAAGGAAAATTTTATGCAACATAGACAGAATAACGAACCGATAACTATTGTTAACTGTATGGGGCATAGAGAAATAAAACTGAGGGTATGTTACTGTGCCCCATTCGCGTAGTGTTAGTTGCTGGTTCACTATTCGGTCTATCTTGTATCTTGTATTTTCTGGTTTCTTTTTCCTACTGACAGCACTTGGTGACCTCAAACAAAAGGGCTATGGATTGATTCACACTGGATTTTTCCTTTAAAATGTAATTGATCAGAAGAGTAGCGTTGGAAGCTCTCTGCCCTAACCTTGCCTATTAGACTAAAAACCTTTATACAGTAATAAGATTATTGAGCTGTGTTAAGCATTGAGACTTTCATTGGACTCTTCAAGGAAGAAGAGTATATCACCTTTTTTACATGATCAAAATTTAATGACTATCGTGAAATTAGAGGTGGGAATCAAAAAACGGGATTGAGTGGAATCAAGAATCGAATGCTTCAATTCACTGGTATAGTATCCCTCTGACATTATCAGTTCCTCTTATCAATGCCAACATATTTTTTCATTCTAATAAGCTGTCTATTGTCACATTAGTGGTATAGGCTATATCATTGGCCTATGTACTGATACTGAAAACCGGTTTAAAATACATTCTAAACAGTAAGGAATTGATAAGAGGAATTGATAAAGACTAGGACTAATAAACAGAATTGACAATGGCATTGATATTGATAAAATATTTTCAATTCCCACATGAAATCCAAAAATTAAAAGGAGTGGGTTGTGTATTGTCTGAGTGTCAAGGCAAAACTGCTATAGCTTTAATTACTGTAAATGCTTAGTTAAAGCTTCTGTGGGACTTGACTTTAAAACGGCAATGCACAGAGGGCCATAGGCTGTACAGTTAGTGAGCCTGAATGACAGTACGTAGGAAACTAGGGAAGACTGTGTCTCTCTGTAAGTGTGTGTGTGTGTGTGAGAGAGAGAGAGTGAGTGCATGTGTGTGTGTGTGTGTATGTATGTGTATGTGTATGTGTATGTGTATATGTATGTGTACGTGTATGTGTATGTGTATGTGTATGTGTATGTGTATGTGTATGTGTATGTGTATGTGTATGTGAGTGGATGCATGAGTGTGCTGATGTGTGTGTTAGAGAGTTAGTGTTAGTGTGTATGTGTCTTTCTCTGCACTAGTGAGGTTAATGGAGCAAACAGTCCATGGAGGAAGAGAGAAAGAGAGACAGACAGAGAGAGAGAGAGAAAGACAGAGAGAGAGAGAATAAGGGGAAACAAGTTAGAGCGACACAGAGAAAAAGACAGAAAGTGGGAGAGGCAGAGAAAGAGAGAGAGAACAGAAAGCCAAAAAAAGTAGAATTTGAAAGGCATTTAAAAAAGCGTGCTGGCTCTTTCTGTGCAATAGAACATGTCACTTTAGTAGTCTGTCTTCCTGGAGAGACTGGGTCAGAGCCAGAATAGCGAGCAGGATTCCCCCACTTTCAAGTCCCCGTGACCCATATGTACGGCATGGAGGAGAGGCGGAGTGAGCCCCCCTCCTCTCTCCCCACTGGAAGCCCAGTGTCTGAGTTCAGCCGGGGAAAAAAGGGCCTGTACTGTAGCCCTCAGGGGAGCCGCCTCCATGCTGTGCTGTTCCTTCGCTTCCCTCCGCTGAACCACACTTGTACATCCAGCCCCGCGTGTGCCTTCTGTGATTCCTTATTCTATATGAAGCCTGTTATCAACTGCACTGTATGCAGAGATGAAAGACAGACTTATTTCAATCTTTGGCAGTGTGTGTGTGTGTGGTTGGGGGGCTGGTAATGGCATAGAGCAGAGCTATATAGGCAGATCTTATAAAGAAACATGAATGCTTATTGATGTCTTCTTGGCTTGTGCGCGGCTGCCAGTGGAGTTCGGAGCAAACAGCTCAGCCAAGCAGAATGGTGACGCGCTAGGCTAGCGCTGACCTCATAATATAGCTCAGCGATGAAAGGCTTCAGAATGGACTTGTATGATCCAGTAATGATCCTACATGATCCTACAATACTTATCTAAACTAAAATATCACAGGGGAAGCTGTTAAACTTTTGTTAGTCACCTGTGCAAGTCCTTAGTTTTGGAAGGCAAGACTTGGTTGAAAACCTACAGCTAGTCAAATCACCAGACGAAATTACGTTTTACTTAAGGTTCTATACTTCCAAGTTGGTACTGTCAATCATTTTGTTTAAACTGTAGTAGAATGAACATTCTACATCAAAAATGTCTAGGTCCATCCAGCATAAGGGTATTTCTGAAGAGTGATACTGTTGGTGAAGGCATTCTTACAGGCTACTAGAATTGTTTTAGATCCCTCACCTCATGGTATAAAGCAAGGTGCCATCTTCCTGCAGGCGAAGCAGCTTGTTGGGAGTGGTCATGTTGTGGGCTATGGACTTCTTTCCATTCAGGAAGAAAGTGTCAGGTGTCCAGATGTTGCTTGCCAGCAGGTTGTTGAGAGGCAGAATGTCCATGGGTCCTTTGAAACGTAAACGCTCGTCCTTCCAGCTTTGGCGGAAAAACACGTCAATCGTGTACTCCTGCGTGGGACAATAACATCATTAAATCACCAAGAACTCCAGATGCTCCTGCCTGATCACCCGTTGGCCAAGACACGCACAGAATATGCAAATGTGAAAATAACGCATCATACAATGAGAAACTGAGTTATTGTGTATGATTTACCCCCCGCTGTACTGTACTGTCTTATTATTACTGCTATAATAACAGGGCTGCACTAAATGTCAGATTTATTTTGAGAATACTTGCTTTTACAATTATTTGAATGCTGCCCTTGATGATTTCAATACGCTTTCAGTGGTGCTCCACTGAGTGGATCTTGACCCCTCTCTATGAAGTTCAAATGGGGAGAGACAGAGTCCTCCTCTTCATGTGAGCCATAGAGAATCTGTAGCATGCTATTAAATTCTATGGTCACATTACAGGCTATGCCCCTGCATTAAATGCATTCAAGGCAGAAGCAAGCAGCAATAACTAATGTAAAGAAGCACAGCTGATGTCTATGGGTTTGATGAAAACAGTCCTAAGACACTGTGTGTATGTGTGTGTGTGTGTGTGTGTGTGTGTGTGTGTGTGTGTGTGTGTGTATTTCACCTCTGAAAATATCTGAATCCTGTCTGTAAAGAAATATGATTGGTGGGTTCAAATAAAGAATTTAAATGTGTGTGTGTTTGTACAGGTGGGTGTGTTTGGGTGTGTTTGTAAGGGAGGGAAGCAGTGTTACTTGCCATCTCTGTGTCAGACACTGGACCAAAGCTTGTGACAAAAATATTTGTCTTGATCTCCGTCACCATCTCTACAAAAGCCCACACAACAAGAGGTGTCAGGACATGGCTGTAGTAATGGTCTGCAATCTCGATAACATAACACTAGATAGAAGACTGGACTAAGTAAAAGTCACTCTTCTCAAAACTTCCTGTGCCTTCTGAGTCAGAATAGTGAGCTGTCTTTCACTATCTCTATCTCTCTCTGTCTCTCATTATTTGGGTGTGAATAGGCCAGGACTGTTTCTCCTCCTGCGCACTGCCTTCTTTCCACCACTCAGAACAATGCTCAGAAAAGAGTCGTAGCTCTCTCAAGGTCGAGAGCCATGTACAGATCCCTGGCTTGCTGGAATTCGCCAATTCAACTGTGCTGTTGAGTTGCACCAAGGACCTGGCAGTTGCTCTAGTCGTTATTCACTGAACACATCTCATTCAAATGCATATGAATACTGAAGCTATTTCCTTATAGGTCATTTTATTGAAATTTACAGCCTGATATGAGAGACCTTTGAGCTTCATGTCCACAAGTTGTGGTGCAACTCTCAACATTTCTATGCTATAGGCTGGCATTGCTGCAACTTCTTTACAGTAAGACTGAGTGAAAGTAGACAATTTTGCCAAATTAAAATCTAAGATCCCATGGTGTCTAAATGGACCAATAGAAGAAAATAGGCTGAACTGGCTTTTAGGACAAATGCATGTTTGTGATGGGGTGGGTTGTACCTCCCAATCCAGGACGAAGTCTGTTGTCATAGCCATCCAGTAAACCGTCTAATATTCGGGTGAATACAGTAATGTTGTCATTCAGTTCAGATTCTTTGGGTGTTGCTTTTGTTGCTGTCTGAGACAAACTGATAAGAAGCACTGAAATCAGAATATTGGCTACGAAACAAACAGTATGCACCTTAGTATGAAACCTGATACAAAAATAAACAGAGATATTTTTTCACTACTACTGATTTCTGCTCTTATATGTTAGTAAGTAAGTAAAAGATTGTAAGTGAAGAGGGTTTACAACAGCCGTCGAACTTCGAATCTTACCCCAAACGGCACAGGAGGCACCCAAGCACGACACCGATCCATAGACTTCTCATTTTGGAGCTGCGGCGTATTCCATAGCCCATTCCTGTGATAAATGGAGATTGCACCGACTCAGAGAACCCTAAGCAATGTCCCGCAGCTTTAGAGCTGACTTGGAGCTCAGTGTCTCTCTTTCAACAACAGATATTAATCAGTAGAAAATGTACGGCTTGGAAGTGAAAATGCACGCTACAGTACAGACAGTGATTAATGGTGCATAAATAACAACAATAATAAAAAATATAAATAATAATAATAATATTAATAATACATACATACATACATACATACATACATACATACATGCATACATACATACATACATAAATAAATACTTTTGAATCAACCTGCATTTACCCACTCCAATTTAAGGTGCTGAAAGAATAATCTCCAAAAAAGTACAGAATTCCACGAGCATTCAGATCAGGAATTCATATAATCTCTCATATAGTTCATATCTTCTTGTTCCACTTAATGAGACAAGTGCTTCTTATCCACGAAACTCACGAGTGATTACATTTTCAAAGCGATGGGCAAACCGAAAGAACTGATAAAAAGAGAGCCACTGGTTCGCCGAAAATGCTGTTTATGGTTACAGTAGGGCGCAAGCGTTTCAAGAGCCTCGGGCGAAAAGCTTGGTTCTGAGATACGGCTCTGTAGCCCTGGAGCGGACTAGAGTAAAAGGCTTTGCATCTTGTATTTAGAAAGAGACAGAAACATTACATACCTGAATAGTGCGTTGAGTGCGTGTAGTGGTCTTGCAAAATTCCTCTAGACGTGATGCTAAAAGCCCGCAATATTCACTGTGTAACAGCAAAGCATCTCATTTTTTCCTCTAGAAATATCCTGCCTCGCTCATCAACTGACTGTATAACCCTCGCATTGTTCTGTCCTCCTTTTACGAGTGAATGACTGAACAGTCACCGCAGGCAAACCCCAAGCGCTGGACTTCGCATTCCTGAGAACCTCATCTCATCTGCTGATTTTCTGTGAAAATTACGGTGTAACTGCTTAAAATCGAGAATATCCTGATTCCATTAAATCCAGGTTATATATTGCCCACCCTTTTCATCAAACCGACACTTTTTTCCTTTATACGCTACACTGCTCTCTCTATTGCCCACTATTAAACATCGCAACGCTCTTCTGCACAGCTACACCGGTAGAAATGTACTCCCCATACATGCTCTCATAACACTGATATAACTGTCCGTTTCTATTCTCACCGTCGAACTGCCACTTTGAATGTTGGGTTGAATATTTGGCCAAAAAAAGTAGAGGGACGTCACTCCATCACAAACAACACGCCTACGAAAGACGAAAGGTTCCCAAAACATTGAGATGTAGCCACCATTTAAGTGAAATAAAATGCACTACTGTTCACGACACGATTTTGGACAGCCAAACATTTTTTGCTTACTCGGCAATCTTTCGCTCCTTCAAAATGTCATCAGCCTTAGTTGGTGACTGGTGGGTTTCTGTCCATGGTTTAAAGAGAACATAATATGAGGGTTAACGGCGTCGTAAGCCTCATGTCTTCTTTTATGGAAGAACAGTTCGAGGAACTTCCAACATGCAACACAACTGAACGTCACGATGCAGCCTATTATAAAAGCATAAACTCCTCTAGAACAAACCTACTCTGTTTCAAAGAGAAATTTTCGAAACGAACTATAGGCAATCGAGTCAGTTAACACGCAATTTGGAAATCAGATACCCAAACCCTCTTGTGCTCCCTTCAGTTGTTTTGAAGTTTTTAAATTATCTATGGGAAAGGAGCAACGGTACTATCGGTCTCCCGTGCTCCATAGGGAAACTCCGAGATGCGTAGTTATGAGGGTTGCCATCAGAGGGAACTCTAGACCCGTCTCTTTTCTGGTAGCAATAAGAGTGCAAATATGAATGGGCGTTCGCGGAGTCTTGTGCGTCTAGTGTTTATTTAAAAACAAAACAAAACAAAACAAAACAAAACCTAACATCTTTACTGTAATCAGGGGAGCTATTTAAGATTATTTGGCCGGATCGCCTATCATTCTAAATTCATTAATGGTTGCGACGTGACACCTGAAAAGGCCTGAGGGCAACAGAGAGAATTCACATGTGTCATTCAGGGCAGCTCTGCACCCACAAAACCATAAGAGGACAAAAAATGGACTTCTGTTGATTAAAAATCGGCACTGCATCTTTGGAATGTCTCCCTGATGAAAAGGTCTGTGTTGTTTTGGTTGTTGTGTGGAGTTTATTTTTCCATTGTGCTTAATGTGTGGCCTGGGTTGTTTTTGGAGAGATGCTGTACCTGGCCGCCATATGCATATTGACTTTTTTGGCCTCCTCCACTCTGGGAAGTTATGAAGAGAATAGATGTGCTTTCCATGGTTCACAGCTGAAGCACCTGTGTCCCCTAAGTCTGGTTCAGTGACGCATTGCAGAAAACATTGTAATAAAGACTATCCATTACAAATTACATGTTTATATAAGCCTTTATAAATGCCTTTATAAATACATTTTGTGTATATCTCATGGATTGTTAGTAAGCCTACATTTTAATGCTGACTACATAACTTTATCTGTCTCTGGGTGATGTACTTACAACTGAGTGAAAGTCTGTCATCTCTGCGATTTTCAGTTTTTTTTCTTTTGTTTTTCAGGAATGCAGTTGATGGGAACAAAAAGCTGTTTGCAATCTATGACACAAGGTAAGGAAATGATACCTATCTTGGTGTGTAATACATGTTGTATGTAATGTGTGTCACCAATACAAAACCCTGCATGTGTCGTTGCATTGTGAATTCTCACTACCAGCTCATGTTCATCTTCACGAGAGAGAGCACAGGGAGCATAGATGCTCTCTATAGACCTTTTTTCAATCTAAAAATGCATTGAAGCAACTTCAACAAAGCACATCTTGTACAGTACAGCTGTCCCTCAGGTCAGTGTTATAGGACTCCATCCAAACTGGTGAGGGAAAGGAACTAGTCATTAACACTTGATTACCCCCCACCTCCACCCACCCCCACCCAGCCCCATGCACCTATCCCAAGGTAATAAATAGGAGCCCAGATTGCAATCATCAAAAATCCTGAGAGATGTTAAACATGATACATGGAAGATAATGAACGGATAAACAGAACAAACGGATAAAAAAAAGCAAATAACAAATTACTGTTAACATCATTGCTGACTATGAAGCATGCAAAGTACATGTGCTAACAATGAGTAGGTTTAGTGTTTCTTCTTTATTTATTGGAGAGAGACAATAAAGGAATATCCTGTAAGCATTTGTAACTCCTCCGTGGGGTTCATAGGACATGCTTATGTAGGCAGACACACAGGAGAGTGTCTCCAGATGGCTAATCTTCGCAACTACAGTGCCATGATGTATATGACTGTGTGTGGGTGCCTATGAGTAAGACTTGCTTGGAGAATATCCCTTTGCTGTTCACACTCGCTCAAACTCTCCTTAAAGGGTCAATTTGATTTTAGTCTTGCAAAAAAATGTTGATATAACCCAACAATTAACCTTGCTTTCGATGAACTTAGATTTACATATTTAGCAGATGCTTTTATCCAAATCAACTTACAGTTTTTTGTCAGCTATCAATTGTTCAAGGGCACAATGGTGACAACTGGGATTTGAACCCACAACTTCTCAGGCTATTTACACACTAGCCAGGTTCCTTAACCACTACACTACCATCACCCCACTTGCACATGTTCTTTTTACAATGTGAGTCTTAGTAGTTAGTAAAGGTCCTCTCAGGTTTTCATTTTCCAAAACCATTGCTGCTTTAAAGCAGTACCAGTCAAGCCTGCATTTTTTTTTATCTCAGAGCTCCCCCTAAAGAGCTCCCCTGCCTATTTTTTCACCAATCCATGTGGATTTGTTTGCAAACCAAAGAATAGGAACCAGCAATGATCATTTTCGTAGCATTAAGTTTACTGACAAGGTTCTAAAAGCGATTTCAGTTTTATTCCATTTCAGTTTCTTTTAACACTGCCTTGCCATTGCCACACTTGGCCACGTTTTTAGTTGAATTTACTAGCTTTGTAGTCACTTTGATGATTAAATGGCTCATTATGGGGTGAATGAAGGCTCTCCCGGCAGCCTCTAGCATAGATTCCACGGTAAGTACACTTCCAGGACTTAAAACACCTGCCAGGAGGAAACGAAACTGAAATGGGATGAAACCAAAATTGCACTTATTACTAGCTTGTCAGTCAACGTAACGCAGAAAAATGATCATCTCTGGTTACTATTTTTTTGGTTTGCATGCAAATTCACATTGATTGGTGAGAATGTACAATACTGTTGCTATTTTTTTTTTGTTTAATTCAGAGACCGTAGGGGGAGCTCAAGAGATAAAAAAATCACGGTCTTGCCTGGTATGCCTTTAAGATTCAGCAAGTGTAATAACCGCAGAATCTAGAGGCAGCCGAGAGTGCCTTCATTCGCCCTGTAATGAGCCATATAATCATCAAAGTGACTATGAAGCTGGTAAAAGCCTGTTGTACACAGATTAAATACACAGATTAAGTGTAATCTATTGCATCTATAAAATTCCCACCACAAGTGTTTTCTGGAAACAAACATAACATCAGTTGTAGAGAACATAAGTAAGTCTGTTGATCCATTGTTTTTGGGAAACTCGGACCAGGGCTGCGTATGATTAAGAAAAAGCAAAACAATTAGCTGACCAGTCTGCTGAATTCCACAAAAAATGTGTGTAGGATTAGAATCACTGACCTCACCTCTAAGTAGAAACCAACTTCCCCAAAGCTATCACTAAATCTCAATCAAAACTCTTAATAGATTTCATTCTATTTCCACACCAGTTGCTCTTCTAAAACCACTTTTATGAACCATATACTATTGCTTATATATTATACCTTTTTTTTATTCTCTCAGACCAGCCTAACGCTGTATTTCAGGAGTCTGGAAATAAGGCTTGCATGAAGACACACTTTCCCTCCTTAACTGAGTTCACCATAATGTAGACTGTAGTACAATCACCAACAATCTGTAATATTTGCAGATTTACAGTTCTGACATTACACCTGGAGTATCTTTTGAATAGAGATTTGCTGTTGAAATGAAAAAAAGAAGTTGTCTGTGAAATGACATTTCCAGAAAGCGTTTACTCCTGTGAGAAAAGAGAGAGAGAATGCTCTCTGCAACATCTGCATCCAATTGTGCCTACTGAAATCACTCTCTATCTCTAATTGTGTCAGGAACCTGACCCACAGTGCAGCACAATCCAACCTAAAGTCTCACTGTAAAGCCATCAGGGTGGGAAACTGTCCGTCCACATCCCAACCCTATTTACTAACTAATGGAAGAAGAGGGCTTTAGGTGGTCATTCTCCCAAACCACCGTCTGGGGCACCCTCACTTCTCCAGCTTCCTAAGGAAACAGCCCTAGACAAGATATCCCCTAGTCAGGCCTGCCACCCACCCATGGAGGTTTATCCAAATCAAAACAGATCAACTCAACAAGATTGTTTTATTAGCTCTGTGATAAGTTTTTTAAGTCTTGGGATCAGCCATTACACCAGCGCTTAATCTCCATCCACCTGTCAGCATGCTTTGAGAATCTGATGATAGATTATAAGACAAAGATAAAGATATGCAATACTTCAGATGGCTTTCATCAAGAAAGGCATCATTAGAAGAGAGTAATTTTTCTCCCTGTGTGCCATTAGGATCTATTTAGCTTCGTTAGATGCCATAAGTGTGTGTTTGGGTGTGTGAGAGAGAGTGCATGTGCGTGCGTCTGTGTAAAAATGTGTGTTTGCGTACGTGTGTGCAGTAATGAGTGACCGAAGATGAGCTTTTTCATGCTGACCAATCTGTTTAAGAGGAGAGAAATATGGGCTTTCCTCTAGCAGAGAGATAGAGAATAAGAGAGTGTAGAGGGCTGTTCTGGGGAAGAACTGTTTTCCCTTATGAATATACTTGAATATATTTTAATATATTCAATTTAATATATTGAATCAAGTCCATACATAATTTTAGGTTTCTCAATTAGCTTAACTTGGTTTCTATGTTCTCAGCGTAAGGGGAGAAGTCTTACAAGTTTACTCTCTCCTACAGTAAATTACCATTCAAAACATTTTAATAAACAAGCTAACGAGCACAGATATGCTCACAGCTACCTTCTAAAAGCTGCTATTTGCACTTAGCAATAATAGCAAGATTAGTTATTCTTCTCATTAATTGTTCAAATCAGTCTACAAAACAAACTCTGGCTTGCCGTCTGCGCGACACGTGAGTGCAGCTCTTGTGGTGCACTTAACGCTACGTTTGGCATTCCGACAGTAAAACTCTTCCACGTCACCGCAACGCATTTTGTCACAACACTTTATGTCAAGGAACTGGCGGTTTTCAAAATAACACTCACGGCAATTTAGTCAAGGTGATGTAACACCTGTGTCAGCACGGATATTTGAAAACAGAGGAGAGTCATTTCAAACGGCGCGTATTACGCATCTACTAACAGTAATCCGTGTCTCGTGCTGAATCAAGACCGAAACAAAGCCTTGACCTAAGACTAGAGTTGGCGGAGGGTGTGCAGCTAGAGGACTATAGAGCAGCGGGCGTCAAAGGCGTTTAAGGATGGATATCTGGTTTAGAATCAACCATTGACTCTCCTAGTGCTACCAATGGTAATGACAAAATGTACTGTTTTTATGCACAAATGCGCGTCCAAATAGTATTCTGCCTCTCCAAGAGTGAGCGAAAACCCGGATTGCAACAGAGTATTTCCTTGTAACAAGCCGTCACAGGAGTCTACAACGACTTCTTAGCAAAGGACTACTTATGGAATAACCTGTAACAACACGTTGGTTTATACCGGAAAACCCTAACAACCTCCGTTTTTTTCACTCGATTCCTTAAAAGAATATAATAAGGAATGTTTGGATTAAAGAAACGAAAGCTGTTGGGTGTTCTCTCGGTACCGGTCATTGTGGCAGTGATGTGTTGTGCACAGAGGTAAGTATGTCTGATAAACGGTTGTGCGTGGAAGGTGTCGATGTTGTGAAACAACTGGGGTAACCCTCCTTTTTGCACTTTCAGCGCGAATGAACCCGGGAATATGGCTTTTGTCAAAGAAACGGTGGATAAACTCCTAAAAGGATACGACATTCGCCTTCGCCCAGACTTTGGAGGTATGTGCCGTGGGCTCTGGACACCTTTCGATAGCACTTTTTATACTGTCGTTACTTTATAAAAGTCAAAATGTTACTTTCCCACATTGTAAGGCATGTCAATGTATTTAAAACATGCATGTCATGTTTATTTTAGGACCGCCGGTGGCAGTTGGAATGAGTATAGACGTGGCAAGTATAGACATGGTGTCTGAAGTCAACATGGTAAGTCTATCTCCACCTTTTTGGTACCGATCATTATTTATCTCAACCATCTGCTGTGATGTTTGCTAGGTGAAGATATGGTTTAAGACCCATTTGCGAAACAACTAATGCGTTGGTGTCCGCTCATGAATAACGAACTGTTACATGGGATATTTAATTACCGTTTTCCTCAGATGGTGCACTGCTAGGAAAACAAGATGATTGACAGGTGCTGGTGGCCCTGCGGTGTACTTGTCACCTTTTCTTTGCTCGGATTATTTCGGTTGGCTTGCCACAAAGTTTGATCAAGGTGTGCAATATTTGACTTTGAACAGAAGTGCAATTGAAGTATTCATTTGGCACCAGCAAGACTGAAAAAGATATTTGGTATATTTCATTAATTAAGAGAATAAAGGGATATTGAACTTCATAGGGTGTTTTTACGTAAGCCTGGGATAAAAACGGTCAAATGTAGCTCAAGCAGAATTTCTATATTATGAACAATTCTGCTTGGTTGGGTTTTGCAGATGGCAAACCCATTTCTCAGCAGAATCTTATCCATCATAGCGGGTTGAAGGTCAGGGTCCTGGTTTGCACAGTAGGTGATATGACCTCAGGATGGACTTGCATACGTGCACTTACATGCGCACGAGCACACACACACACACACACACACACACACACACACACACACACACAACTGCCACCATCCATCTTAATTTTGAAATGTGAGGTGCTTGCTGACTGAGCAGGGTGTGGGACTGCCATGTTCCCTGGTAGAAACAGCCATTCATGTCATCTGGACAAGAATTTATTGCAGATGCTTCCCTGAAGCATGAGTGAAAAATACAGGGGAAAAAGCACCGCTGGTAGTACAAAACATACATATTGCAAAAAGTACCATGACTATAGTCTTTTATTTTTGTTTGTTTTCATTTTTTTAACTGGCATCATGCCCATAAAATAGGTTCAGTGTCTTGCAACACTATTGTTTTTTGTAAATTCTTATGTTAACTAATGCAAGGTGTCCATGTAAGTAAAAACCTGTGCCTAGAGACGTGCCGTGTTGCCGTGTTGCTTTGCTTTGTAGTTTTCAGCCAAGTCCATTTCATTATCATTAGTGTCTTTGTTGGAGCACACCTGGCGACTCTGAGGCATTATCACCTCTGCCCGGTCTCCACTGTCCCAAACATATGAGACCACTGGCTGTGTCTGATTTACTGTGGCTAACAGACATAGCACCAAGCAGATGGGGCCCAGGGCTCCCCTTTCACCTGAGCATCATCTCATAGTGACAGCCCGAGCCTAGCCTTTATTCAGTGGTGGAGCTGGGGCAGCAAGCACATGTGCCCTAGAGTTGAGAAAATTAACCATAATAGATTATACAAAGACTGAGCGCCTGGAACTCTACGCTACTCAGTGCATAGTGTAGCATGGAGAGATGGGTAATACCACACCAAATGTAACACTGTCATGGAAATTGTGGAAGCTGGTGGGGTGGGATGTTTTGAAAAGCTTTTTAAAAAGCTTTGCTTTAGAATAGGTAAGCTGGCTTGCTATTTTGATAAGCATCAGAAATGTAGGTTCTCTGTAGGAAAAGAAAAATCAAGTTTGATGAACCTGATGAACCCAGAAGTTGCTTTTTTCACATCTTCACGCATTTAAATGTGGGGTTAGCAAAGTTAGATGGGGGATGAGATCAAAGTCTGTTACAATCACCTTGAACTGTGTCAACAGTTGAGTCATTTTAACAGGAAGCCTTGCGAGTGGAGAGAATGTGTGCTGTAGAGATGCTGATGTATGCTGTAGACTGGGCCTAGATCAGCATCAGAAAAAAACTTTATAAAGTAAAAAGACACACACTTATTGTTAACAACTATAGCACACTAGAGACATGTAGCATGAATATGAAAGAAAGCCTAAGTGCAGTTAACTATGGCAGAAAATGGACACAGCTCATTGATGTGGGTGTGTGTGATGAAGTCTGGACAATGTCAGCACCAATGTCAAGCAGGGGTAATCTTTTAAAACACTAAGACTTTCTGTGTGAAATATTGCTGACAGAGTAAGGTCTCACACAATATCACCGGCCTGACAATATAATCTGTCAGATCCTGTTACAGATATTAGAAAAGCCAAAGACTTTGGTGTTTCAAAGGTCCACTCAGTCACAGAAGTTTGAGAAAGTTTTCACTCTACTTGGCCTTTTCTGTGACGCTCTCCATGGTCCTGAACAACAATTATCAACTCTTCTTCAACTGATTGCAATACTCTGCTCAATGTTCAAGCCTGTCCACTTTCTGTGGCATAAAATTGGTGCACTGATTGATTGTATTATTTGTGTTACTGTGTAGTAGTTACATGAGCTTTAAACTGCAGCCACAGCAATGTTATTTAGTGTATAAATAATTAAGTCACCATAGTGAATGTTATTTGGATCATGAAGTCAAAACCTTGCATTATGAAAAAAATATTGATATCCCTTAAGATGAATCTGGAGGAGTGTACCATTTTTTGTCAGTGCTTTAATCTCACTCTTAAACCTGTTACACCTCAATAGACAGGTTACAAATGGATTTGGACTTGATAGGATTTGGGGCAGCTAGGTGAGGTGGTCATTGTGCTTTGCCAGAAGCGTCTTTTTTAGCAATGGATTATCTCTCTTTGGAGTAGCAAATTAGGATTATTCTATGTTCCCCTGGTATTGTTAGCTACAGTGATCCTTACTGGGTTGGGGGGTGGGGGTTGTGGGAGGAGGATGCAGAGAGAGAGAGGGAAACTCTCTTGGTGAATAGGCTGCTTGTAGGAATCTCTGTGATGCATGTAGTGTGGCACTGTTAGAGAGACCTCCCTACATGTGAGATTATTGCCTGTGTGTGTGTGCCTGTGTGTTTGTGTGTGTGTGTGTCTGACAGAAATGGAAAGGAAATAGTGCATATAACAGCACTAAAGTGAGGGCTCCTTCTCCATAATCGTTCCACTGTTGTAGGGCTTGTATGTAAATAAAGAATATGTGTATAAGAAAGTATAATGTGAAAGTTTCTAGTCAAAAAAAACATGATGGTTCACTAGGCCTACCTCAAGCAACACTCGCATTGAGTCAAAGAGAAATAGTTAAAACCCCTTTTTGGGTTCTGGGGTTCTTTGGGTTCACATATTCACCTAAATTACATGCATAGTGATGGTGATGTAAGATAGTGACATACAAATAAACAAACACACATTCAAAATAGTTGCCAGTATTACAATACAATTCATGTCCTCTACAGGAATGGTCTAAAATCTATGTCCTCATTATGGCTACTGATAATGCAGTGCATCAAATTTATGTATCCAGTATATTTCTGTTATATATTATATTATATATTATATATTTATTATATTTCTCTTTGCAATAATCTTGTAAGTTGTTCGCCGCCTCTATATTATGATATAATATAATATAATGTAAAATTTGCCAGTATTTTACATCATAATCCGATGGGCCCTAAGTGCAAATTTCAGTTGTATGTACTAGAACCGTAGGTTGAGTTTATCGCTAACTGCTAATTTAATAGTACACAGGGGTACTAATAAGGTTGATCTCATCATTTGTTCACTGGATTACATTTTTACTGTCCTGTTCAGGCTATTAAGTCTGCAAAAAAGGGTATGATCTCATAACACCAGAGCAAATTACTGGGTAGACTTTCAGCTTTAATTGTCTGAATAGCTGATTTTAACCTGTGCACAAAGCCTACTGAAGGTTTTTTTTGTCATTTGTTTGAAAAGTAAAGTTTTATATCCAGTGATGCACAAGCTGTCACTTGTTAATGTCACAACAGTGTGAATTAGTAGACAGGCTTTTGTTACAGTGCCTCAGGCCCAGAACCATGAAAAGGCTTGTTAGAAGTTAGTCTCTTCGTGCCAAAGCTTAGTGTTAAAATTGTTAAATGTCAAAGGAAGAAGCCAAATGGAGGTTCCTTGAGATACTACTTGTGGCCCTGCATTCCTCAGACAAACTGAACATTTAGAAGGCCAATCCACCAAGTGCACAGGCTACCCTGTGGACATCCTGTGAAGATGAATTCATCTGTCTGCATAGACGTCCTTAACTCAGCCTGGTGATGGAACTGCATGAGTTCCCATACGAAAGCAATTTTCATGAGTGCAAACATATGCCATTACGATTTTATTATATACTAAACCATGATGTCTGTTGTGTTGGACATGTATGAATACCCTCCCCATGAACAAATGCTTTGTAGTGACACACATGAAGCATCACTGTTTTGTTCATTTGAATAAAAGGCTTCTCACACACTCTGCCCAGGTTCACATAATTGAACTTGAGAGCACAAAAGGCTCTAAAATTTTCAATTATTCAGCCTGGTGCTCAGTCCCAGGTTGGTTTTAAAAGGTATTTGTTCTTTAACATTTCCACTTGATTGTCCTTCTTACTTTTTTGCAGAGCTTTCACTATGCTTTAAAAGGAAATGGGGTGGGTGGTTGAGGTGGGAAGGTTGGGAGCAGAGTAGCAGCTTTTAACTCAGAAGTTCATTTGCACACCTCAGCCTTGTAGAACTACGAAAAGCTCTGGAACGCTGAAAGTGACGCGTGTCACAATTCAGCATTTCTGGACTTATGCTAGAAGGTCCACTTTCAAGTTTCCAAATTTGTACACCAGAATGCACAGTGCTTTCAGGGGAAACACTGAGAAATGTGGATAAAGAAAAAAAAGTTTCATATTAAGCACTAAGCACTCGGTGCTACAGTTAGGTAGGCCTCCAGTTCTTCCACAATAGTCCAATAAAGAGGAAATGAATAGACTCATACACAAGCACAGCCTTCAGTGGTAGCCATAGTAATAATCATCTCTGAGGGGAACCCTAGCAAAGCCAGAAACTGTGGCCATGGAGGAACCCCACTCTCTTTCTCGCTACACAGTTTTTTTTATATTGCTCTTTGTGGTGGAGAAGGGGCTCTAGATATGGCAATTTGCTAATACCACCTCAGAATGGTGGTGGCCAATCCCGACCACTTCTTTGTGTATAAATAGCCTGCTGTCATGACGATGAAAGACGCAGAAAGGCTTGAGGTGGAGAGTGTGCCCGTGTTGGCTCCAGGAGTGGCGTGGGGCGGCACGGCGGTGGAGTCTCATTAGCCGAGCACGGGTAGTAGTGTCTGGCTGGCACACGGGAGCACTTTGTCAAGTGCCAGCATGCTCCCTTGGCTGTGCCATCGCCCTGCATTGTGCAAGGCAATCATGGTAATGATAAAAAAGAGAGTAAGACTTGTGCCAGCTGAGGATGTCTGACTAATAGAGAAAGCAGTCATTTTAGAGTACAGTCCTCTTTACTGTAGACAGGAGAGGCTAACATTCAGCATGTCACTCAAGGAACATTGTGGAAACAGAAAAACTGAGGGTTTGATATCGAGTCACTGTGATGTATTTCTGCACACCACAATGCTTTATTGATGTATTTCTGTACATTGCAATGTCATATTGAAAAGTGTGTTAGCACATTATATTAACAGAAATTGCTGTTGCTTATACCTGCTGGTTTAATTTTGTCTGTAGTAATGGAATGACGGTCTTAATTATATAATGAATTAATTGACAAATCCCTAGTGATATTTCAGCTGAAAAACTCAAGTGTTGATCAAGTTGGGACCAAGGCCAAGTGCATGTGGGATGCATAAGGTGCTTATATTTACCAGTAGCCAAATGTAAATGGAGATGGTTCTAGAGGCATGCAGTAACACCTGTGCAATATGTGTGTTTGTTTAGGTTTAGTGTTTGTTTACTTAGTGTTTGTGCTTTTTTTGGATTACTCCTTATACTACATTGACTTAAGTTTGAAGCTTTGTTAGTCATATTGAAGAATACCTTGGGAACAATTGGTCAACCAGTCATAAACAAATACATCCACTGCCTTGCCTAACTGATTCAGGTAAAGAGATCCAAACTTTGCACTATAGGCCTGCAGGTTGGAAGAAACACAGTACGTTTTCTCCTGTGGACATACTGCAAAGAAATATGCAGTATAGTTATACATTTTTGTGTCCCTGAAAGAAGCAGTCCTATGGACACAGACTTTCCAGAGATCCTCTTGTACCAGAGATTCTCTATCCTGTCATCTAGTTGGTGGGAGCCAGTGACTCCAGACTGGGCTGAGTGCATACTAAGAGAACCGGATGCATTTCCCTCTCACCACCATTCTGAGGGATTTGAAATGCATGCTGGGTGGCCTGATGGGGATGGGAGTGTAATGAGTGCTAGAAAGAGCACCCGCAGCACACTAAAGCCTCCTTAGCGGCCGCTCGGAGTGTTTTACACACTAAACACTTACAGGATATGCAGCCTTTTTTTCTCGCCTCCAACAGTCTTTAACCTCATTGCCTTATACACGTCTCTGTGCGTATTTGTAAGAATGTGTGTGTGTGTGTAAAGCTACTACTAGTAAAGCCTTATGAACAAAACAGAAAATGTTTCAAATCAGAGAAGGGATGTGAGCAAGGAAAGAAGGAGGAAGGAAGGAAGAAACAAGAGATATGAGAGAAGAATTTACTCAGGAAGTATAGAATTCCTACTGTTGTACAGCTTTAATCTTTGTTTCTTTAAAAAGCCCTTTAAGTTATATGTGTTATGTCATTAAGTGTAACAGCTTGCCAGCACGCTAGTGATGTTTAACACAATGATTAGGCACTTATTAATTAGTAATTATGGAGGGAGTGAGTTGTAATTAGCAGCTTTTGGTAGTAGCTTTTAACGTAAGCCATCTCAGTGGTTTGATGGCATTTGCACATGAGGAAAGCATTTTATTTCTTGGTCCAGTGATGACAGAATCTGTCGTGCAGTGCTTTCTCGACTTCCACCAGGGATGGGAAATGGGTCTGAAGTGCTTTTGGACTCGTAATCGTCCACCGAGTGCATTGATCATACTTAAACAGCACTCAGAGTTATTGTAACACTGGGCTAGCCTCCTCTAGGCTAGACTGGGAGGGCCGCATGGAGGCAATGACTCATTTCAGTGGACCATGGGGGCACCTCCACTCATGATGATACTCATCCAGAGTTGGGATTGCAGAGAAGCATTGCTCTAGTCTTGCTTCAGCTATGACATAAAGAGATGTTAAGTTCTCTTCTCTTTATGTCTCCACATGCTCCACTTTATTTCTCCACATGCTGTTGCTGTCCCTAGGTCAGTTTTGGATGTTTCAACCTTAAAAGTACTGCACACAAGCTGCTTTGAAGGAGAAATCTGGTGTGAATCAGCCCTGTTGTTCGAGGTCACTGAGTGTTTTCTGTAGGAAAGAGAACCAGAAAATTTGACAATGTAGACAACACAGTGAACTGGTAGCTGATGTTAACTAAATGGGGCATAGGAAAATGAAACTGAAAGTGAGTTCATATGCCCTATTTGATTTTCTCGTTCGTTTTTTTACCGACAGCAATCAATGAGCTTGAACAATTGATTGATTCCACACTGAATTTCTCCTTTAAGACGCATGCAAACTGGACAATGAAAGACACAAGCACAGACACGGGTGTGTGCACAAACACGCACACACACACAAACACTGGATCATGCTTCAGAACTCTTACAGTGCCTGACTGCTTCACATGTCAGTCTCATGAATGGAAGAAATAATATGGAGAGGGGGAAAGTGTAGATTAATGGCAGGTATTGACACAAATTCCTTTGGGTTTCAAGGCAGGTTGTTGGTTGTAAGATCTGATCAGAGCTGCCTGAAGGCAGGCTCAGTTTGAAGACTAGAGCATGGCTTTGTTTAATGAATTAATTGTAATCCACATCAGATGGGCCATCCAACACTGCCTGCAGAAACCTTTGTAAATCATACGTCCCAGAGCGTCATTAACAAGTAAATTATCTTCCATAAATCTATCACATTCACGGCAAATGGAAACCATTCCACTGATTGGTGGGCTTGCAGAAAAGTTGAGACTATGAACTTTTGCTTATATGGGATATTTAGTCCATGTTTTAGCACATGCTTTTGACAGGCCAATTTTCATGTGTCATTTAACCCAATAATACATATGGGCCAGAGGAGTGGAAAATGTGTTTATGAAATATTAAAATGGGATTGACACTTGCCAGAACTAACTTTTAATGTAGACACCAACCACCCCCCACATACACCACCATCCACCCACACAACACTCACACACACACACACACACACATCCCACATGCCTATAAATTCCATATTTCACAGCAGCAGAAAGAATCAGTCACATAATTCTGTCAGGAACCATCACAGTCACTCCACTGGGGATAAATATCTACACTCTCCCTCCAAAATGCTGCTCATTTGATTCAATCTTGTCATAAAGCTAATTGAGAAGCCTGTATTGAAGTGGAGTCAATACAGTATATTATACAAGTGGAGGGCAACTTTAAGGCCTCCCGCTGTGTGGAAAAGGAAGGCACGTGGCCATTATGTGTAGCATGACGCTGATGAGACTCGTGTGGGCTGAGCATGGCTGGCTCATTATGATTTTGTAAAGTAAATGAAAACCAACACATAAGATTCCTTTCGGAAATGTTATGGATTCATCCTCAGATAGATTGTGTCATTTGTTTGTTAGTGTTTCATGTATGTTTTTTTCTTTATTGTTCATTATTATTTTGTTTTTGCTTTTGATCTTCTGTCTATCTTAGGTTGTTAGTGAAGAAGACAGGATGCATTTGTACCTTGTAAAGTGAAAAGAGGCTGTTTGTAAGAGACATGTGGCGACGCAATGCTACAGATGCTCTGGCATTGATAAATCCGGCGGATATGGCGCCCCCCTCCCCCCCTCTCTCTCCATCTCTCTCCCTTTCCATCTCTCTCTCACTCTTTCTGCTCTAGACCAGCCATTTCCCCTCAGCGAGTCACCAGAGGACCATGCTGAAACAAATTGATTCTGCTTGATTGCTGTTTTTCTTTTTTGATTTGCTCTAAGCATGCTCCAAGTAGCAAAGCACTGGAGATTTCACTCTGAGATTTCATTCCTGTTTCTCTTTGAGCCCATCACAAAAACCAAGTCTGAGACAAGCCAACGAGATTACATGTGCTGAACAGATTTCAGAAACTCATTACAATGAGTGTCCTGATTGATGAAACATGCTTTAACATTATTATGGGTGAGGTATGCTTCAAATAGTTTCCACATTAATGTACAAAATAATACAAAAGATAAAGGATCAGTTGCATGTGATGCATGTAATGATTTGCTGCTTTTGTGTGATGGTTCATTTGTGTGTACCGGCATATTTCCTGTGCATTACTGTGGTTTTGCTTCAAAAACTTGTCAGGTACAAGAGTCCTTCATCAAAATTAAGGACTAACCCACCAAATGCATACGCATAAGAATGTAACATCTGCCCATGCGAGATTGGCCACACGCTGCTGTAACGACTGTGTTACCCGGGTGGTTAAATTGCAGCAGTTGCCTTGGGAACCATCGTTTGCTTTCCATCTTAAGACGGTAGCAACACTTAACCCAGGTGATGAGGGAGGTTTGGTGAGAGGGGTGTGTGTGTGCGTGTGTATGTGTGTGTGTGTGTGTGGGGGGGGGGGACTCTCACACGAAGAAAAGTACAACATTACATAGCTGACAAGTAATTCTACAGTGAGTGAGCTGAGGATGTGTATAGCCTGTGGATCTGCTGCTTCCACAGGAGTTGGAGCGCACTCAGTAAACAACACTTGCTGAGTGATTATGGAGAGAATTGATTCCAGGCAAACAGGTGTGTGTTCAAATTGTGTAGTAGGCTAAGTGTGTGGCAACTATAGAGGGTTTCACAAAAGGCTTGTACACACAAATAGCTCATTTAACTGGGATATACAGAAAAACAGACTTGGGCATTACCTGTCCAAAGCCATTGGTTTGTGCTGTTGCTGTGCTGTTTGTCAGTATGATGGTGTCCACTCCCTTGTTTGCAGACAGACTTTCAAGAAAAGAAAAAAAAAAAACTTAGGTGTTTTACAGCACCCATGCCAGACAGTAGGGCAGAGTGAGAGAGACAAAAAAAGACAAAAAGAGAGAGAGAGAGAGAGAGAGAGGAAGAGAGAAACGAGAAAAACAAATGGAGGTGTTGGCACAGCACCCTGAAATCGGCAATCACACATGCGCATACACACACACACATGCACACACGCGCACACACACAAGACGTCGGCCCCAAGCCCAGCCCGCTTGTGTGGGTGTAGTGCTGTGGAGAGCCCGTTGTCAAGGAGATGGGATTTATTAATATATTTATGGCTTTGTTTGCTCGCCCCTTTATTTTTAGCCTGATAGTGGGGTGAGTTCCCTGTAATTGTTCAATCAGTGGATATTTCAGTGTACAGCATTGCAGTAACCTGGTGTTTGATAAGTGCTCATTAACACTCTCGGGAGGGTAAATATGTGCAACTCCTGTGTCTTTGTGGGAACAAGAGGTAATTCTGGAGTGAGACAAACATGTGGGAAGGCTATAGAAAGAGGAAGTGCAGGCGGAACCTGCTGTCAGCTCCCAGCTTGAACCGGGGGACTCCTCAGAGGAAATTAGGGACGTACAACAGCGGTTCCAAGGATGTCTAAAACAGAGTTCCCCACGTTCCCCAGACTGCAGATACGCAAATAGAAAACACACAAGTGCACGCACACACACACACACACACACACACACACAGACTCTCTCTATTTTTCTCTGTCTCTCTCTCACACACACACACAAATACACATAGCTCGGGGTAGTGACCTGAATGTAACCACACATACACACACACACACCCTCTATGACACGTCTTAAAAACGTGTAGACAGCGACATGACATGGTTTCGCCTCAGTAGTGGGTAGCATGTCCCTCAGGGTGCTTGTGAGAGCCGGTGCGTTTAGGTTTTGCATTTAAAGAGCGGCTCGATGAGGCGGAATCACAGACACAGGGGCCTTGGCTGTCATCTCTCTGAGAGCAGACTCACAGGAGAGAGGGAGAAAAAGAGGGGATGGAAGAATAGAAGAGGAAAAGGGAAACCAGAGAGACAGAAGGGATGGTGTGAGAGGGAGAAGAGAAAAGAAAGGAGAGAGATAGGATGATAGAGAGGAGAGAGAGAGATACAGAGAGAGGGGTGGGGTGATCTGAGCACCACTGAGCATTGGGATGTCAGAACCTCTCCACTTCTTCCCTCTCCTCTTCTCTTTTTACCACTATCCTCCACTTTCCCTCTCTTCTCTTCCCCTCTCCTCTCCTCTCCTCCCTTCTCCTCTCCTCTCCTCTGCCCTCTCCTCTGCTCTTTCCCCTCCCCTCTCCTCTCCTCTCCTCTCCTCTGCCCTCTCCTCTCCTCTGCTCTCCCCTCTCCCCTCCCCTGTCCTCTCTTCTACTTTCTTGTCCTCTCCTCTCTTCTCCTCTCTCCTCTCCTCAGCTCTCTCCCCTCCCCTCTCCTCTCCTCTCCTCTGCCCTCTCCTCTCCTCTGCTCTCCCCTCCTCTCCTCTCTTGTCCTCTCTTGCCCTCTCCTCTCCTCTCTTGTTCTCTCCTCTCCACTGCCCTCTCCTCTCCTCTCCTCTCCTTTCCACTCCTTTCCTCTCCTCCCCTCCCCTCTCTCCTCTCCTGTACTCTATGCTGGTGGAGACATCTTGACAATGCAAAGCACACCAGTCCTGCTCTAGTGGCCCTGTGAGCAAGTGACATTACTGTTTAACAGGAGAGGTATGGTAACACTGTCTCTAGGAGTGTGTGAGTGTGTGTGGAGATGCACTGATGTGATTTCTAAACGTCCCTCGGTGTAGTCGTGTACACAAGTCGTGTGTGACATCATTGTTTTATTCATGGTTTACTGCCAGATGCACTGGTGCCTGAGCAGGGGCCTTGGAACCCTTGAGCTAAAACGCTGCACACCAGTCCAAGTCCACATCCAAGTCCTTGTGCTTCTACAGTTTGTTCATCGTTAGCTTAGCACAGGTAGCACATTATCACAGGCACAGATTCACTTCAGACACTGACAGCGAGATAGAAAGAGAGAGAGAGAGAGAGAATGAGAGAGAGAGGGAGGGGGGTGGTAATCTGTGCAGCGGTGTAAAAACAGCGCTTTCGAGCAGTGAGCGCTGAACGCATGTGCACACAGCTGAGACCAGAGACAGGAGAGGGGGGAGAGAGGAGGAGGAGGAGGGAGGAAAGCCACAGGAGGGAGTGTGCAAAGCTGGGAGTCACACACGTGTGCATATGTATACACACATAAACACACACACACACACATACACATGCATGGACCTACTGCATACACATGTACACACACATACGAAAACAGAGGACTCCCCATCGCTTCCTCTCTCTCTCTCTCACTCTCTCACACACACACACACATATACACACACACATACATACACATCCATGCACCTACTGCATACACATGTACACGCACATACAAAAACAGAGGACTCCCCAGTTCTCTCTCTCTCTCTCACACACACACACATACAGACATACACATGCACGCACCTACTGCATACACATGTACACACACATACAAAAACAGAGGACTCCCCATCACTCTCTCTCTCTCTCTCTCTCACACACACACACACACACTCACACAGGGCTGACACAGAAGAGGCTGTCCCCAGTCTTCCTCACTCACTGTGTCTGCTGCAGCTGACTGCTATTCTGGTATCCCCAGCAGACATCCCAGTGTTAACCTGACGTAAATGATGTTTGACTGGCAAATGGTAATGTGTGGTGTGTGTGTGTGTGTGTGTGTGTGTGTGTGACAGCCCAGCCCTTCCCTCCCACTGGGGCTTATTTATTGACTTGAGGTGAGAACAACCCAGCCCCTCGGCTCCCATTATGTTACAGTAACTCTGTCGGCTGGCTTTCTGTTGAAGCGAAAAAGACAAGACTCTTTTCACAGGTGGAAGCATGACCTCAGATACAACACAGTTCGTATGAAGAGGCATTACAGTAATGAAATCACATCAATATAGAACAGTGATCTAATGATGCAGTTGGTGATATGATTTACTGAATCCAAAATTACAGTTCAGTGTTTGATGAAGTGAAATGTCTAATTCCTTTTAACTGATGTCCTGAAACATTGATGTAAAGAAACCTTTGGGGGAATGTTTGACTGAGTCCTGACAACATAAACTTTGATGTTAACACCAGCTTTATTACCACAAGTGTAATGAAAGTAAATGTAAAATGTAGTATATATATATATATATATATATATATATATACATACACAAATTCACAAGTTTGCAGTATTGCTGTGCGCGTGAAACCGCACTTTCAGGAACAGGCCTGAAGAATGATACTGAAGCTATTTGAAAGCTCAATGACATCAGCTCTGTTATTCTCTCTTCGAGATTAGGGGATATTAATTACATTGACATTCAGTGAGCGAACCAGAAATGGGAATAATGGTTTTCTATTAGCTCGAATGGAATTCCATTTGTGAAGCAGAGCCATCATAGCTTGGCATATATTAGCATTGTGATGCCTGAGGGGGTGAGGATGTGTGTGTGTGTGTGTGTGTTGGGGGGATCCCTCCCTGGAATCCTCAGATAATCGGGGCGGCTTACACAGTCAGATAAGGAAAACAGCGTGTGATTCCTAAACACTATGGGTGGAATCCCGGAGTGCTAGCTGACAGTACTGGCCTTTCATTCTAAATCCAGATGAGTCTCTGTGTGTGTGTGTGTGTGTGTGTGTGTGTTTAAACTGGTGTTGGATAAATATTTTAAGGCTGCAGTTTTGTTTGGAAGGGTGGCTACGATGGCATTTTGAATTATTGAGACCCTTTTTCATGTTAGGGCCTCAATTAAAGTGAGGTTTGGCAGGGGGTACTTGGAGTTTGTGAGAATAACAGACACTCTCTGTATTCCCCCTCAGTCCCTCTTACCAGTGGACTATTTCATAGAAACATTCATAGGACAAGGGACACAGAAACAGCCACATACAATCTCACATCAAAGTGAGGATAAAGGTCTTAGCCTTTTTAGGTACGGTCTGTAATGGCCTGTGTGATTGTGTGTGTGTGTGTCTTTAGCATTGTGATGCCTTAGTATGTGCGTCTGTGTGAAGTGTGTGTATACAGCAATCTGTGAGAGAGAAGAGAGAGTGTGTGTGTGTGACAAAGAGACTAACGAGGGGGTTAACTGCACTGCTGGCTTGATTGGGCTTAGTTTGGGTCTGGCTTGGCCAGCCGGAGGATCTCCACTGCCACAGAGGAAGCCAGGAGTGACTCATCAGGGGCTGAGGCACAGGCCGACCTCTGCTACAGGAGTAGGAGATCAAACTAACATCTAAACCTCTAAGCCCTCCATCCATCCCTCTATTTCTCTTTCTAACTCTGCTTTACTCTGTTTGTCTTTCCTCTGGACCCCCTTATTCATCCTCTCTGGTTCTCCAGCTGCCATTGTTGTTGCCTGATTTCTGTCTTTCCTTTTTGTATTTCTCTCTCTCTCTCTCTCTCTCTCTTATTCACTATTTCTCTTTTACTCACTCACTCTGCTTATAGTACTACTTCTGTTGTCAGTCCCCCCCCCACCTCCACCCCCTCCTCCCAATTTCCTCTCTCATCATAAGAGCTGAAAATAGAATGTGGAGGCTATTGGTTTCCCAGTGTAATTGTATTGTTGGTGGGAGAGATAGAGAGAGTGAACGAAAGAGAGATGAATGAATGAAAGAAAGAAAGAGAGAGAATAAAACCAGAGAAAACCCTCTGCCTCTGAAGTCCAACAAAATAATGGGCTCTCTGCCAAAATGTGTATTTCTGGCCTTGTTTCTCTCTCTCTCTCTCTCTCTCTCTCTCTCTCTATCTCTGTCTTTCTCTCTCTCTGTCTCTCCACTGTGAGTCCCTGACTTAAATGTGCACTGTTGGCTTTGTGCATGTTTACAGTAAGCGGCTCGCAGCAGGAGAGCACAGATGAGCAAGCGTACTCATTTAGGCGAACCACAAAACGAAACTGCGTCCATAAAAGAGAGCATGCACACACAAGCAGCTTAGATCAACATCCGGGAACGGGCATATTCATGATTTAAAAGCCAACACACACACACACACACACAAGTGTACATGTCAGGTTTACTAGGTCAGCATTACATATTTCTGAGGTTTGGTGGAGGGGTGTTGTCTGTGCTAGCTACAAGTTCTATACACAGCATAGAGGCAGGTGCTTCTCCATCATGTCAGCTTGCTGTAGGGTTAGGGTGCCGCTAGTTGAAAAGTGGTCTGCAGGATGCGGATGTCATCAAGGGGATCTCTCTGAGGCCTGTCGAACCCTCGCCGGGGTGCCACCTCGTCGAGGAGACATGGCCGACATTTAAGATGCATGATCATCCGGCGGAGGAGGAAGGACACGTGGTTTCAAAGTCGATTAAGTGCATTTCACTCTGATGCCTTAATCTTCTCCCTCTTTCCTGTGAATGATGACGGTCCTGAATAATGCATGACAGGCTCCATAAGGCCCCTCCCGTTTGTCGGCACCGCAGCTTGCCCCTATACACTGTATGTTCCCGATAACAGCTGATGCACCTAATAGTGCCAATATGCTCCAAAGGAAGACCCCAAGGGCCGCCTTGTTTCACATGCATCACGTACTCACTTAAAATGGTAATGGCAATCAGTGCTTTCCATGTCAGGAAGCTTTTGTGTGTAACACAAAGCTGGTCCTTGCTCTATTGTCATCCTTACTGATGCACAGGGGACTTGACACATGATTCTTGTGTTTTAAGGTTAAGCAGAAGTGGAAAAAAACTGGGGTGATCTGACATATGCGCTATCCCATAGCCCGTGGAGAAGTGCATCAGCCCACAGGAGAAATTGGATTTAAAATGGGAGAGAGGAATACAGACAAATGGTGAATACAGTCTCGACTCGCACACTTTAATTAGGCCGTACACTTATGGTGGCGCGGAACATAATGTAATGAGGGAGATTTGTATCTTTCAGTGCCTTGTGTGGGATTAATTAAAACAAAGGCCTCAGAGAGAGAGAGAAAGAGAGAGACAAATAGACATCAACAGAGAGGGAGAGATGAGTAAGGATTGTGTGAGTATGTAAAGAGAGAGAGAAACCAAGAGACACTAAGAGAGGGTGAGAGAATTGAGAGAGAAGAGTAAGAAAGAATTGAGCAGGTGTGGAGCAGAAGGGAAACACGTTGGAAGAGGTCTCCCCATGTCACAGCGTTCCTTTCGTAGTCTCGGATTAATAAATTCACAGAGCTGAGCTGAGAGAAGACAGGAGTGCCCCCTGTGACGTTCACCCACTCAGGGCACAGAGACCAGCTAGTCTGCCAGCCTGTGCTCTCTCAAACATTTCCTTAACAGGTTCTTATTATGCCGTCTGTCTGCTCGTGTCAGAGGGCATCACCATGTGCACGAGACTCCCTCTGGGCTTGTGTGTGAATCCTCACGTAGGCACATGCACACAGAGAAATACACATACACACACACAGTTATAGAAACAACAGTAAGTAGTAAGAGGTGTGGCTTTACTAATGGCTAAACTAAGGGCTTTACTAATGGAGTGTGACTACAAAGCAGATTGCAAAAAAATGTAAGTGATGTGAGTAACAATTCTAGTGGACTTTTGGGAAATCACAAAACGCAACAATAAAACAAACAATAGCATCATTGCCCAACTGTAGTTAACCTGTACTTGTCGCTTGCCTGGTCTCTGTCACTTAACTTCACAGCTGAGAGAGGGCTTGATGCCTCAAATCTTGCCTTCAAAGGGCCTCACAAAATAGGGTATTAGCATAATTAGTGCCTGATTGTGACTTTATTGAGGCTGATTGAGGAAGGAGTGGCGTCGTCGATGACGTCGTCACACATGTGTTTCTGATTTAGCAGTGTTCAGACGATTCACAGATGAAGCTTTCTCTTCCTCCTCCTCCTTCCCCTCCTTCTTGTTTGGGTGGTGTGTGTGTGTTTGTGTGTGTGTGTGTGTGAGTGTGTGTGTGTGTGTGGAGGGGGGGTTTCACTGAAATGATAAGAGATATGGGCTAGTTGGTATTCCTCAGTCGTGGCGCAGAGTTGTTCCAGGAACCCGTGTTTCTTCTCTGGAGTTTATCGTCACAGACATCTCGCTTGCTTGTTCGCCAGTGTGCTGCTACGCTGGCATGTCTCTGGCCACTGCTGGGCTTCCCGCGTTAATCATGAGGTGGAGATGTCACAACACTTTCCATTGCCAGCTGCCATCACACCCTGAGACGCTCAGCCACTTCAGGGGCCAGCTGAGCCACCATGCTGCACACTTCTCACATGGCGAGAGCTGCAGACAGAAAGCAGAGAATCAGACAATTCTCTTGACAGACCCTGCCTGAATCCCAGTGCCGCTCCTAAGCCCTGAGCCCTAAGCCCTGAGCCCTTAAGACTTAACTGGTGTGAATCAGATTCATGATTTATAGACAAATCCGCCAGGAAATTTGTGGGCACTCCCATCTCGCTGTGCCACCATTAATGCGGTGCTACATTGCATTGAAAGCCATTGGAAGCAAGTGACAGTCATGGCATAAAGAAAGAAGCTTTGACAATGTTTGGCAGTAGCCCCCAGTCATTCACTAAAGTACCAATATATTAGCCCCCACGTTAAGGCTTCTAAAATGTGCATAATAAGGCGGTTATATTAGTAAAATCTGCTGACAATGATGTTAGCTTTCTAGCATAATCACTAGATTGCTGTAACCAGGTGGCTACAACTAGCCTACATTACATTAAAAACAAACCTAATATTTTATATGAAAGATTACTTCTTAACTTCCACCAGTAGCATCCATTAACTTAATGAATTCCTAACTGCAACACCGTAGCAATGGTGGCATCATTTACTTCCGTATTTTGCCAGATTTGTCTATACTAGATAAGCCTTTGAGGGTTTAGGTTTCGTGTTTTCAAACTGAAAGTGCTTGTAACGATTAAGCAATAGAGGTTGCCGAAAGAGCTTTCATTCACCCTGTAATGAGCCATTTAACCATCAAAGTGACTATGAAGCTGGTAAATTAACCTAAAAATGTTGCCTGGTATCCCTTTAACTGGTGTGACTCAGATTCATGATTGTCTGATTTATGCTAGAAAAGCCTTTTAGGGTTTAGGGCTCGTGGTTGGTGGGGATTGGGATTCAGCCCCTGATTCACTGAAGACCGAAATGTAGTGTCAGTGCCGTACTTGTATGCACATGTGTGTCTTTCTTTCTTTCTTTCTTTTTTTTTTTTACTTTTCCCTTTATTTGTATTAGCATCAGCCTGCCAAGGACCACACATGTCTACACACAATTAATGTAATGTCTACACACAGTTAATGTACATCATTGTCCCATCTTAAAGAAATAAACAGAAACAGACACATACATACAAGAAGTGAGTTTCGATTTCAGTTCCTTGGGCTTCACTTCACTCCATTCATAAGACACCCCCCAACAACACCCCCGCCACCGCACCCTTGTTTTTTCATCTTTTCGCCAAGCCAAGCATATAATAGGGTTGTGCCATGGCTGTCAATCATCCATCACCCATCTTTAATGTTGGCACGCTTAGAGGCAGATGTCTTGTGATTCTTTTGTCATCTTAGACAGCTGTGTTGGGCTTTCACACTGGGATGGAACACAGGCTGTTGAAAATGAACCTCAGAGGTGCCTTCTCTTCTGTAAGCCACAGAAAAATGCAATTTGTCTCAGGTTTTTTTTCTGTTTATATTTCATATAAATATGTTTCAACTGCAAAAAATGTAATATTTGTTTAGGAATAGCTTAGCACATCAAGATTATTGCACACAAGGAATCAATGATTTATTAGTTTTGGGGTTCTTTGGGTTTTTTTTTTTTTTTTACAAGTAACTCACTGCTTGTCTTTGTAAAATGCATGCATCTTGAGTATTCTTCAGTTTTCAGTAAATTTTTCAGTTTATTCATATATTTATTTGAATATTTGTGACACCTACCTACCAGTCCTGTATACAGCCATTAGAGCACAGAACCCTGAGGCTTTGACACTGAATTTGCATCTCTTGTCGCTAGTTCAATGTCACTGATTAGCTGACATGAGCTTTTAATCAAATTTGTAATGTATTGTGTGGTGGTGGTGGTGGAGGTTTGGGTGGTGGTGGTGGTGTGTGTGTGTGTGTTGGGGGGGGTTTGATGAGTGTTCGGCTGAACCTCTCCTGGCTGGCTCTCCTGCACTCTCCCGCGGCAGTAATGGAAATCTATACTGCGAGGAGTTAGTAGCCTACTGCACTGCCACGCGGCATGGCAGGGTAGTGATTCTGTACGAGACAGGCTTGAGAAATGGAGGCCGCCGGCAGTTTGTATGGAATCCAAGTTGTTTGACGATTCTATAAATATTACCCAGACAACAGAAGATCTATTTCCAGAAGCTGCAGTCTGTGGATTTCTAGTGTTGACCCAAGCAGTTCACTCACATACGACCAAGAGAGAGACAGAAACAGAGACAGATAGAGAGAAAGACAGCTAGAGAAAGAGAGACAGTTAGAGAAGAAGACAGAAAGAGAGAGGGGTTGCACTGAGACACTTGCCCTCTGTCCTCTGAATTTAAAGCTGTTGTGACAGCACTGTTTCATGAAATTAGATTTCAAATTCTGGTTGGAAAAAAGCTCCCCTGCGCTTTTTAAAATATTTATTGGGAAAAGGCATTTTCAAACGTCACCAGCTTGCACAATGCACTGCTGTTATTTGACAGAGATGATATTGTGTTTCTCTGTTAAGAAGTTTGCCGCCATGCAGACTTGCCCAACTCCTACACCTGAATATTCCATGACATACTTCTCAAATAAGAAGGTCACTCCTATCCTATCCTTTCCTCCTGTTCATTTCTGTTGTCTTTTTAGCACTGAGATTCGCTGAATCAGTCTTATCCAAAGTGACTCAAAGTATTGAACAGGTATATTCTGTGTTTTACATGCTCCCTGCTCCCTCTGGGTTTGTACAGCATATGTTCTATGACATTATTTTTGCAGTATTATGATCTACCACCTTTCCCACAGGAAAAGAGATTTCACACATCTGCTTTTGAATTTAGGTGTATATTTTTAATGCTAAGTTGCTAATGCTACTGTGTTTCTGCTCTGTGTTTTTCTTTGCTGTCTAGGACTACACGCTGACTATGTACTTCCAGCAGTACTGGAGGGATAAGCGACTGGCTTATGCAGGGATCCCCCTCAACCTCACCCTGGACAACCGGGTAGCTGACCAGCTCTGGGTGCCGGACACCTATTTCCTGAACGATAAGAAGTCATTCGTGCACGGCGTAACAGTGAAGAACCGCATGATCCGTCTCCACCCAGATGGAACAGTCCTCTATGGGATGAGGTTGGTACAAAAAGATAAGAGATAAGATAGTCATTTTGAGTCAGTTTGTTGTTGAGCACTGGTACCATATCTCTTATAGCCTGCATCTAGGAGATGTAATATGTAATGTAATAATTATAAAAACCAAACCATACTAACCGACTAACTTACTAACTACAACTAAACAGGAGTTTATATTGGAGGAATTCCTAGTAAATGGTCTATTATGTGTAGGATAAGGTCATACAGAATAAGATATTAATAAGTGACATGTAATGGCTAACAAATGGCTAGTATGTTACTGATTTGCATGTTGTCAAGCTCCTAGTTAATGGTGAATATGTGTACCTTAATCTAAAGTGATATAGAGATCCAACATTTCTCTGTTAAAAATCCTTGATTGGCAATATTCAAATTTTTAAGCTCTATCTGTCTCTATCTAGCCAGTTTGACACTATTATCCTCAAAGTACCTCAAAGTAATACCCAGGTATACGTGTGGTTCACCCAGCTTGATTACCGTTGAGGGTTTATTATCATAGATCACTTTAGTGCTTGCAAATCAGGCAAAGCTGTAGTGTTTTATGTACGTTGATGTCAAGTTCTGGTAAACATTTTATCAAAAGAGAATTGACTGGGTCTACCTGACATATGCACAATATTTTTTTTTGCTAAATCATAATATTGTATTTTTTGTAATCTTAACGCAAAATGGGATGAAAACAGAAGTCGTAGAATGGTGGTGATTTGATTTTGGATTTTCAATCACATGTTAATTTAGTTGATGATTTGTTCTCATCAGAGACCCAAATTGCACAACTGATTAGTTGCATAGAACACAGCACAGTCCAGAGCACTACCCCCCCTCCACCTCTCTCTCTCTCTTTCTTTCTCCTCCCTCCTCCCCCCTTCCTCTCTCTGGTGAGATAAGACCAGGCCTTTGTTTGCTTCCTGCGTCTTCCTCAGCCTTCGAGTGACACGGCGGGATAAAGGCAGAAAGTCAGAGAGGCGACTGATAAATTGTATCCTGTTGCCTGGGTGTGTCTTATCTCAGCAACTCTCTCATTAAGAAGAGACTGCTTGTCCATAATGGCTTCTTTTTTCATTTGTACATTTGTTATCTGTTAGATGTTTTTGTTTAAAACTTTTAGACAGGCTAGATTAATGTGATTATGGCCTCAAAAATTTGTAATAATACAATATCTACCAGAATATTAACCTAATGGTACAAATTAGCTAAAACATGAGTTCTCTATAGCCTCGGAACCATTTAGCATCTTCCATCTTCCAGATAGTGTCCATAGTCATCTTCTGAATTCCTTTGTCAGTAAGCTCTTATTCTGTCTCCTCCATTCCCAGAGTCTACTACTCTGCATAGGGCCAGTGTTTTCCATTCTGTCACTCCAAGACGAATGTGCATGAATGGCTATAGATGTAGAGACTGTGATAAGCGAGGTTTCCCATAATGCACCCTGCTTTGGCCAGGTTTATCGAACTCAAACTGACCTGAATGATTTATCGCATGACATTTCACCACGGCATCATTGGTCTGTGCATCTGTGTCTCTCATAACACACGGGAGGGAGAGATTGGTCTATCAGGTAATGCAAGGGATAAGGGGGGTGGGGGGGGGGGGCCATTGATAGCGGAAAAGGCTGAGGATTTTTATTTGTTTGCCTGGGCTGAGGCCATTAAAGCAGGAGTGCTCTCACGTTTATGGTAATGTGCGTGAGGCCACGCTCATTAATCCAGCCCTGAAATGGAACTGGCTAGCTTGCCTCTTAAACCAGTGCAATGTAGAAAGGCCCCTCAGATGGGGTTGCCCAGTTAAATTTACAGACTTTTTTCAGAAGATAAAGTATATGTCTATTAGGTAGAGTATGAACCATAACTTAACAAGGTTTGTTGATCTAAGTGCCCTGTTTTGTTTCAGCATCAACGAAATTCCCAATTTATATCACCCGGTTGCTGTTGTCGTAGGCTTATAGGCCTCTAGTTGAAATGTTCACTGTGTAGTTTCATCACCTCTTCAAACACTTCATAATTTGTCTAGAAGTAAACTTTTCATAAATCAAAACATGTAAGTATGTACTAATATCCACCACGTCTAATTGTTTTTGCTAATACCATTTCACCCAAATATAAAAGGGGATTGGGTTTATTATTCTGCTGTCTAACTGCTACAGAGGAGAATTATACGTCCTTTTTTTCTGACATCCCAGGTTTTTTTTTATGGCTGTCATCACATAATGCTCATTTATTTCCCATTGGTTTCCCCCTTTTGCTAGACCTTCACCATGAGTGGTTCTTTTCACAGTAAACAACTGTCCTGGAACAAAATGATAAATGAAATATTCCTGAAAATCTGCAGTGAAATGGTTTAATGCAAAGGTATTCTGTTCAATTAGGATGTGTTGTTCAAGTTCAGTCATCCAAGCTTGGCTTTTGCATATGCACACAGTGTTTGCTCTATATTTGCTTCAAAGACTTTCTCGGGGCAGGGGGGCATATTTTAATTTTAATTTTTATTATTGCAGACATTCTAATTAGCATATTTTTTCCACCACCACTGAAGACCCACCTTGCATACACAATCAAATACGTTTGCTTTTTGTTCATCCAAATATAGGCTGTACATCTGTGGCTTATAAATACGCCCTCTTTCAGTGGATGTAGGTTATGTGTTTCTGTTGAGCTTGTAAGAATTTCTACAGTTTTGTGTGGGGAAAAAAAGCACAAATTGATTTCCCGCCTTGTTAGCGACTGTCTGACATGTTTTACTCTCTGTGAGACACCGCCTTTGGAATTCTATGGCAGTTGGAGGTAAGATGGGGTCAGCAAGGACATGCCCTCAGCCACATAAAAGCATGTCTAACCTAGGCAACCATGGGTTACAAGAAAGCCCAAATTACCATTCAAACATTTTACAGCCCATAATATCTAAAGGTTCAAGTTCCCTTTAATAATTTTTATAATCTATAAAAAATCATTCAAAGTCATATTTCTTCTTGCATTGCTGTAAAGTAGTCCACAAAAGATATGGCCGCGTGGAGCCACTTCCGTCTGACCTACATAGACAGGTGTGGTGTGATGTGGTGTGGTTTAGAATGTCTTCTCCCAGTCCCATGTCCAATGCCTCAGCTTGTGTGCTGGAGAGAGACAGGGGCTCAGAGTCTGTTGTCAGTGCTGGACAAAAACCCTGTGAAGGGGAAGATGGCTCACTCTTGTGAATCCATCTGTTTGACGTTCTCAAGATTTAAGGCCCCTGCTTTCACACATTAGAGTGACTCTGAGAAAAAGGTGAGGTGTTTCTGTGTGTGTGTGCCTGGGCATGTTTTTGTGCATGGTTGTATGGCTATATCTAGCTAACCACTCCCCTGGCATGTTTGTATGTGTGTATGTATTTGTGTGTGTGTGTGTGTGTGTGTACGTGTGTGTGTGTGTGTGTGTATGTGCATTACAGAATTACAATAACAGCTGCCTGCATGATGGACCTGAGGAGGTACCCTCTGGATCAGCAGAACTGCACTCTGGAGATTGAGAGCTGTGAGTAACCCCCACCCCAAACACACACACACACACACACACACACACACATATGCCCCCCCCCCTCCACACACACACTTCTCATCCACACCTACACACACAGTCACACACATACACACACAAACTAACACACCTCATATCACACACATGCATCTCACACACACTGTGACGCCACAGTGCATGGAGTATGTCAGTCCTTATATGACCTTTGCCTGTCACATTTCTCCCTCCCTCCAGCCTATGGCAGATCGGTCAATATGTCCCACGCCACTCAGAGGGGCTGCGTCCCCCAGGGGCCCAATGGCTTGTATTGGCAAAATCATTCCCGAGAGCACCCTTCCAGCAGTGGCAGGAGATGAGAGACGGACACAGAGAGAGAGAGAGAGGGAGAGGAGTGTAGTGGTGCAGTGGGGATCCAGGGGAATAGCTCTCTGAGGAATTATCATAAACCCGAAAAGAAGAGAACAGCGTTGGTCCTCTGAGAGCGACAGAGCTGATTTGGCGGTGTGTGTGTGTATGTCTGTATGTGTGGTGGTGGTGTGGGGTCTAGCTGGAGAGAGATTTTGGAGTGAGGTAGTGAGAAGTGACGGGTATTGAGAGGAGTTTTTTTGATTGTCTTTAACTGATTCACTGCTCGATGATTTTGTGTGTGTGTGTGGGGGGGGTTAGGAGCGAAGGTCACAGGAGCTGACAGGGTCAGAGTTACAGATGGTTTACCTCGGGTGTGTCGTCTGACAGCAGCACCGATGTTTAACATCGTTGTTTAACCACCCGTGTCTCTTCAGATGGGCCTAAGATGGTTGTGTCAATCAATCTCCCTCTCTTTCTTTGGCTGTCTTTCCTTCTCTCTCTCTTTCTCTCTCTCTCTCTTTTCGTTCTCTTGCTGAGATGAGGTGAGTATTGGGAGGGCTCCCTGTCATCTTTGTTTTGAGCTGATGAAGGTCACTGATAAGGTGTGCTGTCCACACGAACAACAACTAGGCCAGCTTCAGATTTAGACTCATGTAACTGGGCAATTACATTGTGCCACGCTGTGACTCATGCATCGCCTGCAGGGTCAGAGAAAAGAATTGCATTACTCATCTGGTTGTAACACTGCTGTCTCTCCAAAAAGCTTCAGATATTGTGAAATCAAACACCCTGATCCTTTGACACCAGCTCTACCCATCCCACTTGTTCTCAGGTTGTCCCAATTTTGGACAATTCTGGACCATTTTCTAACACTGCCATTTAAAGAGGCCCTATGCAACTATTTTATCTCAATTTATCGTTATTTAACAGATTAAGAGTCATTGTGGTGGTTCTGTAACTTTATTGGTCGGTGGCTGTTTTGACTCCTCTTAGTGCATCTGGGCAGAGATAGAGAAAATGCAAGGTTCAGCTGGCGAGCTGTGGCCGTATCTCGCAGGAGTCTCAGGTCTCGCGAAGTAACATATTGCAAACACACCTCCCTTTAGACACCGGCTAGTTATAAACACAACATACCGAAGTTGACTCGAAAATTCATCATGGAGCAGCAATAGAAAAAGAAACAGAGAAAACCAGAGAAAGAGAAAAATGACAGTGTTGCAAAATATCTACTCCGAAGCTGTAGGGGGAGCTCTGTAGAGAAAAATGCGAGCACAAACCAAGAAAACAGCAAAGAAATGGCAGATCCTGCACAGGCAGTTTTAAGCTCTTACAGTGGAGAGAAGCAATACTCCCCCGCTCCCCAAAGATATTGGTTGTTACCAAACAGATTTTAAACAAAGTACTAAAGGGATTTGAATTCTTTATTGATTTTAAGGTCATATGCTCTGTGTCTGCATCAAGTTTGACCTCAACCCCGCAAAGCATTGATGAACATTGACGGACTGAGCCTCTGTGGCACAGTGGGGTAATTCATCTTGGGGCAAGGAAGATAAAGATGAAGAAAACAGATAATTATGTATCCACAGATGTATGAATTTCTGATCATTTCAGACACATTTCAGCCAATCCATCATTTCAGGATCATTATAGTCCCCTTGCATTTAAACTCTTTGAGCGTTAACTAAAATAAATGTTATTATACCTGCTTAGGACCATCAGTATACTGTTTATTACAGTGTAAGTGATTTCCCTCATGTAGATGGCTACACAACAGATGACATTGAGTTTTACTGGAAAGGAGGAGAAAATGCTGTCACTGGTGTTCAACGCATCGAGCTGCCCCAGTTCTCCATAGTGGACTTCAAGCTGGTCTCCAGGAATGTGGTCTTTTCGACAGGTAACATACAGCACAATGTAAACACTGTAATAGACTCTTGGGTTGCCATACTGAGCGTGTATACAAGAAAAGAAATCCAGAAAAATGCAGAATGATAAATCTTTCCTTTCATAAACCCATTAACTGCTATAACGAGGAGAAATTTTGATTTTAATTGCTTTCCATTTCATTTGCGTTTTGGAGAACAGCACCAACCAAGACTAGCTCCTGAACAGCCTTATCCACAGCCTGTTCCCACTTCTGCTCCCACTTGCACTTTTGCCCCCGTCTCACTTAAGAACCCTCAATTCCCCATGCTCACGCGTGACGGGTAGAAACAAATTAAAGCTGTCTGCATGCAGGAGCTCTTGAACACACCCCTCTCTCACTCCTGGGCTGAAGAGTGTAACCGGACGTGCAGCGCCACTCATCATCACCATGATTCTTGACATCTTCCATGTTCTGTGTTCTACGCTCCATGTTCCATGTACCATGCTCTGTGTTCCGTGCTCCTTCGTCCTTTTGCCCTTGTGTATGCTCTTCCCAGGTCCTCAGCTCCACTCATTTCAAAGTCTGCCTAATTACAGGCTCCCCATCATGAGCAGCGGCCTCTCATGGAACAATACTAGAACGAGGGACTAATAATGGCCAGGCAATTACCCCTCTGTTTCCTTCAGCCCTGGGAAAATAAATTAATAAATAAATGAGAAGAGTCCAAATAAAGAGAGTGGGGGAAAAGAAGCACTTGATACAGAACATCATATATTCATGAGGCTGAGGAGCCAGGGCATATATTATTCCCTTCCAAAGCCCGACGTCTCAGCGAGGCTCCGCAGTAATGATTATTCCCACTCTGGAATTAATGACATGGAGGATATATATATATTTTTTTGGCTTGTGAGCTTGAGCACAAAGTGTATAGTATAGGCTTCAGATGAATCGATGGTGCACACTTGTTGTCACTGTTGTGTTGTGTCCTGTCGTGTCATTTCGTGCTGTGTTGTAGCCAGTGTTAGAGAATCAAATCAAATCAAATCACGTGCTGCCTGTCTGAGAACAGAAGAGATGAATTCTGGAAGGTTATCGTGAGATGTTCACTGCTCAAACATGCCCCTACCTGAGTGAGCTGTAAACCACTCTGTGTGTGTAAGGTGGTCTGTGTAGGTGAGGTGCCTGTTGGAATGCTTTTGTGCTCCACACACCATTTATAACTGACACCCTGATGCTGTTCCTCAGCAACAGCGTCTATTTGTAGATATTTCTCCTGCCCTCAACACGCGGTTCAAATGTGCATGGGTTGTCACAGACATCACTCTATGCTTTATAAAATTAATGTGAAAAGGACGATGACCCTGACATTTGATGCCTGGTGGAAATACATTACGTGTTCATTCTGTTAGGCTGAGGTCTGTGCCTAATGTGTATTCAAAATAACTTTTTTTTTTTTATTATTGTGCAGACCTATGACATGTCAACGCAAACAAGCATAAAATGTGTTTACAAGGTGTTTAATCTCCTACATTGTGGTCCTCTGCGCTCAAGGCTAGGCAACAACAAATTGCTTGCAATTTTGACCATGCTTGCCTGTTGCCATGGCGATAAAACCAATCCGCGCTGCAATTGCCATAGAAACAGGAACAAAATGTAAAGTATTGCAGTGCAGCTCTTGAAATAAATAGCCTCTCTCTCTCTCTCTTTCTCTCTCTCTCGCTCTCTGTCTCTCTTCCTCTCTCTCCCTCTGTCTTCTCTCCCTTCTCTCCATTACTCTCTCTCTCTCTGCTCTACAGGTGCCTACCCACGACTGTCTCTGAGTTTCAAGCTGAAGAGGAACATTGGCTACTTCATCCTGCAAACATACATGCCCTCCATCTTAATCACCATTCTGTCCTGGGTCTCTTTCTGGATCAACTATGACGCCTCGGCTGCCCGTGTGGCATTAGGTAGCCCACTACCACCCACCACCACACACCCCTGCCTTCACCACCACCCCAACTGTGTGTGTCAGGTGTCAGGCTAAGGGATGTGCTACAAAAGCTTACTGTGACAGACTGACTGGCCTGCTTCCATTTGCAGTGACAAGCTCTTTGAGCAGTGTCATCACAAATATGTGATGAGAAGTTGCTAATTGAAGGTTCAGGTTGTGGATGTGATATTAAACTTGAGCGACAATGACAGTGGCAGTGACAGTTGATGAAGTGTTTAATTTAAGCATAAATCTGGAATTATTCTCAAATTAAACTGTAAGGGCTGATATCTGCTGATGGGTTTATGATTTTGGTTACACTGGTGTCCCATTTCCAGGTCAATAAATTTGGGAGACTTTGGGTACAATGAGCAATGTTGAATATTTACTCAAGGCACTTGACAGGCTGAAGCTTCAGTTGCAAAGGGGAAGCAGCCAGGCAGGGAAAAAAACTCTAAAACTCCTTTAAACCATGTGGCACCTTTAGCAGAAACTGATTTAGAAGGAGCATCTCCCCCTGGGCGGATCCCAGGCAATAGGCATAACAACATAAACCAGAAATCATGGCTTGGGAGCTACTATAAGGTCTCTCCCAGACTTATTACTGTCTGGCCTCCAGCTGTATTGAGATATCAAGTGTGGCCAAAGCATGTGTGACATTCAGCTCTGTTGGAGGTTGGCTGGGCACCTGCTAAAGATGTAGACATGTCCCTGGTCTCCCCTAGCAGTGAAAGCACAGCTAAGTCTGCCCTGAGCTTGCTATGGCTCTCCTCATCTAGAGGGAATATGAGGCCTTAGTCACACACACACACTCACACACACACACACACACACACACACACACACACACACATGTGCGTGCACACTCACACACACACAGTCTCTCTCTCACTTGCTGCCAGACTTTTTTCCCTTATTGCCCTTCCATATGTCTCCCATAACCATTGCACAGCCAGAGATTAGATACCTTTGCATAATGTTGATGGCAGAAAACAGATGGTATAATGTTAGCTTCCTAAGGCTTTGTGAGTATGTGTGTGTGTGTGTGTATTTGTGTGTGTTGGGGAGTGTATTGGTTTTTGTGTGTGCATGTTTGTGTGTATGTATGTCTGCATGCATGTATTGGCATTTGCATTTGTGTGTGTGTGTGTGTGTGTGCATGTGTGATTTGGCATTTGCATTTGTGTGTGTGTATGAGTGTGTGTGTATGTGTGTATGTGTGTGTGCGCATAAAGAACCTCCAGGTGTGTGGCAACATGCCCCAATGATGAATGCTTCCACTACCTCTGCTTCTCTGAGGGGGATTGGTGTTGGCTGAAGGGAGGCGTCCTCTCATTACCCATGTTAAGGAGAGGACTGAAAGCACTTTGTGGCAGAGAGCAGCCACACTGGGACACTAGGAGTCTGAGTTGTGATTCACCTGCCTCTGCCACTCCTGCTGCTGGGTTTTTCTCCTCTCTTTTCTTCTCTTCTCTCCACCACTGCCCTTTTATTTCATTTTGTCCTCATTTCTTTCTCCTCTTCTCTTCCTTTTTCCATCCTCTTTTTCCTCCTCTCTCATCACTTCCTCCTTTATTCCCTCCCCTCCTCCTTTCGCTACTCTACTCTCCTCTCCTCTCTTCTCCTTTCCTCCATTCTCCGGTCTGTCGTCTGCTCCCATTCCCAGAAAAAGCGCAGTAGATCAATGCGGCTACAAAACAATTACATTTAAACTCCATTTCAATCCCAGGACATGCAGCAGCACCAATGAATCTTTCGTTTAAAGGCCTTGTGTCTGGGCACTCCACCCCCTCCCCCCCACCACTGCTGCTGCTGATGCCACTACTGCGATGGTGGTGGTGGTGGTGGAGGTCTATCCCGCAGGCTGTAGTAGTCCATCCCCCTTCTCAGAAACAGCCGTACGACAGAAAACATGCTTCAGGAAGCCATCACAGACCTCACAGCTATAAAAAGAGATCCTGGATTTTTCTCTTAATGACACGGGAGGTCCTGAACTGTTTGGCCTTCGTGAGCCATCGGAGGAGGCATCAGCAGAGTAAATCACTGTGAATCTCTGCCGCTCAGGGTCTGACAGGCGTGCTAGAGAAATGCCATTCTAGGAAGGACGTAAAGGTCATGCAGCTATATTTTAGCTTTAATCAAAAATGCCTTAGGCCTGTGCAGTGTGCAGTATACACAAATAATTCACTCTCATGAGTAATTAATGGCTATAATGTAGTAAACTTGTCAAGTAAGTAGGTAATGTTCATTAATGTCCCTAACTATATCCTGGTCAGAACAGTTAATACACACAAAACATGCAGTAGACTTGCATTTTGAAGTATACTTTACTGCATGAAAAGAGTGTACCAGGGAGTATGCAGTATGCATAGTAAATGTCTGTAGACATACCAATACCCAGCACATATAGGGATATATGTGGAACCATATGCACTCCAGTTTACTCAACTTGTACATACTCCTGGATACACTGCTTACATACTCCTCTACACCTCTTATATACTACTCTACGCCTCTTACATACTCCTCTACACTTCTTACATACTCCTGGACTGACTGACTGATGACTTTATTCTTTAAGTACACAGTTCGTAATGCTACTTAAACTGAGGTGTAACCACAGAACACATACACACACACAGTATAAGAGGAGCCTGCTGGGCTGGGCTCCATAAAGAGAGGGATGGGATAGAGGAAAATAGGGAAGCATTATGTGTCCAGTTAGGTAACTTGTGCGCTCTTGACTCTGCTCAAGAGCTGTGATCCTCCCCTGCTGTACCCGTCTCATGCTGGAATCGATCCCTCTCGCACACTCCCTGTCCTCCCGGCACCCCCCCCCCCCCCACACACACACACACACATACATACACAGACACACACAACACACACACACACACATACACACACACATGCATGCACGCACACACACACACACAGACACACACACGTACACACACACACACGCACATACACACACACATGCATGCATGCACACACACAGACAGACACACACACACACACGCATACACACACACATACACACACACATGCACGCACGCGCACACACACACACACGCACACACACTCACACACACACAGTCGACTTTTATGTAAGCCCAAACAGACGAAAACACGCCCACACCTGTCCCTGGCCTATTCTGGGGACGCAGACCTTTCAAATCAAGGTAAAAAATAAATAAATAAATAAATAACGGTGAGCAAGCATTTACGTAGGCACTGGCTATCCTTACTTTTGGATACTTTGTACTATTTGTGTATGTGTGTGTGTGTGTTGGATGTGTTTCCAGTGGATTTGGCATTTAATCAGCATGTCCCACCTCCACCCAAACCCTTTTATACAAAACTGGGCATAATCACTTGAACTGGGCAACATGCCTGGGGCCTTACACTTATTTATTAATTTATTAATTTATTAATTATTTTAAGATGGATGTCATACCACAGGCAATGACCTGTTTTTAGTCATCATGACTTCTGATTGATGATCACATGATACAACAGTCTCAAAGTGCCACAGTTGAAAATGTTTTGGCCACGTCATAACACACGCTGTTACATGCTATTTAGCAGCCTATGTGCTAAGAAGTTGTCATAGTGCGGAAAGCATTAGAGGAGCTGTCAAGAACATCAGTGATAACAGTGACATGAAACTATTGTTGTTAGAAATAATCATATCAAAACATCAAGACATACTTCAAGATGATGTATGAGATATCTGCTACGAGATGTTCATGCCATGGTTGAAATTTAAAACACTTTATTTCAAAAAGAACCTTTCACAACACCCAAGGCCACTTCACCAAAATAAACATAAAATAGCTATAATAGCCTAATAAAAATAAAAAACTCATGTAGTCAGAAGTGTCACAAAGTGTGCTTGCCAAAAGCAATGAGTTTTTAGATGTCTTTTAAAGTCCACAACGGATTCACAGTGCCTGATGTAATAGGGAAGTAAAAATAATGTTCATCTTATGTCCATGATTGGGGATCAGTAAGAATGCCATGTAGAATTGCACTCTCTGGCAGTGATATAGTCTAGGGCACTGGTTCCCAAACTGTGGTCCGGGGACCCCCAGTGGTCCGCAGCACATTGCCAGGGGGTCTGTGAAAAACTTTACTACAAAATAGCATCTAGCTTCTAATTGAACATATGGATATAAACCTGTATGGTTAAACTGGTGTTGTGATTATGAGGAAGGTCATTGGAAATTGTCCAATCATGAGTGGTCTCCGGCCCAATGAAGTTTGACAACCCCTGTTGTAGGGTCAGTAAGAAGTCACAAAATGCTAATTCCCGGCGGTTGGAAATGAGTTTTAAAATGTTGCAGTCTGGCACTGATTAATTCATCAGCATCCAAAGGGTTATTGCACACAGCATATGTAGAACATATGGCAGTCTGTCTTTGGGTCTGAGGTCTTTTCTGTAACAGAAACATACTGTTGTCTCACTTGCACAATTTAGAGCTCATCTACATTTGCCAAACACTCTCTCACGAACACACATTAAAACAATGTTTTTTTTTTTCTTATATAAAGCAAGACAGTGGAACAGTGCAGACATTTGGCTACCTGGAGGATTCTGTAAAATGATTATGCTAACACTTCACAATGTCCTGGCTGCCTTAAATTCCACTATGTGTATTGCTTGGCACTTTGCAAAATATGTGGTGTATTTTAATGAATGTTTTTATTTTAGTATACGCCTGAAATTCCTGAAAGACCATATGCATAAATTTATCCATTACTGGCGACACTCCAAGAAGCCTCATGTTAACAACTGTCTTACAAAAAACCTTACACTATGTACCAAACAAACTAAAATAGCCTCAGAGGGAATTAATGTGAAATCACAAATATAACTAATTTTACAGCAGGCTCAGCACTTTTGTGCTCTCAGAGTGTTGCCAGTAATGATATGGGTCAAATGTTTTTTTGTTGTTTATTTTAAATGCTAATAGAAGTCCTAGCAGCATCAGTGCTGCCCTTGCAACAGTCACATTTTAACAAGGTAATGTCATGGTCAAGCCAACATCTGAGTTTTCCCCGTCCCTCACAGAGTAGTATGCCAACATCTTATTAAGGGTGTGTTTTTGCATAGGCAGATGTTTGACTAGCTCCGGGGCTTGAATCCTTCTTGCTAAAGAAACATACGTGACCATCAGCTAGACCAGCACAATACTGTAAGTCCATGAGTTTTTAAAGAATCACTTCCTAGCATGGTGTCCTCCCACCACACACACACACATATATCCACACACGCACACGAAGATGCACACACACACACACACACACTTGTGACTGTTTAACAGGTTAAACTCCTAAGGCAACACTTGTCACAACCTAGTCATGGGATCACTACAGACAGGCTGCTGGGGGATGTGAGCTGCTCTAAAGATCAAGTCATTTGGTCATGAATGTCAATGTTAGCTCTGAGCTAGTATCACTATGAGAGATTAAAAGCCCAGCCAGATAACATGTCTTGTTCATGAGCAGTGTGGTGTGGGGACCTTCCTGTTCACTGCCATTTTTCACAGCTGCACCGGAGTACAAGAGGTGTCCAACAGAATCTTTGTTTCATGATTCACATGTTTCATGTGAGTCAGATTTGCAATGTAGTCGGATTCTCGTAAGAACATACAAGTACAGATATGTGGTGGATTTTGCTGTGTAACTCCTCTAATGGTTAGACAGCATAATATAGCTGAAGGCAGAAGATGCAAATAAAAGCATGGGACCTTGTATGGTTGCTAATATTAGCCACGAATTCTGCCTGGCAACAAGAAAATAGTTAATGAATGGAATACTGCTCAACTGAGCATGGCTATCAAGGCTTGGAGAAGCCGTCTGTAACGTTTGCCTTTGGTGTAACTTTATAAATGTAATATAAATGGTTTTGTCATTAATATGCACTGTATATTATTTATGTTAGTTTGGGCGATCACCATCATCATTGCAACACAATTAAATACTGCCCCCTTGAAATTGCTCTCTCGTTTGACAAGACATCTACTTGCCCCAGCCACCCCCTCCCCCAGTGCTTAAACTGGCCCCCTAACCCCTCCTTCTCTACCACTCCTCAGCTGTGATATTTATCTATCACACAAAAAAAAGGTGTGAATTTGAAAGTGTCATGTGGATGACAGCCTTGGAGTAATCTTAATGTTGGGGTTGCTTGTATGACGGAGGCAGTGTAGCTTTTGCATATGGCTGGGAGAGGCATTTTATTTCTGTTTGGAGCGCTTGTCTTATTAATATTGTGTTCTGAGGCAGCCGGCCTCAGTGCATGGCACGATACTGCTCTGACTCTGGCGGCTGTGCCGCGCTCTGTGTTTCTCGCTGTTTGTGAGTCATGCATGACTCAGAGCAAATAGAATTGAATATCACAAGGGAGGCGCGGCAGGCAAATATAAACCGAATTGAAAACTACTGTCTGGGTCAAATATTAATTCTATGCAGTCTCTGAAGAAGACTCCAGCTATGAAATATGAATATCATTGGCAGATAACAAACAACTCAGGGACCAAAAAAAACAAAGCAGAGCCATAGTGGTCTAAGCATTCTGTGTAGGTTTACAAGGGAGGTCACTCATCACCCATGCTGTTTTATACTGTGCTGTTATGCTGCTATGTGCTGTTGATGAACACATAGATCTAGCCTCCTATGTAATGGATCTCTTGTGATTCACTAATTAGGTCAGATTTCCAGCTAAGCTTCATACCTCAAAGTGCTGCGTGCCATGACTTTTAAGATGCTCATTAAAGGTTGAGAGGTTGTCAGTGACATGAGAACTTGTTTTTTCCCTTCTTCCCCTGTTCTTCTTCTTGTCTTTTTCCCAACCATATCGTATATGTCAGAAATGCAAATGATTTTTCTGTTTTGTTTGAAAAATAAATGGATGAAAAGGGAAGAGATGGATAGAAAGAGAGAGAGAGAGAGAGATGAAGGGAGGGTGTAGAGGTATATTACAAGTGATCTAGCTGATGGATTCAAAGCCCTCTGCCACATATCATGGTGTGTGCGTTTGAAACTGTTCGACTCGTCATAAATACATGATTTTGGTTTATCAGAGTTCTTGTGTACCTGGCATTTAAGCCTCGCCAATTGACCAGCACTCAATGTGCACCATTCCACTGCGCCTCCTCATGCAGCGTGGGTGGAGGTGCCGCCAACCAACGCTGGGTGTGCAAAGAGGCTTGGTTCTCTTCTGAGCTCCCTCTGTCAGAATCTCTCTCTCTCTCTCTCTCTTTCTCGCTTTTGTAAAATCTCTCTTTTTTATTTCACAATTTCAAAGCTTCCTGCTCACTCTCAAGTACTGTGTTATTGTTCAAATTATCCTTTGGGGTGAAGCATGTTACATGGCACATTCCAGAACATTCTTTAACGTCTCTATACTTTTGCTGTAAATCAGCCTGCTGTATTGCTTGCTGTTCAGGAGGTTTGACGTTGAAAATATATTGGGTAATACTTTACCTGCTCAAAGAGACTTAACAGGTCAAGATTAAGATAAATAGTTATATACTCCATGCTCTTTACTCTAATAGAAAGTATATAAAAGTATATACAATTGTAGTGGAACAGTTATTGAACATCACCTCAATCAAATTTAATTGACTTGCAGGTATTACCACTGTGCTGACCATGACTACAATTAACACCCATCTGAGGGAGACGCTGCCTAAGATCCCTTACGTCAAAGCCATAGACATGTACCTGATGGGATGCTTCGTCTTTGTGTTCTTGGCCCTGCTGGAGTACGCCTTTGTCAACTACATATTCTTCGGGAGAGGGCCACAAATGCAGAAGAAACTTGCAGAGAAAGCTGAGAAGGCAAACAACGACCGCACGAGATATGACGGCAATCGGGTAAGGCCGGTAAAATCTTCAAACGTCTCTGCGATAGACTTTTGACTTAATGCAGTAATTATTTCAGAAGCTATGCATTGTTATTGGTAGTCAATGCTATTATGTTTAAAGTCACTAATTCCATTTTGTCTTGAAAATGTTGACAAGTCACAAAACATAACACTATCCATGTTGTCAAGATTTATAGCTATTGCATCTCTATATACCCTATAAAAGGTAGTTGTTTTATCACATCCCTAGTCAGTTGTGTCCCATGTTATTTTTTTGGTTGTTGTTGGTTTTTTTTGCTGTATAGATTCTGAGTAATATCTTTCCTTGATTAATCAAAACTGATATATAATATTGAAATGTAATGGTAAAATTTTGCGCTACAGCAAAAAAAAATCAGTTGAAATAACCCTGCAATATGTAATTAGAACTGACACCCAGCAAGTCCTTCAGGACCGTCATGATATCCAGCTCAGTCAGTTATATAATGGTCTTAGTCACGCTCCAAAGATCAGCAGTGTCCTCCTTCTAGTGCTGCTCCACGTTAGGAGGAGTGGACTATTTCTTGAGGTTATCGCCTCGGTCAACCAGAATGCTCGACACTCACTAATGGTCATAAAAGTCGAGTTCAAGTCTTCAGGTCTATGAGGTTGTCACATAGCTTGGGTCAAGATGAAGGAGATATCTTGTTTTCTTTTTTTGTTTGTTTGTTTGTTTTTGTTGTTGTGTTTACTCTGGCCAGTCCTTTCAAGAAGGGGGCAATTGCAAGCCATCGTCTGTTAAACAGTCCAATCAGGTACAAGGGCACCGTCACTCCCAAGGGGTGAGTGTGTGGAATCAACTGGCCATCACATTTATACCTGTGGGCCTCCTCCCTCCTTCCTCCGCCTGCCACTCTTCACACCGAAGCTTTGCCATTATGCTGAGCAAAGTTTGTTACTGTTGGTGTTTTCCCCTCCTCATTGATTGAAGTAACACGCCAAACCATTGTGTCGATCAGCTGTGTCGTTCCATTCTGTCCATATGACCCGTCGCTACGACTACCTCCACCACAGTTTCTCTTTCACCGTGTAATTCACAGATGTTCCTCACTTTCCATCTCTGTGCCCACTGCTTATTGGCCCCCTGTTTAAATTGTCCAGATGTGACAGAGTCTGTGTGCAGCAGTTGCATTAAGTTGATTGACTCATTGATTGATACATTCATTTATTCCATCACTCACTCCCAGGCTGTTTTGTGATACTCCTCTCATTCTTGTTGCTGTTTTTTTTTTTTTTTAATTTTCTGTTATTATTTCCATCTGAACCCATCACGAACACTGATCCAGATCATTACTTGGATGCTTGTGCCGTAATTATGTTTTGTTGAATTATTTATTACCAGAGAGATTTTAGAGGTTACAGCAAATAGACAATGAATTTGTAGGAGGCATCCCTAATGGGAAATAACCTCGGCGTGTCAGCATTGCACTGGAAATACAGATTGCTTTCCTCATAATATCCTCCACCTGCTACAATAAAGGACTATCTGCTGTGATGAAACAAATCTGCCGAACTTGATGCCTCTGGCCAAAATCTCCTTTTAGAGGACTTTTGTTTAAAGCATGAATCAATATGATGTTTCTAGTGTTGTTATTTACTCAGGACTTCTGGTATCTGGCATGAAATATTAATCTCAGTTTATTGGTCATAGTTTTTACACTTTTAAAAATGCAATACTCCTGATTTGTTTTGCTTATAAAGTCACAGCACTCTGAGAAATAGACAAGCTACATAAGCAAAAAAAGGTGTGCTGTGTAGTTTTTGTATTTACCATAGTGCTCCAGCTTTGAAAGGTCATGTTTCTGAATGCCTTAATTATTTAGTTGTCTTTTTTACAATCACATGACAGTTGAAAGTGTTTCACCTACTGACAGCAAAACATGCCCAAAAAAAAAACTCAGGCAATAAACAATACTTGTCTTTGTTTGCACTTCGTAACATATTTTTAGATTTGGCACATGCTTTGGTAAGAGTTCTTAATATGAAGCCCTGTTAGTACGCTTAGTATAAAGTATACATTACATATACAGCTTTTTACTGTTATGCCTTCTTTTACTTTAATCGTCACTGACACAATTTTATGAACACCACTGAGTACAGACACTGCCCAATAGCATGGTAGGAAAGCGGCTTCAGCAAGCAGTTCTACCTGTTTGTAATATACGTGATTTCACTTATGAGCTGATTAGAGTTATTCTAATGAGCTTTAACTGGTTTGGTAAATGGTTTGAACAAAAGTGTGTGGTTGGATTTGTACTTTCTGAAGCCCTCCTCCCCTGCAGAAGAGAGATAAATGGTGCTGACATCATCCTTGACATTTCTCTTGTGCGTTTAACAGGTGGACGCCCAGGGCAACATCCTCCTGACCACCCTGGAGATCCATAATGAGGTGGCCAGCAACGAGATCACCACCACAAGCTTGAGCGACACACGCAACTCCTCCTCCGTGCTCTTCGACAACTCAGGGATCCAGTACCGGAAGCAGAGCGCGCCGCGGCACGAAGGCCGCCACAGCCTGGAGCGTGGAGGCGGCCCGCGCAGCGCAAAACCGAGACTGCGCCGCCGCTCCTCACAGCTGAAGATCAAAATCCCGGACCTCACAGATGTGAACGCCATCGATCGATGGTCACGGATAATATTCCCCTTCGTTTTCGCACTCTTTAATTTGATTTACTGGATGTACTACGTGAATTAACGCTACAGATGGGATGTTTTTCCCCCTGTACCCTTTTACACAGGCTTGTCATGACAAGGGACGTGCTTCCACGCTATATCTGTGGTTCTTTTCTTTTTTTTTCTATTTGCTAACTCTTAAAGCAGTGTTCTTGGGTAATAATATGCACTAATATGGGCCAATGCTGTACATTTTCACCATGACAACATGCTGGACTGCTCTTTCAGCGAGCATACCCATAAACACATACCTTGTTTTCACATAGAAAAACACACAGAGCAGTGCCAGCACCGAGACTTTTTAATTTTGTAAACATGCGTCTGTATATACACATGGCAAACTGTCCCAAGCCTTTTTTGGACTTCTCGCATGATGCTCCCTATGGTTCACACCACCCCCTTTTTATTACTGACTGCCCTACAAAACAAGACATGAACCCAGACCTGATGAAGTACAATGGAAGGCATTAATCCCAAATGCTTTATGCTAGTATACTCATAGCATTCAAATGTCGAGATCAACAATTGCCATTGTCAACATGCTGAGTTAAACGTAATGCAATATACTTAGGGCTGTGGGTTTTGATAAAAAATGGTTTTAAGGTTTGGTGTTTTTTTTTCTTCATATCCTTCATAGTACTGCTGTATGCTTTGGTCGATACATGAAGTTACCATATTAACACACCATAACAAGCGCCAAGTTGTGAAATACTTTCGAAAGCTTATTTACATTTGCCTTTGTTTGATATGATTGTATGCCACACACAATTCATTTGTCCTTGCAAAGTGCTTCAGTATTCGCTCCCAGTGAACAGCAGTGCACTCCACAGTCTCACACTCTTCAGTCTATGGTTGTTCCCACTCACACACACAAGTTGCTCTTAAAAATCACAGGCTACTGAAGACCAATGGAACTAGTTGTTTAATGGATCCTTGTAAGAGAAGGTGATTAAATATTTGCTGCTCAGAGTTTTGTTATGACATTTTAGTGGCAAACATTGATATGGTTTGCATCGTCTGATCTGCAAATAAAAGCTTGGTTGTTCCACAAAGAAAACCTATTGGCCAGCATGAACAGTATGATTTAAAAGGGTTATTCTGTGTTTATACTGTAAGTCCCTAAACTTGAAAACAAATATAATCAAACATTTAATTATTTTCTTCCTTTTGGAGTACCTTGTTTCAAAACAAAGAGTGAAATGACACTTCTTTTTACAACAGAGTATATGTAATCAACACAAAACTTGCCTCAGGTTCCAACAGAAAATGCTACTAATATTAAAACAATCCCCATTACATATTTTTGCTATTGTTAATAATATTCATGCCCATTTTCATGTACTCTCTGTTGTAATTATTACTTTGTAATATACTCATTCTTACTGTGCATGGTTAACTTCATAGCTTTTCTTGATATTACAACAGCATGATATTGTTTTGTCACAGGTGACTATAATGATTGTTCTTCACATCCGACTTTAGTCACAGCCAAACAGTAGAAACTGTGGATGTTACCGAGGAAGAAATAAGTGATGTATTTGACATTGCTGTACTGTCACAACCCACAGTCATGTCCATATGATTATTGTATGCTGTCTGCCACATCAGGTTGCTTTACGGTTTCGTTGTGTTGCCAGTTGTTCACCATAACCTTTGCTGCTTCTCTTCTTACTTCTGTTGTGTGTTGTAAATATATGCCACATTATCCAGATATCTGACCACCCCTCTCTGTTTTTGAACTAAATTGTGCATGTTTGTGTGTGTGTGTACGTGCATGTGGTGTGTGCGTGTGTGTGCACGTGTATGTGGTGTGTATGTAGCGTGAGTGTGTGTGTGTGTGTGTGCGCGTGCATGTGGTGTGTGTGTGTGTGCGCGTGTATGTGGTGTGTGTGTGTGTGTGTGTGCGCGTATATGTGGTGTGTGTGTGTGTGTGCGCGTGTATGTGGTGTGTGTGCATGTGCATGCATGTGTGTGTGTGTGTGCGTGTGTGTGAATATTTGGGTGTAATAAACATGGGTATGGTGAAGATACATTTTAGGTGCAGCTTGTGTACCCATATTCTGTGGTAACATGCCTTTGGATTATAGATCATGATAAACTAAATCGGTAGCACTTCATTGGAAGAGTGAGTGTATAACACATTAATACAACCATACATAAATGTTTCATAATGTATTCAGGAATGGGTGAAGTATCATTCATGCACTATGTTACATTACTATGACATACTATGTAAGGTGATTATCTTCAAAATAAAAGTCCCCTTTTGCAGTCATATTTTCCAGTCAACTGCAAATATTGGCATTAAATGACTTTGCCTGGCCCTTACTCTGTAATGCTTCTGTTGTTCTGAGTTATCGCCAGTTGTCTTGGACAAGTATTATAGCACTGTGAAGATCAAGATGAACTTTCAAGACAAACTTTCACTGTTTAGGTTACTCTTCAAAAAATTACCTTCAGTATTACCTTCAGATTCAGTAAAACTGTCTGCAAAGAAACAACACACCAAAAGGTTCAGGAAAAATATACCATCACAAGATAAATGTGCCCAAACAGGTTCTCCATTTAGCCAAAGTTTTTACCATACATGTTAGCAAATTTAGCAGGTTAGATTATGACAAAATGAAACTATTGGCACTGATATAATAACCTTGAAAAGAAATGTTTCTTCTGATCAAGGGACAGGTTGCATTTTTGACTTAGTAATGTGGTATTCAATCACATGATAATAACATAAACATATTATAAATGCATTAATAAAACCTTATAACTAATAGCATCAGTATTCATAACTGTTTATACATATGTTATAATGTTATCGCATGGTATAAATGTACTTATACAAATTGAAACTATGTAATGCTTTGTGACAATTCAAGTTGTAAAGGCTTATAAGATAATAATGCCTTTTAATTACAGTCGTTAGATTGTATAAACATTTATGAACACTAATGACATTAGTTGTATGACTTTATGAATGCATTATAACCCTTTATAAATGTGTTTCTAATGCTTTATGAATACTGGTTTCATAGAAAGTGTTCTCCAAACATTATTCCAGTCTATCCACACAGTAATTATCACATAGTGATTATCACATATTACTTAAACAAGAGTTCCCACTATGAATAATTCCAATCAACGTAATTTGAAAATCTCTCCAGAAACATTGAATTTGTTTGCAGTCATCAAATAACTGCATCGCATTAGCAAGTTGAAGAAGGAATGCCGTAATAGCATTCTGACCTTTCTTCCTTTAGAATGACCAACTCTGATGCCATGCTGGGGACACCCACTGATGTGTATGGTAGAAAGCCTATGGAAAATACCCATCTGAAAACTTTTGCTTTGCACAAGCGGCGAGCACATGGCATGACAGCAACACATGGAGGTGTTTTCTGGAGGTTGTGTGTGTCATACTTCCACTCAAAAATAAAAGGAGTTGCTTCGCCTAACCCCTTTTCTCCTGTAAGTGTGCAGAAAATAGACTTGTCTTTAAGGCGCCCACACCCGAACGTGGGTGCATTCACAGATGGAACTCTCTCTCTCTCTCCTTCTCTCTGCTTCCTCCTCCTGACCTCATACACTGAATACACTGTGCATGCAAACACATGTAGTGTCCACAACAATAAGCAGTGGTGGCTGAAGGCAAAAAATACGAGTTTGTCTCCAAAGCACCTCCCACTTCGTGTCTACAGCTATAAAATACCCTTTTAAAGCACCGTCACTGCACCAATCTGCTGATAGCTTCATTTAGAGGATTGCCAAATCTGTCCTGGTAGGCTTCCCTCTGTTGGGGGTCTGCTGTGAATAAAGGGCACGTTGGAGTATTATTTATTTCTGTAAAGACATTAAGGTTACTGTCCTCTTTGATTTGTGGTCCGTCGTATGTGATTATACATTGTATGAAATTTACATGCACACAGGGTAAGATGTGTATTTGTGTGTGTGTGTGTGTGTGTGTGTGTGTGTCTGTGTACACATTTAGCCTTGTGCCTTTAAAAGCATGTGAACATAGTCACTTTCTCTGGAAGTCGCCATATCTATTAGATTTCATAGTCAATTGCAAAACTTGGGACCAAAGTGTTTGCCTGCAGAGCTCAAGCTGTAGCTGTGGACATCACAAACCACATGTGTTCGATCTTGTGTATGACCTATGGGTGAACGCTAACAGCATGAAAGCTTTTATTCATGACTTTGTTGTTTTTCCCTCTGAATAACTGACAAATTCACCAGCACAAAGGCAGGGTTAAGTTCCTGTGGTACAGACGCAGTGAGAAGGCCAAGCCCCAAACAAGGGCTTTATACCAGCGTAATGAGCATCAGGGTCCGATAGCAAATATGACCCAAAGTCATTTCTATGAACCGCTTTCTCTCTCTCTCTCTTGTCTTTAATGTACCCCATCTGGTGCATTTTTGACTAACAAAAGCCAATTATGCATGGCTGTAAAATCTTACAACCTCTTTTTTAGTTGTTGACCTCTTTGTTGAATGGTCTCTGTGATGCCACATGTTGTGTAGTGAAGGAGTGCTAGGTACATATGTTATAATACAACATCTGGTGAATTTGTGACTACCAGAAGCCAATTGTATATTGTCTAGTTTCTTGACTGACTACTGTGAGAAAGATCCCGCCAAGGGCACAAAGGATTTACCTGTGTTCCTGTGTATGTCTACAAACATCCCTACCATATCTTCACACTGAAAAATCCCCAAAATATTTTTTCAGAAAAAGAAATCACTGAAAAGCCAGTTTGCACATTGAGTCGGAATCACTTCTAAACAAGATTTTGTAGTCAATTAAGATTTCTGAAGATTTGATTTTGAAAATCACAGAGGATGAAATTAATGTAGAAGACAGTAATGCTATGAATTATACACTATAGTCGCATACACTATAGTTGCACTACTGCAGGTACTGTAGATATAGTTCAGATCAATTTGTCATTTAATCAAAATCCACCAGGATTGTACAGCTGCAATGACCAATTTTACTATAATTTCTGTACTTATTTTAGAAACCTGCCACTGATCTGAATTTGAATGAAGATGAATAAAAAATGACACATCTTTGCCATCTTTTGCCATCCTTATCATTTAGAGTGCATTTTGCCATCTTATGTGTCTCTATCCATGAGCAGCTCCACAGTGCATTCCAACATATCATACAGCTAAATAAACTACTAGCTTGGAGTGCTGCTAGGGCATAGATTAGCCTGGTGCTCCAAACACTTCAACACTACATCTGAAACCTCTCAGTTGCCGTACATTTCTTTCGTCATGGGCAGATATTTTCTGTCAACTTCAAAAATATTGGGCATGTCAGAGCACTCTGTTGATTCTGCTGATTGCCTAGCGAAAAATATGTTGGAGGAAACCTATAATCTAATGGAGAGATCCCTGACTGTGCTGTAGTGAAATGTGATATTGAGCACTCGGCAGAGCTTTGAAAAGGATGCATTTAAAAATTATTTATTTCATCTTAGACCAGTCAAAGGTGAAATAAAAAAAAAAAAAGATGTGTTTTGAGTGTCTCAGATTCTTACACTATCTAATACAGTACAGTCAACCTTTTAAGCTCACACACCATTATCTCCTGTCACATTCATACTCACACCCATGCCGTGAAAACCATTGGTTATCTCCACAGTGAAATGGCAACATCAAGGCTCAGATGGAATGTGTCCCTGCTCAGACCGTGAAATTCATCTTTGGATGCGGCTACTTGGGCTGGATGTCTCTCTCTGTGTGGTGGGAGAAAGTGAGGAGTAGTGGGCAGGGTGGGTGTGTGTGTGTTGGGGGGGGGGTATGGGAGAGCTCTCCCTCTTCTCTTGGCTGATTTATAAACATGTAGAAGCAGAAAGAGTAAAAAAGGAGAGAGAGAGAGATGTGTATCTATCTATGTGTATCTAGATGTGCACACATCTGTGCGCATGTGTGTGTCTGACAAACCAACTCGAGAGAGAGAGTATGTGTCTGTGTGTGAAAGAGAGTGAGAGAGAGAATATGTCTTGAGTATGTGAAGTAGAGAGAGAGAGGCAGGAAAGTATGTGTCTTGAGCATGTGTCTATGTGAAGGAGAGAAAGGGAGTGAGAGAGGAGAGAGAGAGAGCATACAGAGTGAGAGAGAGAATATGTCTTGAGTATGTGAAGTAGAGAGAGAGAGGGAGGAAAGTATGTGTCTTGAGCGTGTGTCTGTGAAGGAGAGAAAGGGAGTGGGAGAGGAGAGAGAGAGAGCATACAGAGTGAGAGAGAGAATATGTTTTGAGTATCTGAAGTAGAGCGAGAGAGGGAGAGAGAGAGAGATAAAGTGGAAAGAGGGGGAAAGTATGTGTCTTGAGCATGTGTCTGTGAAGGAGAGAAAGGGAGTGGGAGAGGAGAGAGAGAGCATACAGAGTGAGAGAGAGAGAATATGTTTTGAGTATCTGAAGTAGAGAGAGAGATAAAGTGGAAAGAAGGGGGAAAGTATGTGTCTTGAGCATGTGTCTATGTGAAGGAGAGAAAGGGAGTGAGAGAGGAGAGAGAGAGCATACAGAGTGAGAGAGAGAATATGTTTTGAGTATCTGAAGTAGAGAGAGAGATAAAGTGGAAAGAGGGGGAAAGTATGTGTCTTGAGCATGTGTCTATGTGAAGGAGAGAAAGGGAGTGAGAGAGGAGAGAGCATACAGAGGCCACTAGGGAGGCTGGTGCGAACCCCCCTGCTGCAACTGGAACTGTTGACCTGAGAGTGAGCATCCGTGACTGCCAGGTGAGAGGGCCCTAAGGACACTCTTCCTGAGCCCTTGGAGCACAGAAAATCTAGATCTACCTGCCTGTCAACCCTTTCTTTCTCTCTCTCTCTCTCTCTCTCTCTCACACACACACACACACACACTTACATAAATACACACTCACACACACACTCCCTCTCCGTCTCTTTTTTTTCTTTTTTTTTCTTATGTCTTTCTAGCCAAGGATTCATTGTTTCTTTCTTTCAGACTTTCAATTAATCATTGCTTAGCTGCTTTGCTTTTCCAGCTACTGAACAGTTAATTTTTGCCTTGTACATTTCATTAGCCTGCCTGCCAGGAGTTACAATTCACCTCCATAGCATTCACTTAGTTCATAAGCACTCCTTTATGATATGGTTAAACAAATTGAAAAATTAAGAGGCCAACAGATTGCCCTCCAGAAGCCATGTGTTCCTGTTGGCAAAAGCGGCAGTATGCTCTCAACAGCCAACCCACTCTACTCCGGATCACAAACTGTCAAAACAACTTTTGAGCGTCCTTTTAAAAGATGTTTATTCATTACGGTCTTGGTTTACTGCCATAATTGAGGTGAGGTGTTGCATGCAAAAAAAGAAAGCCCAGTGGGGCGGTGGTAGCGTAGCAGTTAAGGAACCTGGCTAGCATGCTGCTAGCCTTGAAATTGTGAGTTTGAATCCCAGCTGCCACCGCTGTGCCCTTGAGCAAGGCACTTAACCCTAAGTGGCTCTAGGGGAGACTGGCCCTGAACTAATTAGTAGTTGACAAATGTAAGTAGCTTTGGACAAAAGTGTCTAAATACATAATATATATATATATATAAAAAATAAATCTAATACTGTAATACCTTTTTGATGTCAGTGAAAGAATTCACCTTAAAACATGCATCAATCCATGCCATATCCAATCCATAGCAGCAAGAGTAATGATTCCTCAGGTTGAAAAAAAAACAGAGTAGGAGTGTACTTTATGGAGAGCACACAGATGAACTTTGTCCTATCATTTGTTTGTCATCTTTCTGCCCTGCATCAAACTGATGGATGTCTGTTGCAAGACAAGTTTCATTAATAAGAAGCCATCCAAGGATAAATGGCAACGCAAAGAAGATTTAAATGCATGCTGTGTGTTGGTAAAATGCCATTCCAACAGGGGGCTTTAAATCGTACCACATAAGAGGAACATGTCAACCTATAATTATAGCCGCCTATTATTTAGGCACAGATTCATTCATTCTTATTTGACCTTTGAGTGACACGGTGGCCTTCAATCTCAACAGCCTCCGAGGGGATGGACCCTTGTGATGAGAGCTTGTGTCACGTGACATACTATATGCACGACCACTGTATCCACTGTACCCCCCTGATCTTCCACTCGGACTGTTTGGCTCACAGTAGGCTTGTAATGGGCTCTGGGCTCTCTCAGCAAAGGCAACCTGCTGAGCTCTCAGTTTCTCTGTCAGCAACAGCCTCTGCATTTGTCAGAACCACATTCAGCTCTATCATAAACAGATCGTGTGGGAAAAGATATGATTTGTTTCTTTAATGTGTTGTGTAGTGTAGTGTAGTGATGTAGTAGGTGTGTGTGTGTGTGTGTGTGTGTGTGTGTGTGTGTGTGTGTGTGAGCATTTTCACTTATTTGTTTATATTTTTGCCAGTAATCATCTGTCATGTTAATAAATATATCTCACAGCAGGGCTGGGACTTCCTGCGCAGCATAAGATGTGGGAAAGCCGGAGTTGTGTTGTGCTGGGTAACACAGCTACCTCACTCACCATTATTCAGTTCACAGATTACACAAGATTTATCATAATTATGCAGATGAGATGCATCTATGACACATACACACACACACACACACACACACACACAGAATGTACATAAACTCATACTTACAAATCATGAGAGAAGAGAAAATATTCAGATATGATTGTAAAAAAAACTCTTCTAAAAATGCAGTGTTATACACAAGCACTCCCATAAATACACATTTATTGCAGATATCTTTTTTTTTAAAAACAGTTGACATTGGACTGTTGCATGGGTTGATCACCAGATGAGACACACAACAAACAGCCAATGTGCTTATATGTGCACTGGAGCTAAAACAAAGATCACACTCAAACGCACGCACACACACACAGACACACACACACACACACAATAGTCTTTAAAACCACATGTTAACTGGGTCAAAATCACTTAGAGGTCACAGCATTCACTAAATTCACTAAAGCTAAAAATACCCCTGTGAAGATGGCTGGCATTACATGTGACTCTAACAACAGAGATCAGAAAAAATAACAGCAACAAAAGCATCCGTTCAAATAATCAAAGTGCTGAAACTTTCTGTAAATACCAGCAGGTGCTCTGGACTTGCCTGTCCTCAACCATAAAATGATGATGTTCAACCATAATTGATGAATACTTCAGAGAGCTTCATTCAATTAGGGCTGCTGTTTAGGCTCCTCAGAAGAGTCTCACCAGTGACCTTGAACCTCAAAAACACACAAATGTGTGTGTGTCTGTATATGCGCATGAGTGTGTGTGTGTGTGTCTGTATATGTGCATAAGTGTGTGTGTGTATGTACATGGAGTGTGTGTGTGTGTGTGTGTGTGTGTGTGTGTGTGTGTGTGTGAATGTGTTTACCCACAGGACACCAGACCACTGATTAAACTCTATGAGGTGGAGTCCTCTCCTCTCTCCTTAGGGACGTGGCAAACTGGAACCAAGTCGTCTCGTCAGTGGTCTTTACGTATTTTAGTGGAAAGAGCCGGAAGCCGTCCTCTGACATTTTGTTAAATGATTTGAGGAGGCACTCTATCATGATTTAAATAACCTTTTTAGGGCTCTCCCAATCACTCTCCTCCATGCAAATAAATTCCATGCTTTAAGGCTATTCACTTGAATGAGCTGAATTTTAATGAGTCTGACTAACCCTGAGAAGAAGAGGTTGGGGAATTTTGTTTAGCAGCTGATTTACACTAGAGAACTGTTCAGGTAACACAAAGCACATTTGAAATCATGTTTAGGGAAAGTGGTGGGTAATTTCACTTTTAAATAACACAGTTTTAGAATAATGTGATGAGACTCAGCATTAGGTTCAGTCTATAAAAATGGATCCTTCGACTCTAATTCTGTTAAGTACATTTCAGTACATCCACTCTTTCGAACCTCATATAACTTTGCCTAATCCATGTAAGAAGACTTTCCTTCTCCTTCTTTCTCTCTCTCTCTTTCACACACACATACACTCCCTCTCCCTTGCTCTTTCTCTGCACAGTGATGCAGTGCTAAATAGAAATGAAATCAAGAGTTTTATGCAATGAGAAAATCCTTTTTGACTGCTTAATAGGTTTCACGCTTGAGTTGGAAGCTTGTTATGGTCTTATATTCTTGTATTGCTCTTTGTGGACTTTCTGATTCATTAATTGTCCTTTTTATTTCATTTCACTCAAAGCATCAGAAGAAACAGTCTACAATTTGCCATCCCCTGAACAAAGAAGCCACTTTCTTCTAAATCAATTTTAAAGTAACACTGTCATTTTTTTGCTATTATTTGAGGTATCTTTTTTTATCAGACTATTTGTTTTAGTACCAGTTTCAAATTAATTTGAATAGCATGCAGTCACATGAAGAGTGTACATTTTAGGTAGCAATGACATAGTGTTGCTTTATATTTGTGTTTTCCTACCGTATGGACAAATCATGTGTATTAGGCCTGTTTTCTGAGTTCTGGTGATTTTGTAAGGAACCCTAACGCATAAACACAGTTTTTAAGCCCAGATATGGTGCAACTTCAGCACCTGTATGTCACTCACAGTGTGCCATTTGAGAAACTTTGAGAAACAAAAACACAAGCACACAAGCATCTAATACCTATGACTAGATATGGTATATATATGACTATAGGACTAGAGGAACTATCTTCATCACGATCAATACATTCTGCGTTCTGTAGTGTCATGTTTATGAGTGCACCAAAAAAAAATATAATAAATCATCAGAATCTGAATCTGGTGGCAAATGTCATAAGAGGAGTAATTACCAAACACATGATTAATTAAAAGGCTATCTCAATCAGCAAGCCCACTGACACACCAACAACAACTCCATAAAGGTCACCTTCTATAATTAGTTTGTTTGGATGGGAGATCCTGGGGAAGTGTGGCTAAGAGTTGGGTTTGTTGGCTGCTTTAGGTTCAATGACATTCTCGGAGAACTGTATTAATCTGTTGAATAATTGCCTTATAAATCAGAGATCTGATGATGTGCTAAGGTGGGGCAACCACATTTGGCCCAGACATGGCTGACATCTGGTTTCATCAAGGCTTCTTCAGGATCTACAGGCCCTATTAGTCTCCAGGGATATCACAAGAGTGTAAGAGGAGGGAGGAGGCATGTAGTGTAGTGTTACTAAAGAAAAAAAACTTTCTTTGTTCAGTTGTGAAGAACACACAGCACAGCGTTAAATTCTGATTAGCTTTCCTGTTCCTGTTGCCAACTTGCTGCATTTGTTAATCATTCACTGTCTTTCTTTTGCAACTCTGACACTCTTATCATTGGCTGATGTACTTGCCTTGGGGATTCTTAATAGCTCATGAAAAAATTTTTTGATAATTTTTAACATTGATACTGAGACACAGTTTTTCTTTCTTCCAGTTTATTGAGCCATTGCACAAGTTTCATTGAGCACATACTGTGTACTAGCCCCAAGCAACCAACAGTAAGGAGTATTTCACTGAAATGCAGAATTTACATTGAGTTCATAATTATTTAACACCTTCACCAGATCTTAGCTTGGGCTGCTGACAATTTATATAGCCAAAGCAAGAACAAGGTTCAATTTCTGATTTCCTAATCCTACCCCATCTCATCTCATCTCATCTCATCTCATCTCATCTCTCTCTCACTCACTCACTCCCTGTCTGTCTCCATTGTTCATTCTGATTAAAGCCAAAAATATATTTTAAAAACCCTTTAGTGAGTAATATGTTGCCCAAACTAATCCAGACAACATCTTAGCTTATTGTTGGATGGCTCCTCAGAAGATAGACTTGATTGCTCTGTGCTGATTTGGAAAACAGAGGGTTGATGAGAGCCGATGTGCTGTACATTTTAAACTTAATAAGGCAGACCTGCACACAGTGGACCATGTGATTAATCTAAATTAGCTTTATAAAAATACACACATACACATACTCATATAAGTTGTTGTGAAATTTCCAACGAGACTCTGGGGTGTCGTTTGACCAAACAATGCGGGCTAATGAAACAGAGTCGTTAATCACCAACTCAGGTCGTGTCCCAGCGGCTTTATAGCTTTTCTCTTATTGGCTACCTGGTTTGGTAGGATTCCTTTTCCAGAAGAGGAACTTTATGACGGTTCCCTTAGATGGCGCTCATTGACTCTTGGCCATTAAAACCGTTAATGAAAATATTTTAGTGGAAAGAAAAGGGCCCCACAGCAGCACTTGGGTAATCACATATGTGAACATGCAGCACTGATGGAAGTAGTCCTGTGGAGCTGTAGCTGCCATTTGGACTTGTCAGTCCTGCTGATGGACAGGGCAACGGTAGGGCAGGGCAGGAGAGGAGGAAGGCCTGAGTGGAGGCGATAAGGAAGGCTTCAGACTGGGAGGCCATACAGGATGTAACCCAACCCAGTCTCTACCTCTCCACCTCCCCTGAACACTCTCTTCTCAGAGACATTCAGTCAGTCAGATAGACAGACTGCCAGCCAGACAGTCCATCAGTTAGCTTTCCAACAGGCCTAATGCGACTGGACAATAGGGCCAGAATAAAGCATGGCTCAAGGTGTAAATGACATTGAGAGAGAGCTGAGAGAGAGAGAGACAGAAGGAGAGTTGAACAAAGCAGTCATGGGAAACCATGCTGAGAGGTGTGCCACAGGGTGCAGTGCCGGGTGCAACTGAGATTAGACAGGGTGTGCGCTCAGAGTGATCCCTTGTGTCGCGTCGCCATCAGTGAAGAGGGAAACTGAATACATTACTGTCCTTCTACTGTTTGGCCAGCCAAGAGTAGCTGTGCCGTTAGTGGAGGCATATGCAGATGAGCTGACCTTTACATTTAATATGTGGGAATATTTCAACATTTGCTGTCTGATGCAGGCAACCTTTTTCCTGTCCACGATTGGTTAGTGTTGGACGCTATTTACATTTCATGCCACGCCAGAAATGATAGCTTGGAGAGAACATTTCTGATATCTCTGAAGTTTTTTTTTTCCATATGAGGCCAACCTAAATATATAGGTTCCACACACATGTTCACCATTAACTAGCTGCTTATTAACTTGCATATTATTAACATACTTGCCATTTGTTAGTCATGACATATCATTTATTAATCCCTTATTCTGAATTACCTTATTCTACCCATAGTTAGAATAAATAAAAAATTCTCTTTACTGTTCATACATATTAAGTTAGTTGTAGTATATGAATTTTATGAATCTCAATATGCTAAGATGGTAGTACAACATGATAGTCATCCTCAGGAACAATTATTCTCAATTAGTTAGGAGAATAACTGTTGCTGTTCTATTACTGCCTTATATGCCGCATACTAACCAAAGCATATTGAGATCATAATTCATATGCAACAACTAACTTATTTACTATGAATAAATAGTCATTAGGAGTTTATATTGGATACATTCTTAGTTAATGGTGTATTATGGGTAGGATAAGGACGTGCAGAATAAAGTATTAATAAGTAATTTACAATGACTAGTTTACAGTGACTAGTTAATTGCAAATATGCATGTGCTAATATGAAGTGTTACAGGAAAAATATGAAAGTGTACATACAATCTTATCATAAATATGTTGACTTTCATGAGAGCTGAAGCTTGATGAAGCTTCAGTTTGCCATATATAAAATTTGATAATAATATATAGATTTGTCATTTGGAAATGGGGTTGATTATACCCATTGTAATGCATGGAATGTACATTCTTGCCAATAAATTAACAGTGTGATTCATTTGAATTTTAAACAAAGGGATGTGTCATGTAGTTGAGGGTTCATGTACAGATAATATCCCTCAGTGAAGACAGTTAGACTCTAGGCCTGTTTCACAGGGAGTGCACTCTGTAATTCAATAGTAATTGAGACTGAAATAGAACAGACATTTTTCCACAGTAAGCGTAACATAATTTTTCAGACATTTTTTATTGATCCACGCAATGCCCCCTTCCTTGAGATCATTAAAGCACTTCGCAAAAAGGTCAAGATCTCTAATGCCTTCATCATCTGTGATGCACATAAATAATATCATTCTGCCTAGTGTTTGACCTTTTCCTCTCTTCTTATTGCTGATGTGCAATCACTCTCACATCTCAATCACACTTGGTATGAACACCAGCGGTCCTCTGAACGTAACATGGCCAACTCTCCAAAGGTCTGCTCATGGCATAGGCATGAATCAGATTTCATTATCAATGACATTATTGTAATTTATATCATATCACATCCAGCCCTTTGTTTCACAGCAGTCATGAATGGATAGGACAGTAGATTCAGGAGATGGACTAATGAATCCGTGGAAAAATAGATGTGATTCAATACTCTCAGAATATGACTGCATAAGCATACTGCATGCTTGCAGTATTTGTTCATGGAAGGCTAAACAGAGGTACAGAGGTAATATTGTCTGTTTACCATTCTATAAGCCTGAACTTAAAGGCTCTCCTTATAATGTGAAGGGTTGAGTGGAAACATTGCTGTTTCAGTGCCTGACTGACTCCCTTTCAGGGCTCCAACCTGTGTCGTCCCACAGGGCTGCACTCACCCAGACTCAAAACCACAGCTCACAGTACCACGGATTGGGAATTGAGTGTGCTAGAAAGTGCACTAAAAACCCTTGGTGCATCATTTTGGTATAAGTACTTTTTTAAGGTTTCTAACACTTTATTTAAAGCTGGGGCATAATATAAAAAACATCAACCATTTCAACCCACACACAGTGTGATGAAGTTCTTCCTCACTGCTGGTCAGATTGAGGGACTGATGAGGACAGACTGACAAGGGGTGGGGGTGTTGGAGGCATTACTATCTAGCTTAGCATGCTTCAGATGATTAATTTGGGAAGTAGGTCTGCCCACCTCTGATTACACTAAACATTTTTTGTCTGTCTTTTTAATATCACATAATTTGTTTTCAATCAGTTACTTCAATGAAGTAATTCATTTTACCATGTCCTATATTTTTGGCAGTTATCTATTTTATCTCAGGAGGAGTAGGCCTACTTTCCTTCATCCTTAAAGACTGAGGAAATTAAGTAAAAAAAATGGAAAATTATGGGTTTGAATCCTGGCTGCCACCGTTGTGCCCTTGAGCAAGGCCCTAAGTTGCTCTAAGGGAGACTGGCCCTGATGTAATTAATAGCTGACAAAATATGTAAGTTGCTTTGGATAAAAGCGTCAGCTAAATGCATAAATCTAAATCTAAATCTAAATCTTTGGAAACTTCTGTGACAAATGTTGGCAAGTTGGCTCTGGGGATTATGGGTAATTATCACTTTGAAGTTGTAATGTGTGTTTTTTGTCTTTACTGTTCAGTGTGGCTTCTCAAGATGTTTGCAAGATCTGTGGTTTTGAGTCTGGGTGAGTGCAGCCCTGTGGGACGATTAATGACCAACATTTACAGTGCAGGTGATGTTGATTTTCAGAGTATGGCAAGGATGACTGAGAAGACTATGATCAAAATAAAAGAGATTTTGGGATACGAAAACTGATTCTCTTGATTATTTGTTCAATTACCCTTGACTCACTCAAAAGTCTGGGCAGTTTTAGCTTACTGTAGTAGTGTGGTTGACTCTCTTTTGAAAGAGAACATACTGATATACTGATCTCAAATCTGATAAGATTAGTTTATGCTAAAGTTTCACTACACTTCCATGTGTAGTCTAACTCTTAACAGCGTGATTCATTTGAATAAAAATTTTATGAGATTGTGTTCGCATGCCAGAAAGAGTGAGGAACATTCATTTTATATATATTATACAATATATATTTATATATCTGATGGATATATATCAATATTAATCCTATTGGTGCTGCCTCTGATACTATTGATCATGACATCCTACTACACAGGCTTGGACACATGAAAGGAGTCAAAGATTCTGCATTAGCCTGGTTCAGATCATACCTCTCTGGTCGCTACCAGATTGTACATGCTCATAACGAATCATGCCACACCAAAGTAAAGTATGGTGTACTCCAAAGCTCAGTGCAAGGACCCGTTACTCCCTTATTCTCCTATATGCTACCTTTGGGATCTGTTCTAAGGGAACATTGAAAGGTACACACTCCTATGTGTACCTTTCAATGAAGCTCAATAATTGTACGCCAATAACTAAACTTGATGCCTGCCTCCGAGACTGACCCGAACCCTAGTCCTCCAGATTAAAATCTGGATGACTAATAATTTCTAATGTTTGAACTATGATAACACTGAAGTTATGATGATAGGCCCTGAACAGCTGAAAAACATTTTATCCCACCACCAAAAGTTACTCAGTGGCATTTCACTTTCAAGAGTTAAAAACCTCAGGGAAATTATTGACTAGGACCTCTCTTTGAATAGTCATGTAAAAAATATTCATAAGTTGAGAAAGTACTAGTAAATATGAACATATCTCTCCTATCCTTGTCCGTAAGGCATGGCGGGCACTGACCATCCCTGTAGTAGTGTTAGGTTGCCATGCACCATACCTTAGTTTTGCTGCTATAGCCTAGTGCCACCAAACCTTTCATGTGTCATACCATACAACTCTTTTGCAACCACCTATGGCTTGATTACCATATAATGTTGTGGGACAATATTTTTTGGAATTATTATGATACTCAGCTAAAACCATGGACAAACTGAATACTGTCTACCACAAGGGAGTTTTTCCTTGCCCCTGTTGCTCTTGGGTGCTCCTTGCTGTAAAGCGCCTTGAGACAATATTATTGTAAAAGGTGCGGTATAAATAAAATTGAATTTAAATAAATTGAACTGAGACCCAAGGCACCCTAATGCTGGAGTGGGTGAATCAATGCTCAGGACACCCTTTTGCTGGCCAACTAAACACAACTATTACATACACATGTATACATGTAACAGCACACATGTTCCAAGACAATGTCGACAAGACATACATACCATGTTAACTGTTAGGTAATGGCTGTTTTGCTATTTCTGTGGACCCTCATCCATCAGGACGTTACGGAATACAAATTCACTTGGAGTGCATAAACTTTGTTCCAGAGACCTGGACTTAGTAGTCATGCTAGTCCCAAGGGGCAAACTCACACACCATGCATGAATGCTTTGTTTTCCTGCTAGGGCTGTTTCCTGTTTCATTACAAAGAAGGGATAAGCCTTGGTAATTCAGCTGGTACTAACCAAGGTGCTGAAATCTTGCCTTTTGAAGGCAAACAGTGTACTTTTCTCTCTATCTCTATTATCAAGGCACACCAACTTATTTCCTGTGTCCTAATTTCTGTAATAAAATACTCAGGTGAAAGTACATACATTTCCTTGAGAGAAATTCCATGTGATGTTTCTTAAAGGTAGTCCAGTGAAGCAAAGTATAACTGCTGGAATGGGCTCTGGGAGACTAACACTGACAAATATGCCATATGAGAAAAAGGAAACAATGTGGTTCACAGAGGACCAACAACATGAATCTGAATGAACCTCAGCAAGGTCTATTCATTCTCTTTTCTCATAATTCCCATCCCAACACACACACACACACACACACACACACACACACACACACACACACACACACACACACACACACACAACTCTCCATCCTTGACTGGGGAAAAACATCCTTGCACAAGGAGATGTCTTTACCGTTCCTCAGATGTGTTCATCAAGGTAATTTTCTCCTTGCAAGGGTGGCAGAAGGGGGGGAAGATATATTTCTGTTGTCTCCAACTGAGAGCAGGCAGCTCTCTACTCCATTTCTCCTCTCTTCTCCCCCCTTCTCTGGCCCCACTGCCAGACCATGTGCCACAAGAGGAGCTGAACTGGGATTGACAGGAGGATCATCAGAGAGGTTTAATCAGCATGAATGATTGTGTGAGCCCATACATGCGCGCACACACACACACACACACACACACAAACACACACACACACACACACACAGACACACAAACACACAGACACACAAACATTCCCTCTTGCTCTCCCACAAAGGTGTCAGAAGTGTTTGGAGGCTCTCTCTCTCTCTTTCTTTTTTTCTCTCTCTTGCCCACACATAGGCCTACATGTTGCAGTCATATATCAATGAGCCCTCTTGCCTTTTACTTCTCATAGATAAAATACTCTTCCTTGATAGCAAAACAGGATATTGTACAAAATGGCAATACATTTTCTAAAATGTTAGGGAATTTGTCTCTCTCTGTGTGTGTGTGTGTGTGTGTGTGTGTGTGTGTGTGTGTGTGTGTAATACCTTTGACAGACTTACTGCTGCAGGGATTGACATGGTTTGGCCAGTGGTGATCAACACCATGTCACCGCTGTGTCGCTATGCCTGTGGCTGCGAAATAGCCTCTTTACTATGCCATGGCTCGGCTAAGCACCATGACAACCGGCTTCATAAATCAAGGACACCCTCCATTTTTCATAAACACCTACTCCACGCAGCAGATTCATCTCCATGTGTCTCATAAGATGGCCACGGTGGTGTGTGTGTGCAAGAGAAAAACTGCATGTGTTGAGTCTCAAGTGATATAACTGCAGTCTTTTTCTAAGCATTGAGAAATTATGTTCCGGTGTCAAGACCAGAATGGTCTGTAACTCTTAATCTCAAAAGAGCAAGTAGATGGATGGTGTGTTTGTGGTTGTGTGTGTGAGTGTGTGTGTGTTTGTGTGCTTGTGTTTGGGGGTTATATGTGTGAGTATGTGTATGTGTGTGTGTGTCTGTGTGTGTTTATGTTTCTCTTAGTGTGTGTGTGAGTGTTTGTGTCTGTGTGCGCGCGCGCTCACGTGTGTGTGTGTGTGTGTGTGTGTGTGTGTGTGTGTGTGTGTGTGTGTGTGTGTGTGTGTGTGTGTGTAAGACTGCTTGTGTATGCAGTTAAGGGGTCTGCCAGGTTCAGACTACTCTCTTTATGTTGACCTCTCTTTCACCTCTCAAAGTCTGGGGCTCAAGCAAATCATTTCCCTCACATTCCAGCCAAACTAAAAGAGAGTGTTTAAAAATATATCTGTAGACAGGAATACCCCCCCATTCATCATTCATTTCTTTCCTGTCTGCTGTCAGACGGACTCAGGAAAATGAAATGTTACCAATCCCCTTGTCACATACACATACATAGACACACACACACACACACACTCATTCACACGTGCATACACACACACAAACACACACACACACACACATTATGTACACAAACACAATTCAAACAATATGCCCTGTTGGCACATTTATAAATAAAGGTCTGTGAGGAGAGAATTTGGGGGACTGTGGGCAGGGTCTCTATGCATGTTCTCAAATCTCCACTGGAGTCCTCTTTGACCAGAGGGAAAGTCAGGAGAGGACCTGTCCCAACTCTGTCCTATGCAGTCAGTGAGGAATGAAGGTCTATATGACTGCGGACAGCCTCAGTTGACATGTCACAGAATACAAATTCACTTGGAATACAAACCCTGCATAAAACATGTTCCATAGGCTCAGGCTTGGTGGTAATGTTAGTACTAGGGGGCAGACTCACATGCTGGGGGTGGGGGGAGGGGCGGTGTCCTGAAATGAAGCTGAAAATATATGTAACAACAAGCGACAGATTGGAACATTTTAAGCACGACTAATCCCACATGAGAATGCCAAACTCCATACAGGCCAGCTGCATGATCTGAAGTGGGAAGATATCTTTTGTAACCATTTGTTATAATTTGCAAGTACTTGTGATCATTTATAGCTCAAGACCAGCAGTGTAATGGAATATTCAGCTGTTGGACCTAGCAGGTTGCTAACTTGCTAACAACTAAAGGTAATGTACAGTAAAAAGACATGTGCAGTTTCTATGAAATTGTTGCTACTAAATATAATGGGTGTCATCAAAAACTGAATTTTGAAACCAATGACATGACTACTTTAAGCACTGAAGTCAACTTACCTGCTAGATAACAGTCAGCTACTGTTTGGGCATCACAACTTCTTACTGTAGTAGTGATGCATTCAAAGATGTAGCTTCCCCAGACAATGTGCATTTTGTGTCACATGTTTTGGTTCTGCAATCCCAGGGCAAGAACGTAATGCATGCGCTGGGGTGGCATTGTATCATTTCTGTTTAGACAGGGAAAGGCATAAAGTCATAGCTTTTCCTCACAATTATTGCAGGGTTACTGTAAAAAAAAGCCAGAGGCCTTACAGAGTTAATGCACATATCTAAAAGGGTGGGGATGTGGCATCATGATGTTGGCTCAATCTTGTGTAGTCAATCATCAATCAAGTTATTCGACTGGTACTGACCAAGGTGCTGAATCTGCCACAGTCTCTGCCTTTTGGAGGCCGACTGTCCACCTCTCTCTCTCACCCACACATACACATTGCAACCATATACCAGTGATCCGTCTTGCCTCCGCCATTTTTCTTCCCGTAGATGAGCATTATGTCTGACAATATTCACAGCCAGACATCTAGATCTCTGGAGTAGAGTAGGTAAGTATGTACTTGTAATATGTGAAGTATGTATCTCTGGAACATAATTAACACAGTTTTTCTTTTCAGTGAAGCTCTTTGCCTGTCATGTCCCTTCACAGGCAGACACAATCTGCTCCTTTCCCCCTCATCCTTTTTGTTGTCATAAATGTTTCAGACTAATTTGGGGAAGTGCCAAATCACTTGTTGCCTTCCAAGGTCACAGTTTCAAAAGAATTTATCTCTCTCAACTGAGTCAACCGTAATTTGGCACTTTGTTTCCTCAGAGTTCCCTCTGAGGTCCCGCAAGGTCACATGGCAGACATTTCTAAAAGGAAAATTCCAAAAAGCATGAGAGAAATAATTCTGAAAAAGGGAGGCTTTCTGACATGTTCTATAAAGGCTCCAGAAAACAATGTAAAAATAGACAAAAAAAGAACAAGCATCAAGTGCAGCACAAAGCCCATAATTGCTTTTTCACACGCATTTATTTAAATCTATGGCCAGCTTTTTTGTCTGACGCAAGCAAAATAATGCATGAGTTAAAGGATGTTTACTGGCCTAAAACACGATGTGGGAGAAGCCATGTGGAATGATTGGCTGACATGCAAGGCAGCAAAAGTTTTTTTTTTCTTCCCACTCTGCTATTTAGCTTGTAAGCACCTAATGCACGGAGAAAGGTCTGCTACAGTGATTTTTAAAAGTTTCAATCAAGCAGAGCTGCAGCTCTTGAGTTGCAGTTGTAGCACAAAAACAAGTTTTCTTATCCAGCCGGAACTCTTAAGGTCTCATGCACCATAGCTAAGGAGCTGAGGGAAAGCTTTCCCATGGGTTAAAAAAGGAGAAACGTGGCATTAAAAAAGCACTGAAACTAAGTATGACCAGCAAAGGAAAGGTCGATTATGTAAAATCTTACAAAATCTTATTAGCTTCTGGTGCTCCTTGTTACAGTAATGTAAAAACTGTTTTTATCTGAGTGCTTTCAGGCTGTGTTACCCCACCATCATTGTGGTGTTCAGGCCCTTGTTACACTCCACAATTACCTGTAAGTACTGTTATGTGCAGACTAACAATGACTTTGCATTCAAATGTATTATGCTTACATAACTAGCAACACAAGAAATACGACAGTAATACTGACAAAGAAGTCAGGTGAAGACAATCTTTGTGCTTACAGTAAGCAAGACTCAGTGGTATAATAAGTCAGTCTTTATCTGCTATTTAGGGTATACACAGAAGACACAGTAGAGTGCATTTGGCCCTATCGTCTCAGGTGTTGGATTGAGAGTTGGGCTAGAAAGCAGCCTTTAACATGGTCCAGGCAGACTGTTTGTTGAGGGAGGTGCTATTTGCCAAACCTGACATAGCCTTCCTCCTGTGTACTGCTTTTCCCCCTCCCTTTTTTCCCTCTGTAATTAATGGAGTGTGTATGTTCTCCCTGTGTGGTAGCTGCAGGGGATGCTGGTTTGTATTCCAGGTACAGCTTTTGGCATGTGCCAAAATCTATGGCCAGCTTGAAAACTCCCAAATGCTACCAGATCAACTGATACCCTCTCCACCTTCAAGAAACTTGTGAAGACCCAGCTCTTCCAAGAATATCTCCTGGCGTAAACTTTGAGAATGCACGTAACAATTAAGTTTCTCTGCACTATTGCACTTTCAACTTAAAATGGTGCAGTTTCTATGTTAGCAATATGCACCCCTTGTTTGTTTCTTTCATTGTGTCGTAGCTTGAATGTTATCCTCTTTTGTAAGTCGCTTTGGATAAAAGCGTCTGCTAAATGCCTAAATGTAAATGCCAATGTAAATGTGCGGGATATGGGTGAGTATCCATCAACTCACACCCTGGAGTACCTCACACTGTGTCCACAGGTATTAGTAAAAAGTACAGTCACATCAGAGGCTGGGTTATTGTGATCTGTAACGTCTGCTACAGCATCTACAATGTGTGTGTGTGTGTGTGTATGTGTGTGTGTTTATTTCTGCGACTACTGTATAAATAAGTTTGTCTCTGTGTGTGTTAGTGTGGAATGTTGAGATTGAACAAGATCAAAGCATCAGAAAGTGTCTGTCTTGTGTGTATGTGTGTGTGCGTGTGTGTGTGTTGGGGGGGGGGGGGGGCGCTGCATGTGTGGGGGTGGATTGCGTTTAGAAGCAGCGGCAGGAGGTGAAGTGAATGTGATTAGTCGACTTCAATAACAAATACAAGTGTGGCAAGAGACTGAGAGAGAGAGAAAGAGGGAGGGAGAGAGAGCAAGACAGGAAGAAAAAGAGAGCGAGTGCACACCCACATCTGACCTCTCCACCCACATGCCAAAGAGGGAATATAATAAATCAAAGCTGAGCAGTGGCAAATGGTGCCCCCCCCTCCCTTTAGTGCAGTCCACTTGGGGACCACACCACACGGCTCATATATAATAATCAAACATTCATAAACAATCAGACAATGAGTCTTTATTAATGGATGTGGCCGGAAAAAAAAAAACACCTCCTCAGTGTTTTTTGCCTCCGTTGTCTCTTGGCATCAGCTCAGCCTTGAACAATGACGTCCGCAGACCTTAAGGATATAAGTGTGTAGGTTTCATTCAAGTGTAATGGCATGAGTGTGATAGAAAAGGGTGAGAAGAAGGGAGAGAAAGAGTTTATGATGAGTCGTGACAAGACTGTGTGTGTGTGTGTGTGTGTGTGTGTGTGTGTGTGTGTGTGTGTGTGTTGGTGGGTCCAAAGAAGAATGGAAAGGTGTGGATGTGTGTAAGCGTTTGTATGTGTGTGTGTGTGTGTGTGTGTGTGTGTGTGTGTGTGTGTGTGTTGGTGGATCCAAAGAAGAATGGAAGAATGGAATGTGTGTATGTGTGTAAGCGTTTGTATGTGTGTGTGTGTGTGTGTGTATGTGTGTGTGTGTGTTGGTGGGTCCAAAGAAGAATGGAAGAATGGAAAGGTGTGTATGTGTGTAAGCGTTTGTGTGTGTGTGTGTGTGTGTTGGTGGGTCCAAAGAAGAATGGAAAATTGTGTATGTGTGTGAGCGCTTGTTTGTGTGTGTGTGTGTGTGTGCTGGGTTGACAAAGGTCACACGAGTCCCCAGAGTGATGGCACCCATCTGGGCATGCCACCTGAGACAGAGCCCTGTTTGTAGGCGTGGAGGGCCATACACTGGCAGATGTCATATGTATGTGCACTAGCTCACACTTGGTCACAAATGCACACAATGTTTGCATCCCCCACAAGGCAGTGACAGTGAGCCTGAATGAGAAGAAGTCATGGACATGACCCAATTTATGTTTCGCCATATCTTTCATGAATTTCTGCACTGAGGACTGAAATGTTTACACTTTTTTGAACTTGTGTTCACTGATCTGTAAAGCCTTGCATAACCTTTAAGCATAGAGCATAATCATGAGGTTTATATAAACTGTATGAACTGTTTGTATACCGCATCATATACATGAATATTTAGATTAGGATTAGCCTACTTGCGAGTGGGCCTGAACTGAGCATAATAACAATACAAACACTTCCCAACAGTGAAATATGTCCTACTGTTCTAGATTAGAACTAGATCACTTTTGACAGTCTGAGCTAATTTTAAGACAAACTCCCACTTCCACCTCATTGCAAATAAGAAATGTAAAAAAAAATGTGTGTTCTGTGTGTTTGATTTGTTGAAAGTTGTTCCACTGACCTCCCCTTGATACAGTTGATTCTTTATACAGCAATAAACCTTTTTTCTGTCTCATATAATTAGGTGATATGTCCCTACAGTTGAAATTCCAGTGCTCAAAGACATGAAATGTCCACCATGTCAGGCTATGATGATTTTTCCCTTGGGACAAAAGAAAACTAAATTCTGGTGGTTAAAATACCCGGGACTGATGAATTCCGTACGTAATTCCCAAACTGTCATAAAGCCATAAAGAAATGTACAACATAAAAGTTCCCTCCCACTTTCAAGAGGTGTTGTTGCCCAGATATAGCCTAATAAATTACTGAAACACCAGCCCACACATGGAGACAGCTATCTGCATTTCAGGTGCAAGTCCGTCAGTGACCCCTTAAGAGGAAAGTCACCGCGCTACAGCAATCTTCATCTCACCCCACTTGTAATTGAGGAGAGAACCACACAGACTGTGAGTAATAGTGAAAGCCACGCAATGCTACGCTATGGCATGTCCTACGCTGACTGGCCCTGCGCCCAGAAAGCCTTTAAAATAATGAGGCATTTCCAAACATGCACTTAGTGCTCTGCTTGTATGGTGCTGCAGTCTCTCTCGGTGCGTGGACATTAGACATTAGGTTGAAATCTCAACTGGGTTTTACAGCATGGAGGACGGATGGCTGGGGGTGTCTGATTGCAATTCCAAAACAATGAGTGAACATGCTGTATAGGATATGTGGAATGGGTGAACTGCTATTCATCTCTTAGGATTCATAAGAGACATACCATTCTTAATTGTGCTCCTACAACAGCCATCACAAGCACATAATGACCCCAATTATATATAAACAAGGTCTTTAGTAGACCTTGCTACATGTATTTAGGATTTTTATTCACTCAATTCATTTTCATTGTGTAAGTGTTGCTTTTTTATGTTTGCAACTCACCCAAGGCTCTGTTGGGCCACTAGAAATTTCTAAGGGTGTGAACAGAGTTTTATGAGTAGCAAGAAATTGCTGTTAGTATTGGTGTCTGTGTGTCTGCAACCAAGGCTGCCCAACTGTACCCACATGCACACACACACACGCGCACACACACACACACACACACACACACACACACGCATAAACACACACACACACATCACCTCAAACACCAACTCAAACACAGAGCTGAAACTGAGTCCATTTGTATTCTGTGTGTGACGGCATAGAGGGAAACCCCCAACAGAAGCCCCAGCTGCATGACAAATGAGCACAAAAGCAGAACTCACCTGATTCAGGGAGACCTGCTGTTTTGAGACATTTAGAATTAGATCCCTTTCCCTGTAAAGCTTCCATGGGATGCTTTCATGATTTTTTTTGGTCATTATAGCTTTCGCTTGCATTGTATTTTATACAGTGGCCAGAATATGATATTATCTGTATCAATTTTTTTTTGCCATTTGTAAACCTTTGACTGTTAAACAGCATTTTTTGAAAGGACCTGACAAATATAGAATTATATGTAGACAATATCCACATGGAAAACAAATGCCCTGTGTTATGGGAATAGGCCATTCACATCCAGAACAATAACTATCACTTTAATGACAAATGAATATTGCTCTAACAACATCCACACAGCAAACTATAAAGACAATGACATGTGCAACGGCATCATTGGAATCACTTTCAGAGCGATGTTGGGAACAATAAAAGTCTGACAACCAATCAGAAACCATGGAATTGTAGACATTACGTTTATTCACGTGAGGTGAGACTTTCGTTATTGTTTAATATCTGGTCAGGAGATATTGTTACATTACAGTTTATAGTAATAGTTTAAATCCTGGTGTAAACAGCCATTTTTTTCCACTGCAGCTAAATTGAGCTAATATTTAATGCAAAAATCTGCACTTGGTGTGCACGGACTTAACTATACAGTATATTTTGTAGCTTACACAATATTATGTAACTACAGCTCATGACTTGCTCCATCAAAGCACATACTATATAATAACTTGAAACCCAATTACAATATTACTGAGTCAGAACAGATTTTTTCCATAACTGCCAGGTAACATTTACATTTACATTTATGCATTTAGCAGACGCTTTTATCCAAAGCGACTTACAATTGTTCAGCGCTAGTCTTCCCTAGAGCAACTTAGGGTTAAGTGCCTTGCTCAAGGGCACAGCAGTGGCAGGTCAGCTTGCACAGGAGTAGTATAACTGTAATGTAGAATATGTATGTGCAGTCTGCCTCTGGGCCAATGGAAGATTCAAGCACAGCATTTTTTTTACCCCTTTTTTTTATTTTATTTTTAGGGTGAACAAGTGCCCCAGCATGTGTTGTATTTTGCTAGAGGGACCTGCTACAGAGCTTTTTTGTTGCTGTTTACACTGGATTTGAATGTGTAGTCTACTGATTAACTGGCCCTCTGAATCACCCACACAAACTAGATGAAGGGACAGGCTGGCTGGCTGGCTGGCTGGCTGCATGAAGCTCTAGGGCCTCCGGGGCAGAGGGGAGGGCCACATGCTCTCCTCTGTGGCAGGCGGTGTCGACAGAGATCCAGCTCCTAGCTTTAAGCTAGCTGACTGAGTCTGGACCAGCAACACACTCAGTACCAGCAACAGAGCTCCCATGCCCTCTCCTCCTGGAAAGATATAGTCCTTCAGTACAAGCAGATTTATGCACACACACACACACTAGTTCTCTTTCTTTCTTTTTCTCTCTCTCTCTCTCTCTCTCTCTCACACACAAACACACACACACACACACACACACACACACACACACACACACACACACACACACACACACACTCACACAAATGCAAATATTGGCAAGCATACACATTATTACACACACGCGCACACACTAAATAAGCCACACACAAACGTATACACACACACAGTAAAAATCTGTACAGTACTGAATAAGTTCCATATGAGGTACTCACACTGGTGCCATTTTAAAACCACAGCTACGCGTCTATCATCTCATGAGAGAGAAACAGGTCCTTGTTTCTACCGGAGAGACCACAACTAAACACACAGGAGATTCCCACTGTGGCTGACAGATAGCTGAGCCCTGACCGGTTGGGGAACCACAGTGACTTGCTCAGATTGTCTCTCCATCTAACAAGGGAAGGAGAATCCCAGCCCTGTGCCCTGAGGGCATTGACTCTCATCCCAGTTATTCATGCCTACCTCTCTCTCTCTCACTTTCTCTATGTCTTTTTGTTGCATTACTGGGAATCCACACAGGCGCAACACACAGGGACACCTTTTTCAGAGGGCCTCATCACTTTGCCTTATGATACCACAATATTAAAAAAATGTAAACATAAACTAGTTGCAATTACAACAGCCCATGAAGTTGTGCTTTTGTCCAAAGGAATGTTTGGCAACACTTTACAGATCAGTACTAGAAGGGTAATTCTGGAGTAGTAAGTTCATATGACAAATCACATTGCTAAATAAGAAATCACATTGCCAAATAATTATTCAATAATCTAAAGAGCCCACCATTTAATTCAACAAATAGTCAAATCTCACCATTACAAAGCATTTCCTTATGACAATTTTGCTATTGACTTATTGCCACCACAAATGGTGGGTTATTGTTTGCAGATTACATAGAAATGATTAACATTTTTAAATTATTAAATTATTGTGAGTTATTGCCACAAAATAATTGACAGTCTTTAAAGTAAATTTACTGAATGTTCATATGTAATGGGTGGTGGTAACGTAGTGCTTAAGGAAACTGGCTAGCATGTTAAATAAAATAGTGGGTTCAAATCCCAGCTCCCATCATTGTGTCCCTGATATACATATAGTTTCCATTGTTGTTTACCTATTTGGCAACACACACTAAAACCTACTTAGCATTTGAACTGAGAATGTGTTCACTCATTTCTCAACTCTGAGGGGGGAGGTCAACACATGGGTGCAGTGAAGAGGGCACTCGAGAGTATGAGTCACTTACAGATCAAGTGAGCTCTCTTAGCTGGTGATTATATGACAAAGACCCTGGAGGGGGTGCGGGTGTTGTGCCACAGAGGGGTGGGGTGGGTGGGTCAGTGGGTAAGAAGCATAATTGATGCAGAAACTCCATCTATTAACCAACATGTGTGTATGCATTTAAGGAACCCCCAGGCGGAGAGGATAATATCTTCTGACTCTGTGGAACTGACGGTCTGCTCCACCCACCCCCTCACATAGACACACACACTCTCACTCATTATTCTACTAATTGCGTGATAACGTGATTTATTGGCATTGACATGCCTCTGCATTCGTTTACTGACCTCGTCCTGAGACAGGCATTTTTCACTCATTTTTCACAAAGGCTGGTGGCCAGTGGGCAGGGAGGGAGGATGGGAGGAGAAGAAGCCCCTGCAACTCTGCATTACAAGCCCCATACATCAGATGGTGATGATTCAGAGGTACTAACAAGACTTAGATTAGGGAGGCCAAGAACCAGGTGTGTGTGTGTATGCATGTGTGTGTTTATGTGTATGTGTACGTGTGTGTGTTTGTGTATGGGAAACAAAAAAGGGAACAAAATTTACGGAATGGACTTTGTAGAATCTGAGCTTGATAAGTTGTGTTTAGACCAGCTACCACTGCAGTATGTGACTGCTCCACCATCTCTGCAGAAACTTGCCTGAATCCATCAGTACATGGAATCAAACAATACATCTGAATAATAAATCCAAAAACCCTCCCAAACGAGGCTGAATTTGTGAGTTTGTGATAATCATCTGCAACCAGCAACCATCTATAGTAAGGGCAACTTAGCATTTATCTATGTATAGATATAACCTTCTGTAGTTTGGAGTGGGGATATGTGTGTGTGTGTGTGTGTGTGTGTGTGTGTGTGTGTGTGTGTGTGTGTGTATGCATATGGGTGTTTGAGTGTGTGTGAGAGAGAGAGAGAGAGGGAGGAAAGAGAGTGAAAGAAGAAATATAAGGGATGGGAAAGAAAGAGGAAATAGAATGAAAGGGGTATAAATCTCTCTCTGTTTGTGTATGTGTGTGTGTGTGTGTGTGTGTGTGTGTGTGTGTGTAAGAAATAAAAGGAGAAATGAAATAAAATGCAATGCAGATGTGTGACTTCAGAGGTCTGTTCAGAGGAAGATTCCCTGTGATTTTCCTCCACTGACACCCCTTCTTTATTCCCAGGGTGAGTAGAGCAGCTGAAAGGCTAGAATCAGCAGGGCTGCTGTGTTTCCTCATTATAATCCAGCCTTTGTGACTGCAGGAACACACTCCTGCCCTAACATGCATGTCTGATGCCATCTTGGCTTTTCAAAAACCCCGGTCCAATTCTGGGGACGGGGATGGTCAGGCATTTTAAGTGCTATCCCGCCAATTTCTCACAAAGAACCTGTCTGTCTGTCAGTCTGTCTGCCTCACAAAGTTGCTCTAAGATTTTGTTTTGGATTGTTCTCATGAAGATTTATCAGGGTGTACCTGGTTGTAGGTAGACTAAACAGCCACCACACACTGAGACAGGTGGCTCTGACCTGCATATGCAGGTGCTATCTGCTCAGTGGCAGGCAGTTTGACTCAACAAAACATAAGAGATCAAGTAGAGTCTTTAATTCCGGGAGCAGTATTTTTTTCCAACAACGGTGAGTGATCCAAAGCTGCGTTCACGTGGCATTTGTGAGATGGTGCAGTGATCAGGCATCTGAGCACAGCTCCTCCACCTATGGATAATTCATTTTGAATCTTCATTATGGGATCGATGGTGACCGCCCGAACACTTCACAGTTAGTCTATATTCCCAGGAGCCTTCATCTATCATTCAGAATGCACCGAGGAAGGGGGATGTGCTGCAAACTGTGTGTTTTTCCCACAAGAGGGCCCAGTCTTGGAGAAGGACAAGACTGAGGTGGGATGAGATGGGGTGGGCTGTGTCAAATGTGCTGACACTCAAGTGATGGAAATAAATAGCATTTTTAACACCTATAAGGTAGGGGGGGGCATAGTGTTCACTGTCCATAGGGTCCATCACCTTGCCTCAACCTCTCTAGCCCCCGCCCCACTCTACACACACACACACACACACACACACACACACACACACACACACACACAGCTGAGCTAGCAGCAGCTGCCCACTCCTGCCAAAGTAGAGGGAAATCATTTTTAATGATTAGTTTTGCAATAACTCTTTTCCCTCCTCCTCAGGATCAATAGTCATCTGTGCTGTAGTTAATTTGGAATTAAATATTAATCATTCTCATTACAGTGCATCAGTTAAACTTTTATGTTTTTTCAGAAACATTTCCACAATGCCAGCATATTCATACATACATGCATATTGACCTGATGTCATGAAATCTTGTATATGTAAACACTATTATAATGTATATAAACATTAGCCTATATAAATGTAGGCCTATAGCTTGTGAAGGCAATACATGATTTTAACATCTTCTATTTCTTCCCTGTCAAACCGGTATTGTATGATGAGTAATTCACACAATGCATTGCAAATGGCAGCCATGTTGATTTTCTTGTTTTCTAATGTTCTAAGTAAAGACAAACTGAATTATTTTTATAATTGTTTTTGTTGTTGTTTTTAACATTTAAAAACAACTGGAGTCTGCAGACCTAATAAGAGCCGGGCAGTCCCAATTCTTGAGTTGACTTGTCATGTGCAAAACAACTAGCTAAGTATTGTTGAATATCATCCATAATTGGAAGTTGCCAATGTGTGTGTGTGTGTGTGTGTGTGTGAGAGAGAGAGAGAGAGAGAGTATGTGCATATGTGACTATCCGTGGAAGAGTGTGTGTGTGTGTACAGTACTGGCATTGAGACAGGTAAGGGAAGTGAACCTCACAACGCTGTCAGTCTGGCTCAGGCTGGCATGTTTCAGCTCCAGACAGATTGATTGAGAAGGGTCACACAGTGACTCGCCTACTCAGTCTCTTGTAATTAAAAAGTGACTTACCCTCAGGCTAAACCTGCCCAATGTTTATGGACTGAACCTCTGCTCTAGGAAAAAAAAAACTCGCCAGACTTCTGCCGATTTTGCAAAAATGTCTCCATTTTTTATTGAAGGGAAATGAATCAAATCAATTACAAAGTTAATTAGAGTGATTTATTTGGGTTTCTCTGCAGGGGGCGTCTGCTATGCATTATGAATTCACAATGCAAGGTGGCTAAATCTTTTAATAAACAGATCATGCACACAGAAGCGGAGACTGACTAGTGTTTCTCAGCAGCTACGGATCAACAGTTATAACAAAACAGGAGAGCACATGAATTATTAAACAGTACACAGGTTTTTAATGAGAAATGTGCACGGACAACCTGTATTTGCATCTGAAACATGAATTCACCTGTTCATTATTTATTGTTGGGTACATATTTGCTCTTCCTGTGCAGTCGTACAGAACGAAAGTGACTGGAAATGGAAGTGTGTGTGTGTGTGTGTGTGTGTGTTTGTGGTTGGGGGGTGTCTAGGAAGGGTAGACAGCACACCACTCCTTACTGTTAACTCAAATTACTATGAAACAGAAACGTATAGGGCCACAGATGATCCATGTTAAAAACCCTCTCCAGTTCCCACACCATGAAAGTCTCTCCGGTAGGTAAGTGGTGTGGATATGAATGTTGCTAATGCATGTTGAGTTGCAGGGCAGAGTTGTGGTCCATTTACAGGAATGAAGTCATGTTTTTTTCTCTCTCTCCTTTTTTTCACCACCTGGCTGCCTGTAGGAATAGTGCCTTCTCCCTCATCCCATCCATCAAGAGTGGAGTTTGTCTGGCTCGGCACAGACTCTGCTGGTCAAGTCTCCCGCGGTACCATCTCCTGTCCACAAGGACCCCGGCCTGGGCATGGAAAACTTCCTGTGTAATGCTGAGCATTGTCAATTTTCACCTATTGCTATCTCTCTCTCTCTCTCTCTCTCTCTCTCACACACACACACACAGACATGCTGCAGAAGAAAAACAACATGCTGTGCGTATCTATTCTCTTCTCCATGGCACTCATTAGATTTTCTCAACCCTTCTTGCATGCTGTCTCGAGAGGGCTGGGTGAAAGAGTGCCTGCAAGTGAAGTTGTGTTTATCCACAGCACTGAAACCAAAGATCACTGAATATTGACCAAGAAAGAGCAACATAACATGTTACAATGGGAGCAAATGTGTATAGTTCCAGTCTGCATAAGTGGGAGTGTCACATAACATCACGATATAAACTTTTCAATGATCTTCTGTATCAGTGTATGTGGGCTCGACTCTGGTCTGCATAAAGGGGGATGTGTCACCCTCCCCCTTGCAAAAATAGAACATGGAACATTGCTCCACTTTTACCCTCTTTTATTAGGCATATTGCTAAGACACAAACTCAACCTGAGGTGAGAACATTCACCTGGCTTTTTGTGGTAGAAACCACTATAACTGGCTCCATCATTGACTGACTCAAACAGGAGTGGCTATACATCTGCTACACACACACACACACACACAGTCCTAGGTGCCTATGTGCGTTTGTGTGTGTGTGTGTGTGTGGCAGTCTGTCTTTCTATGCCTATGTGTTGTACATACCTACTTTACTTCCTACAGAAAGCCTAGAAAGAGGGAGAGAGAGAGAAAAAAAGGCCTTATGAAGTGATCATCTTTCAAATCATCGAAATCTAAAAGGGCTGATAGTTTTTTAATTAAGCAAGCCAGTGGCTACTTCATAAGCGCAAAGAGCCATGAGAGGGAACACACAGCCAGTGCACTTCTCGCATTAAACATTAATCTCACCACAAATTTCCTGCATGGTTTCTTCTAGAACAGGAAATAGTTGATTGGGGCCCTACACCATACCGCCATTAGAACCAAGCCTCCTATTCTGTTTTTCCATTACCTTCTTCTCTCTCTCACTCTCTCTCTCTCCTATTGTTGCTTTGTCCAGCACGCCACGTTGTTTGGTGTTGGTCGTGGCTATCAGACGAGAGTGCTGTTGACCTCTGCCGGCAGGGAGACTGTCTTTATCAAGTTCAAATCCATGCCATTAATCTTCTCCACTCTCATGCTGCAGTCCCGCCGGCATAAATCAGGGCCGTGTCCTCCTGGCAATCTCATCACCTGCTGGATAAGCAGGGCTTATTTATGGCACGGGGCCTGTGCTCCAGCGTCTTGCTCCGGGGGGACGAGACTGCACCCCTCGGCCCTGGTGACATGCCAGGGAGGCCTTTTTTTGAGTGGCAAATAGGCTTTTTCATTAGGACTGTATGTGTGTGCATGTGTGTGCATGTGTGTGTGTTAGTATGTGTGTGTGTATGACCCTGGCTTTTCCTCCTTGATTTTCCTGGCCTTGCTGTCCACAGGCAGATGTGTTGTGGACCCTCAGGGCTCGTGGAGGGAAACTAGTTACACTTGCTACAAGCAGAGGTGGCTCCCTGGTTCACAGGACTCTTGGTCTGAGAGTACATAAGAGCTGTACATTCAAGGTTGAGGAAGGCAATGTAATCATTGTTTTTAGTCAGTAGTATACACTCTAAGGAGTTTTTTGTGTGTGTGTGTTTGTTATGCTGTCAAATGTGCAGCTCGACAAAGAAAGATTTATTTTAGAATGGAACAAATTTGTTTGAGTTTAGAGAACAAAGAAAGAAAACAAGAAAGAAAGAGAGAGAGAAAAAAAAGGAAAGGAAAAAGGAAGCCCCTCATTTCAGCATTTCAACCCATGTAAACCCTGAAGACGCTGCAAGTTACCAACATTTTTGCCATTTAGAGTTTCGAACAAAAACAGCTGATAATTTTGTAAGCCAAATTGAGCCAATTGATTGATAAATCCACCTAGATTTCCATCTAGAATAATTTGCATCAAATAATAATTCTATCACATACACACAAAAAATAAACCATAAACAAAATCAATTTTGCACACCGGATTTTCCACAGTCTAGTGCTTGTTTAGGTTGGCCATTCATTTGGACTTCTGCCTGACAGTCCAGCTATCCCGTCCTTGGAACAAGATATAATGAGCCCTTCAGAACACGATATAATGTTCTCATTTTAGGTGTTTGTCCGTATTTCTGACTCTTGTATGCAATAGCAAACAATGTTTATAAATAGCGGTACTGAAAACAACGTGTTCTCCACGGTCAGTGCTTCTGCATTCCAAACGCAACTGTGAACCTCAGTTGCACACATTGTTTTGTAATGCTGATGAATCTGTTTTCAAGAGGGGAGTGCTGAAACCTCAAAGGATGGACTGCAAAGTGCTATATTCTCATATTACAGTGATCACATCTGTCAGGTACACTACAGTATGTTACACATCTATGCTGAGGTTAAATTAACTATACTAATTCTTCAATCACACAATTTTTACATATTAGTTGTTAATGGTAGGCCTATTATCAATCATCAGACAACAAATATGTACTTACATTTTTTTGCATTCCTGCACTACAGTTGTAGGCAATACCAAATTAATCTCCAAAATAGGCTGCTGGCTATTCATGCAAACTGTGAGGTTTTCCTCCAAAACTGCAATTTTGTCTTTAAAAAACTACTGTTCACATTCCAGTGACAACCAGACACAATTGGTTTCTGACATTCGCCTTTGAGGATACGATGTACGAAGTTTTGCATACTACTGTTTGGGCTAGCTCTTTCCCCCTTCTGATTCACAAAATGCATGGAGGCGGTGATTTTCCCCATTTGGCAGCAGGGAATTCGTATCCTGATGTACTTGGATGATTGGGCTAACCTTGGGGCAGACCCTCCATAAATACGGCGACATGTGATCCATGTCCTCATGCACCTGAGCTCGCTGAACACTTTCACTAACATCGTCCGACAGACAATCCGGGCATGCTTAGCACACATCCATATCGGGGCACGCTTGAGCATCCATTGATGCCAGAGGCATCCCCCCCCCCCAACTCCTTAACCTCCCTGTGGGACTTGGCACTGGTGCTGAGAGCCTGTTGCCTGCTTCATCCTCTCTTCTGCCACAAGTTTTGATCCTGAACCTGTGTCTTCACACAGCATGCTCCTATGGCTCGCTCCGACCACTCATTATGTGTCTGTGTTGTTGTGAAGATGTCAGTGTGGATACTTGACCTCCTCTTTGGTTAGATGTAGTGTGAGTGTAGTATGAGGGCCGGTGTGGACACTCCCTGGCAATGTTTATTCAGATCAGTCTGTCATGCGGGATGTATAAGCACCGTGTTCAGAGGCTGTGTTGTATACATGTTCGCAAAGATGGCGTTGACGTGCTTCGGCTGAGAGAACGTAAGGTTACACCCTGCCTCGCCTCTGCCTGCTGCAGCTATCATGTTTCAAATGTGAAAGAGGAAGATGGCGTGCATAACCTGCGTTTTATAGCCTGAGGGCTGAGACATATGCATGCATGCTTGAGAAGTTTCAGCAGAATTGGCGTCACCAAAGACAAGTGGTGTCTCATGTTCTCCTTCAAAGAATTGAGGTTATCTTCCATAAAGTTACATTTTTTTCAGATCCAAAGTGTAACATCAGACGGGGAAAGTTTTAACATTTTGAAATATGTCAACCAGAGTACATAATTTAGATCTTTGGTCACGCATAGAACCCCTTAAGGCACTTACACATGACCATTATCAAATGCTTCCGATGCACGTTTGCCAATTGTTACACCTTCATTTTGGTCTCAGCGTTGCATTGTGGCCAGTGCTGACGTTTTAACGCGACGCTCAAAGTTCAAATTTGTCGAACTTTGGCCTCATTGCCGCTGACCTTTCAGTATTGCTGCAGCGTTTTAGCATAACCAAGCTATCAGGCCATTTCTTTTATGTTACGGCTCTTGAAGCCTCCGGTATATTAGTCAAATGCAAAATTGTCATTTTGAGTCAAGCTTCGTGGCAAGCATGAGGTAGCTTTTCAACGGTATGCATATGTAAATGGATTTAGGAGTAATGAAGGCCCCTCTGCTGTGCTTCAGTCTATTCTGATTTAGGTGATGGTGTAACTGAACTCCTAGAGATGGGTGCCGGTGTCCTGGCCAAGTACACTATCATCTGGAAGGTGTCTTCTCCAGATCAGTAATCTGCCAATAGATTTTCCCTTTGGGTGATAAATGACTGCCATAAATCAGAGACAAATCAATCCAGATTACCATTCATTAGGATATACCCAATGCCAGTGATAACTGTGATAGCATCTAATGTTTCTTTCCATTTTAACACAGACCACGTTTCATCCTCTTTTCTTCCACGAGAAGAGAGAGAGGGAGATGGAGAGATACAAGGGGAAGGAAGGATAAAGAAAGAGTGTGAAAAAAGAGAGAGAGAGGCAGAGTGATAAAGTGATGGTATGGGGGGGCGGCAGTACAGTATCTTAAATGGAGAGAAAGTCTATGTACACAAGGACAGGAGAGAAAGCTACATAGGGCAAGTGAATTACTGTCTCCGGAGCTGGTTTGAAAAAAGAAGGAAGTGAATGAGGCAAGAGGAAAACGAGACAAAGAGGCATGAGTGAGAGAGAGAAATCACCTACATTGATTTTCTCCGCTTTTTGCTGCTGTTTCTTTTTTCCCCTTTTCCCCTTCTCCTTCCCTGCATTGTCCTGGTTCAATAACACTCTTAATGCACATGGCTGATGATACCTCCTCGCTGTTTTGAATTTTGATCGGGGAGGGTCTAGCCCATCCCAGTGATTGGTTTTACTTTAATGGACTCTGAAATTCCATCAGTAAGGCTGTCCTCTCTGATATCACAATTTAATTTGAGGCCTGGGGTTTTCTTCATGATTAAAGCAGGGAGGATGTATGCACTTCCTTTAAATGCATTACATTAGCAGCCATTCATCTGAGACTCCTACTTCCTCGTTTAAAAGTACGGCTGTTAGACTCTTCAGGACTTTTCTTAGGGAGCAACTGACTGCTGATGTTGGTTGTCATCTGAAGACATTAGCCCTCATTTGTCAAATGGACATAGTTATTGACTCAAAAATGTGTGTACACCAAGTCAGGCCTTGATTACACTGCTAACGTTCAGATAATTTGAAGTTCTATGTTGAAAGGAGTGTTCACCCAGTTTTCTGCTGTACAACCATTTCATACACGAGGGCCACTGTGTCCTATCAACTGGAAAACATAACCCAGGTACCTGCAGCCAGTTAATAAAATACTGTCAAAAAACAGACAAGATTCTGAAATCAAACTGTAGATGAAGAGGAGGGACAGATATTTATACTTTCTCCACCCAAAGTCCCAACTCACAATGATATTCTGTGCAATAGCAGCTTCCCATCGCCAGACTGCTAGCATTGCATAATCACATACTTGGCATGCTTCAAAGATGGTTCAAGCTGTTGCAAGGCCATTGGATAAGACACAGCAAGTGTGGAGCTGCTCTGTCTCACTGGTAACCATTATTTCAGGCTTCACACAGAATCTGTATGACCGTCTGTCCTGCAAAATGTTGAATACGGATCTCCCAGAAGAAGTATTCTGATAGCATTCTTATTATCAGAAAGAAAACGGTCAGAGGTGAGAGAAAGGTGAGAGGGAGCCTTGAATCTTTGGCAGATTGGCTAGTTCCTTCCTTCCCACATTATTTCTGTATTAGAAATACAAAGATTATGAATTTCTGTCATCCATTAACAGACATACCTAAACGATATTTTGGTTAATCAAGCTTTTTACCAAGAGTTGAACCACATTTCCCTTTTATTGCATCCAATTAATTTAACACTTTTCTGCTTAAAGATCAATTAGCATAGATAGCAGGCGCGGATCCATGGGTGGGCCTAGGTGGGCCCAGACGCACCCAGATTGACAGCTGGCCCATCCAATCTGAGATTAGGCTTGAAAGACATTACATTTTTTTCAGAAACTAATTGCTAGTTCTGAAGATTATGAAGCGCAGCCCATGACAGAATCAGTGTAAAGCTACGTCAAGTGAAAATGAAAAAAATCATAATCATAGACTAATTTTATCCTTCTAAACTTTACTCCTCACTGACCAGGATTTCAGTTTAGTTGCTCTGTTGTTGGAGAAAGAGGCTCAGAACTGAAAGGTTAAAAAGATCTGACTGCACCTCTTTTATAACTGAATTACTGCATTGCAGATATTTTTTAGAACATGATACTGGATTACGCTATTTTAATAGCCTAGCATAGTAGTTAAGGAACCTGGTCAGAGTATTGGAATCAGAATGTATGTTTTATTATTTTCAGTCATATGCAGTCATTATGTTTGAGCTAGGCTTGACTCAACTGTCTTTCCACATATAACACACATGCCATGTTATTCCACACATAACATGACATTTTGGTCCTGCTGTTGTTGTGTCATTAGAGATGGAGTTATTAAGGTGGAATATTATGTTCTTGGGTTGTTTCGGTACTTGCTCTGTCTAGGTTTGTCCCCTGCTGTCTACTGTAGCGTACCATGCTGGCACTAATCATGGATTGATTCAGTGTGGCCCAAATCAACTGGGATGACCAACGCCACTTTTCGTCAACCTGGAACTGTACTTAAAGTCAGGCTATTTCCTTGTCTAGAAAGAGTGGCTGGTGGATCTTTATGTGAAGCATGCTGTCTCTCCCTTGAAACATCTAAACCAGACATCCCAAGTCTTCCTGGAAGTCTATAACAGCGGTTCTCAAACTTTAAAGGACCGGGGACTGCTCATGGAGAAGAAAAAAATTGAAGGACCCATCATAATCGCAACACAAATTGAACCATATAGGTTTGTATCCATTTGTTCTGTTAGATGCCAGATAGTATTTTGCAGCAAACCTTTTCAGGCTTAGGCTACGGCTCCATGGTGAACAAGTAGAACAATCTCCATTCTCACACATTTTTTTTGCTGAGTGAAAGAACCTAGGACTATGAATGTTTTTTTTTTTTTCGGGGGGGGGGGGTATGTTGCACCTTGATTTAACTTTGGCTCACCTATCAGCTACGTTCTAGATCCGCCGCTGGTAGATAGCACAGTTATCATAACACATACACATCAGAAAGCATGAAAGAAAAGTATTTGAGCACACACACACACACATACACTGGCATGACGATTTCACTCTCATAACACTTTCATAACTGTCTTGTCAGAGAGAAACAGGTTTCTAAACAACATGCTGATGACCCAGATTGGTGCATTAGCCTGAGACCCTGAATCTCATCTGAAACCCCCAGCTCTCTCTCTCTCTCTCTCTGCTCACCCCTGGCTCCCCACGCAGTCTGCTAATTAATTACGCTTCCTGACAGGGGGAGCATGCGTCACGCTAGGTGCTCTGATTAGCAGGAGTGTAACTGGAGGCCAGGGCACTAATCAGGTGCCGTCCGACGTGGCGACAACAACAACGACTGAGGCGGCTAGAATGAGTTGTCGCTCTCAGGGTGTTGACACTATCCTTGGTAGTTATTTATTTATTTATTGTCTGTTTATTTTATTTTATTTTTTTTCATTTGGCTGGTGGCTGGTGGACTGGCGGAGGTAGAATTGCAGGCGGTTAGCTGTGTTAATGCAGTGCGATCCAAACACCCACACACAGTCAGTCATCTACCGCCTACACTGATGTCTCTCTCACAACACACACTCACACAAAAACATACACACATGCACACAAACACACACACACATTTATACACACTTAGGCTACATGTTTGTGCACACAGACACACACACATATAGTCATGAATCAAACACACATACGGACATAGATACACGGTTACATAAAGATTAGTGTTGTCAATCGATTAAAAATATGAATCTATCACAATAGAAAATTTAAGTTAATCATGATTAATCATAATTAATCACACATTTAAATTTCCAGACTTCTCCTTTTCTTGTGAAGAAAGAATGTCACACATGCTCTAGTTAGTGCAGGCTTCAGCAAAGTGGCGCTCCTCGGTTACCTGCACTCCTCCTTGCTTCTAATATATGTGGTTTAGCCTTTTCCTTGTACTCTCATTCAACATGTTGCCTTGTCGCCGACGTTTTCGTGTTATGGTTCTGCATCGAGTGTGTCCGCATTCACGTAGCAAAATTCACAGAATTGCTTTGAGTGGAACTATATACTCTTCAACCCCGCAGTCGAGTCTAGTGAATTACTTTGTCATGCTTTCCTTTTTTTAACATTTTTAACGTTTTAACATTAAGAGATACTGCATATTTCAACAGCCTTGTTGTTGTTATATGGGCAGTCACTTTATGTTCTGTTAACAAGCAAACTTCTCATGACTGCATAAGTACTGCCTGCTGATAAATACTGATTTTTAAACATTATTGAAAGATAGGCACAGGAAATCCTGCCACTGAATTCAAAACAATGTCTTAAATTATTCACAATGTCTATACAGTGGACTAGCATGCTGCTAAAAGTAACTACAGTTGGCTGCTGGAACACACTGGCAAACAAAACAAAGTGTGTGGATGAACTCGACCAATCACAGCCTTTGTGGTGTGTGTAAATGAGGAGGGTGCTGGCAGGTAGTGTGCATCTGCATGATTTATTTGCATTAAAAAAAATAGTTTGTTAATTTTTTTTACATTACATGCATTAACGTATTAACATTGACAACACTAATAAAGATACATACACACTCATTCTCACATTTACACACAGAGTGCTACATGCACATGCTGCATTTTCATCAACACACACACACATTTCTAGCCTAGGACATACGGTACACAGAGTAAACATACTCTCATTTACATACAGACACACACACAGCCATACACATTATTTCACAAAGACATACTCGAACATATATCGTTACATTCCCTCACTCACTTTCATGCACACACAAACACACACACACACACTTTGCAAAGCATACTTTGCTTGACTCGCTTGCTGCCACTGCCCACTGCTGAACATTTGCTAAATGCCCATCTGTGCAACAGGAGGCCTGAGCATGTCACTGCAGACAGATAATCAGTGAGACTCAGGCAGGAGCGCATGCACACACACATACATGCACACACACACACATACAAGACACTGCCAAACACTGAGAAGAACGAGTGTTCTTGTCATTCAGTTTGAACACAATTTTCTCTCCTTCCTCTGACTAATTTCAACAGGGAATAAAAGACGATTGATGTGAGAGACTCTTGCAACTATAACAGGAAAAACGCTTTGTGGTATGTGTTTGTCTTTGTGTGTGTGTGTGTGTGTGTGAGAGAGAGAGAGAGAGAGAGAGAGAGAGAAAGAGAGAGAGACAGAGAGAATTTGCTGAGTCCCATTGCAGTTTTGCAGGGTCTAACAGTACGATCCTTGTGGGCAGTTAGGAACTTGCCATTTCATCTGGCATCCCAGGCTGAAAAAAATAAATTAAATAAAATAAACGCCTACAGCAAAGTGTTAAAATAGAGACGCAGTCCTGACCTTACATGTTGACATAACACCACAAGGTAAGAATAGCTCCTGTCGGCCTGGCAACGGTGTGTCATCACACTGATGATAATGAATTGAAGATGTGTGGGCTAGGACAGGCCGTCTGCCCTGCTTTTGGGAAAAGACGTTTGGATTGCGTACTTTAGACTGTGGTCAGCCATTTTGATTTCCAAATGCAGGAAGATTTATTTAATTTATCCATCCATCCATTTATCCGTCTACTTGGAGACTATTGACTTGAACTGATAACTAACATGACCTTTGCTTGACCTCTCTGAAGACTTTGGAACACTCTTTGACATTCTTGAAGGGGAGAGACAAAGGAGGAAGGTGTGTGTGTGTAAACAGGGGTCATGTTTACACACACATCTTATTATTTCTGATGGAAAGGCAGTATCAACAAGTCATACTTTCTCCTCGCCTGTCTCCCTATTGTCCCAGTGCTTGTCCTAGTGCTTGTCACTGTTGATGACAGGCACCTTATTGGCAATCAATAAGATATCAATTAGGTGTATTTCTAAATGAAATATGCTCCAAGGACAGTGGTATGGTAACAGGAATCACTGGCTCTGTGTTGTGTTTTGATGGTCCTCTGGAGAGAAAGCTGAGAGATTGGTTGGAAAGGAGTGATAAAGACTGATGACCTCTTCCAGCACAAGGGCAAAGGTCGAGGGTCAAAGGTTAATCCAGCACCTGGGATCCTTTGCTAAACCACTCTAGAGGAAAAAAGACACGAGGTGAGACACCGCATTGAGCCTGTCTGTAGGGTTTTTTTCGAAGTGTACACAGATAGCGTAACTCTCTAATGTGTGTTTACATTTATCATGAAATGTTCTTTGTCATTGCTGTGAATGTACTGGATAAAAAATGCTCATCATAGCATTGTTCTTCACATTTCATACACATTTTCTCATTACCTCCATCAGACTGCCTAGACAAAGACAGTCAGATTTGTGAAGGAAAGCCATTGCTTTTACACAGTATTTTGATGCAAATGAAGCAAAAATTCTGGACGCTTCTTTTCCAAGCGATGTTGACAGTTACTCTTATTTTGAGAGGTTTTGAGATGGCATTAAGAGCGCTTGTTGGGAACAAAATACAAGCTTCAAACATTATACCAGTCACTTAATTCCAGAATTATGCCTGAATATTAAAAGGTCACTAACAAAGCACTACTAATTTCAAAGCAGCATGAAAGATCACTACTGATTTCTGCAGATTACGATAAATGATATCCTTTTTAAAATGTAATACTGTAGAAACCAGTATCCCTGGTGTTTGACAGCTCCCTTGAATCAAAACAAAGGAGAAAAATATGACTATGTACTGAAAATGGACACAAAGCTTGTGCTTTTGAGGTGGCTATAATAAGCCATTACTGTTTCCTTTTTTGTCTGGCATTTTTGTGGGCACTTTAAAGCATACTCATGTTACATTACCCATGTGCTCAGGCAAGAGCACCGCTCTCACCCTCACATCAACACCACACAAATCATCATCGTCTCCAGGCAACAGGAGCAGGTTTAAGAGTGTGTGCCATTTAAATGTTCCATCAAAGATTCTTTAGAACACAGTTCATCAACCATGTCGGGTTCTATGCCATTATCAGAACATGCTCTCACTGAAGATTCAACCCTCCATATCTGTAATCAGGTGTGGACACCGTGATTGGTCAATAACTGGTCTCAGTCTCAGAGATAGATAGAATAGCTTCTCTAATCTTCTGAAGTAACTAATGTATATAGTGATTTAGGATTATGTGATCCTACCAGAATACCATGTCCCCTACTATACTGAAAGATTCAGACGCCGATAGCACATCATGGTGACTCCAAATGTGACATGGTCAATGCACTGGGTTCACTGTTTCTCTAAATAAATTCCTGAAACTATAAAGAAGTCACATAACATGACACTAAATTTAACTAATGCAAACACTTTGTTGGACATACACACATACTTCAGTAATGTGCTTGTCCACATGAAGAGATGCCTACTGTGCATTGTGATGGGCTGCTCAGTATGTACAGTATGGAGTCTTCTGCCCTCTACTGGTTATAAACACTGCTGTGCATATTTGTATAGTCCACTGAACTGATTGCTCTCACTCTAATACTCTCCCTCAGGACCAAAACTACTTACTTCCACACAAAAACAATAAATAGGAAAAAGGACATGCTGTTCTTTGTTTTACATTGCAACAGAGAGTTATTCAGTAAGAATAAGCATGTAGTTTCAGGCATCTCAGAGTCATGTTAAGGTCACCATAAGCCATTTTCATTTCAACATGTCTACAGCTGTAGTCTCTATTTAAAGGGCCTGAAAGGGCATTGACATATCCCAGTTAAAAACTTCATTTAAGGATCCAATGACACCAATACAAACAGTATAAGTTTTAGGTTCTGTACAGTTTGCAATAGTGTAATCATTGCTGGTGTGACCGAACAGAGTTCTCTCCTCTGGGCTGCCTTTATTACATGTAAATCTTACAGCATCAAAAGAAATCACTGCCCCCTCTCCTCTTCTTTCTCATGCACAAACCATATTTTGAATGTATGTGTGCGTGTTTGGGGGCAGGAAGGGGGTACAATGATGCAATATATGCAATGATGATGCTACTGGCACATGTTAGTGATGGTTGCAGACCAAACCATTAACTTTTCTTCTGATGAATAAATTAACTAATGATTTTCTTCTGCCACCTTAAATAAATATTTATCTGATTTACCATTTTGACACAAGTGTAACCCATATTTGTCACCGTCTCTAAATGGATTCAGCTGATTTGTTGAAAGAGAGGTCTAATGAATCGCAAACTTCATGCAAAGCACAAAACTGCATTGCATTTCTGAATTAGGCAATTTCTCAGTCCTCTGAGACCGAGATGAACAAAAACCTCAAGACAGAAAAGAGAAAAACCTTTGTGTTATAAATCTTGTCACACAAATGTTGAGTCAGAAATCCTTAAGTCCTTCCTCTTGCATTAACCGGGTCAGTTCTGTATTGAGTGTTGTGTGGGTGGAGAGGTTGATGAGGGCATGCATCATCAAGTGTTGCTTGCAAGTGTTGCAAGAGCAATGCGTAAAAAAAGGCCTCAGGTGCTTTGTGGTGGAATAGCGCTGAAGGGAGGGAGCGAAAAAACCCCAGTGTTTAAGATGAAATTGCTGGCAATATTATTGATCGTCTTGCCATTCATCTGTGCTCTCTGCTGGAGACACAGGACAGGAGCTGAACCTAGGCTCTCAAATCAATATGGAGGATTCTTAAGAATGAGTGCATGCACATCATTGCCTGCCACTCTCTCTGCAATGCAATTCAGCATTTTCTCTCCTCCATGCATATAGTATAACCCTCTTTCAGTCTAATGAGATTCTTCCAGGGATCATAAATAAGGACATTTCTAGTCATAGACAGGTTTTTAGGCATCACTTAGACTTCCACTGTTCTGAGCTTGGTACGGCACAGATTTGGAACTGGTTAGTTAAAGGCATACCAGGCAAGACTATGATTTTTTACCTCTGGAGGTCACATAAAAGTTGCTGATATATATATATATATATATAGTGCTCAGCATAAATGAGTACACCCCCTTTGAAAAGTAACAGTTTAAACAATATGTCCATGAAAACAAAAAAATATTTCCAAAAACTTTGCAGACTAGTAATATCACATCTGCGTAACATACAACACAAAAGTTTGCTTAATATAACTTAGATTACATATTTTTCAGTTTTACTCAAATTAGGGGGGGCAAAAATGAGTACACCCCACTAAAAGCCTCAGAACAAAGCACGATTTTAGACTACAAATGTCTGATTTACCAAGAATTCAACCACAGGTGAGTCTAATTATTCAATTATTCCAGCAAATAGTTGACTATAAAAGGGTGTTACTCTAAGAAAATCCCAATGAGAAAATGAGCAATGAGAGAAATGACACAAGAAAATTATTTCCTCACACCAGAGAGGTAAAGGCTACAAGAAGATCAGCGAAGCTTTACTTATTAGTCAGAATACTGTAGCAAAAGTGGTACAAAGATTTAAGAAAAATGGAACTGCTCCATGTCACAAAGACGTCCTGGTTGTCCACGGAAGTTAACACCTCGACAGGAACATCTTCTGATGAGAAGGGTTGAAGAAAATCGGCACACAAGTTCACTACAGTTAGCTAAAGAAGTAGAAAGCCCAAGGGGGGTGACTGTTTCCTGTGACACAATACGCTGTACACTGAAGAGGAATGGCATGCATGGATGCCGCCCACGAAAGAAGCCTCTCCTAAAGCCCAGGCACAAACAAGCCAGTCTAGAGTTTGCCAGGGCCCATGCTGACAAAGATGAGGGCTACTGGGATTCTGTATTGTGGAGTGATGAGACCAAAATTTATGTTTTTGGAACTGATGGCTTCAAAACTGTATGGCATCGCAAAGGTGAGGAATACAAAGAAAAATGCATGGTGCCAACAGTGATGCATGGTGGTGGCAGTGTCCTTATGTGGGGTTGCATGAGTGCTGCTGATGTTGGGAGCTGCATTTCATTGATGGCATCATGAATTCAGAGATGTATTGCTCTATACTGAAAAAGAAAATACTATCACTATCACTCCATGCACTTGGTCGTGGTGCACTTTTACAACATGACAATGATCCTAAACACACATCTAAGGCCACTGTCAGCTTTCTGGAGAGGAACAGAGTGAGAGTGATTCAGTGGCCAAGCATGTCACCTGATCTGAACCCAATCAAACACCTATGGGGAATTCTGAAGAGACAAGTGGAGCATCACTCTCCATCCAACATCCAGTCTTTAAAACGGGTCATTATTGAAGAATGGAAAAAGATTGATGTTGCAAATTGTTGCCAACTTGTTCATTCAATGCCCAGAAGACTTGGTGCCATCATTAAAAACATGGAGGCCATACAAAATACTAGATGCATTAGTTTTGTTGGGGGTGTACTCATTTTTGCTCCCCCCTAATTTGAGTAAAACTGAAAAATATGTAATCCAAGTTATATTATTAAGCAAACATTTGTGTTGTATGTTACACAGATGTGATATTAAACTTAGTCTGCAAATTTTTTGGAAATATTGTTTTGTTTTCATGGACATATTGTTTAAAATGTTACTTTTCAAAGGGGGTGTACTCATTTATGCTGAGCACTGTGTGTGTGTGTGTGTGTGTATATGTGTGTGTGTGTGTGTATATATATATATATAGTATACAACATTGTACATTCTCACCAATCCATGTGAATTTTAGCCTGATAATAAAACCAGCCCCTTGTTTTACACTGCATTTTGTACAGAGAGTCTGGCCATTCAGCAGTGAGAAACAATTGCTTGCTGGAGGTGTTTAAGATTAAAATCATTGGATCAGTGATAGACTGCCTCAACTGATAGCATTTTAGCTTTGCATGCACAACACCTCCTCTGTTCGCTGTCTGGATCTGGGGCAGTGTTCCCAAAAGCATAACTGCTAACCAGTTAGCAGTTGTTGGTTGGCAATTGCATTGCAACCAACCGAGTTACTCACCCTGGACAGTATGTTTTTCTTAAGAAAAACTGCAGAAACTACATTTGGTGTGTTTGCTGAGAATATATGTTTGATGAACTTCTGACAGGATTCAAACATAAATTTATACGGTCCAGACCAGTTCTCAGCTGGTGAGGCTTTTCCTTGCAAGCTTAGATTTGCTTCTAAAAGGGAGATCGAGTCAAATTTAATCCTTAAATTGATCCAAAATAGAATTTCCCTCTACTGCATTGAATATACAGAGCATCTGTCATTATCAGCATCTGTCATTATCTGACACAACACTATGTCCCAAGCCACCTTGTGCTTACAGACAGTACACATGGACATTTTAGAGATACAATTAAGTTGTCAATAATCCCACGCAGACTTCCCCCAACTGTTACTGTTAGGCCTTCTCTCAAAACAAGCACAGATTTTTCTTTGACACAAGGTGACTCTGACACCTCTTTCAGTACAGTGAAATTATTTTTCTTACTTTTTCCAAGGCCAGAGAAAGAGGCATTAGCCTTGAGAGGAACAGCTCTGTTCCGTGTTGCATTGACACACTTTAAGTAAGCGGAGACTGCCAAGAGATTGCAGACAGCCCCATAACTCACACATGGGAGTGACTCTCCCACTCTAATTGGGGAATGGGTACCTTCTCCCATGCCATTATTGATTGCTCTGTATTTTCATATTCAAAGTTGCGGCATTAGCAGAATCTGGAACAAATTAAACAGGCTTCTATTTTCCCCAGGCTTCATTACTTGTGTCAGCCAACGGGTATGGCAGAGGAAGAGTACAGAATCAGAGAGAGAGCTAGAGACAGAGTCATAAAAAAAAACGTCAGGGGATACCCGCTCTGCTGATTCTAATTATCCATTATTTAGACATGAATAATAATTAGCCTACAATGGCAAACCTTTCATGGAATCGCTAGTTGTTCAGCTTCATCACAGTGACACCGAGGCTCCTCTGTGTGAGGGAGGAGGAGTAATGATGACACAAAATCACTCACTATGCGCCAAGGCAAAATAGAACGCGAGGAAGTAAAAGTCACCTCACACTACACTGCAATGTGATGAATTAGAATTATGACTAATTATGACAATGTTTCTGTCTCCAGATTTGTTGGTGACAGTGAAGGTGAGGATACAGTGATAATGCCTTTGTCAAGCAATTTAGCATAGAGGGAGGATATTTACTGCAACATAATGGTCTGCTGATGAACATGACTAATAAAAAATGCAGCTAACAAAGCCATGTGAGTAAAAGTTTAAAATAAAAGATTTGTGTCAAGTAGACTTGGTGTGTCATTACAAAACTGTGAAATGCACTGATGGTCAATTACTAATGACTCTGAGGTAATTCAGCTTGTTTTTAGATTAATAGACAATGTGTGCACCTACGGTTCCAATAAAGCTACAGTACCATCAAACTGTAGAATACATGAAAGTTCAACTGATTATTCAACTAGAGTAAGTGGATATAATACTGCACATAATTAGACAATAGAGGAAACAATAGAGGAAAACGTTTTAACAAGTCAAATATAATTTTGTCAAAATAATTTTGTACTGTAAATGGTGTTTTTGCATCTGATTCCCTCTGTTGGAGATTACTGTTACCAGATAAATAAGATAAGACAAATGTTGAGATGCTCCTCTTGTTTTTTTGATCAGTTTTTACCTTTAATCGGACAGGAGCAGTAGAGAGAGACATAGACCTCAGGTAAGAACAGAACCCAGGTCCCCAGGTCCATGGTATGGATACCTTAGCCAACTGTGGTACTGCATTCCCCACTCCTTTAAAGACCTTAAAAAGGAAATCTGGTGTGAATCAATTGATAGCCCTGTTGTTCCAGGTCATGGAGTGATGTGGGTAGAGAAAATAACACAATTTAAATCCAACATAGACCGAATAGTGAACCAGCAGCTAACTTACTTTCAGTTTCATTTCACTATGCCCAGTTCAGTTAAAGTTAGCTGCAGCTTCATTATTTTGTCTTTGTTGTGTCAAATTTTCACATTCTTTTTCTTCCTAAGAAAAGCAAAGCTGAACGTTGCAGTTGTTATTGGTTTCTTTTTCTCAGCAGATACATTATTTTGTTATATCTGAACCAAAGACCAAAGAAAACACACATGATATGTTTCATCCATTGCAGCCCTTAAAACCTGGGTTATTAACAAAATTCATAGGAGTAACAGTGGAGCCAGCAGTGTGGAGTGTGGACTCCAGAAGGAGATCAATCAGGTGCCAGTCCTGCCAGCCGTCTCCTGTGATTTGCAATCCCGCCATCCAGCTGTTGGCAAAAAAAGAGGTAGGGAGAAGTAAAAAAAAAAAAAAAAAGAAAGAAAAAAAACACTGGCTGATTGGACTCTGTGGCATCTTGGCGTTGGGGAACGATTCAATTTCCCCTTGATGGATGGCAGCACTCTGCTGGACCTGAGACAACATCGAGAGGGCCAGGACTGACCCGACGGAGACCGAGGAATGGCAATGAGTCACGCCATGCTCTTTTTCTCTCTCTCTCCCTGTATCTCTCTCTCTCTCTTTTCCCATCTCTCTCCTTTTCCCCCTCTGTCTCACTCTGGCATTGTCAATGACCGACGCCCTCTAAAATACAGACATTCATTCCTCTGAACGGATGCTGTGCGCCATGCCTCCCAGCTCCAGGAGAGATGAGAAGCCATTTTGGGTTTCCATCACTCTGGTTGTTTTCATCTCACAGACCAGCAAGCTGGCCAGGCCAGCACGCAGCCCCATAATGCAATTTCATAAGTCTTTTGAATGGGCCATTCTGACAAATCAATGGCTACAAAGGCAGAGATTAACTGAAGTCCATGCCATGAATATTTTAAACAAAATTAAATGAGTGCCTAAACATGGATATATTGCTTTGCACCCACCGGTGACTTCAATGTATTTTCATCACGTCCTGAAAACTGAAAACTTGAATAAAAAAAAATATTAACACATATTGTTAGTTGTAGTTGTGTTGGCTGTTTTTTCTGGTGCTTGGCTGTTTCTATGAGGGTATATGATCACAATGAGTGTAACACTGTTATTGTGAGGTTAATCGTTAAAGCAACAGTTTGACAAAAAATGATCACCATCGTGGTCATGTTCATTTTCCTTGTCATCAGCATCAGCATCATTAACAACAATCTGAGGTGGAAGCAATCCATGTTCAATGATGGCTTGATAAATGATCATTGTTTTTCAGATTGTGTTCTAGAGCTAAGTATTCTGTGGTGGCATGCTACCACCAATGTACAACCAAACTTGGGAGAACAGCTACTGAGGCAGTGTGGGTCGTTTATAGTACCTCCACAGGAAATTCATAGAGCTGGGGAGGTACATGGGCTGGAGCACGTATAATGCCTTATAATGCTGAAATGTACAAGGGACAGGTTTGACACACTAGCCAGAGACGCTGGATGGGGATATTGGAGACAACATTAGAAATTTGAGGATTTCAAAATTAGATCTCTAGGAAATAGAGATCACAATAGCCTATTACACCCAAAAGAATGGTGTGAGAGATGGACGCAGAGCTGTAATAATATTATTAGGCAGCTTTTGTCATAAATTTAAAGCTTATTTTCTCGCAAACCGTTCATGCAGTTCACTTCATGTGCATGAGACATCTGTGTGATGAGAACTCTCTGAGTAATGTAACCTAATAAAAACAAATGTGTGTGACCTGAACACTGGTCTTGGACCCATAGATTAGTTACTGTAAAGTGGCAGTAATGGTCATTGTAACGATGGACAAAGTAATTAATCGGATATCTTGATATCTAGGCTAGAATTAGATATCTAGGCTATCAGGGTACTCTCCTTTCCCAACTAGATTTTCTAGCAAGCAGTTAGCAAGCAGAAATTGAAGGCTGAGCCAGTAGGTTTAAAGTTCAAATAAAATGCTCTTCCATAGCAAAGTATCGAGAGTATTCACTTTGAACAAAGTGAAGCAAGAACCAAGCTAGTATACTGTGCCTACTGTAGGCCAACCTGGATTTGTTTTAATGTTGATCAAAACTCTTTATACCCCATACAAATGATCCTTCAGTGCAAAGAATCCCTTACCAGTTTTAACTCTCTTCCACATCCACATCCATGCAGTTGCTATGGGCTGTAAATTGTACATCTGAAGATGACTTGTAGCCTTGAAACAGCCCATGCAATTGATTGGTTTTTGGTTCTCAATATATACCTCTATACAATGCTTTGGCCTATTCTACATCACTCTCAACTCATTGTACATTTGATTAAATTACCAAATGAATGTGACCTATTTACTATCTTAGACATACAGGGTGTTCAATTCCTTGTGATTTAGGTAGGGTATCTCCCACAATGGCCAATCATGGACCAGCCTGAAATACGACATGCGATTGGCTTGTGTCAGTCACAAATGCGGCAGATGTTGTGAACATGTCACTACCATAGTCACTGTGGTTATCAAGCTACCAAAATAGCTTTGTGTGGAGAGGGGTGGGGTGGGGGCACAGCTGACTACAGGACCCACACCACAAACGGGCAGGTGCCCACAGGCAGTTATTTCCTGATCCTGACGCCTTTCTCTCACACACTTACTTCCTGTCTCTCTTTATTATTCTATCATGATAGAGGCAAAAAGCCAAAAAGCCCAACATATAAAGGCCTACTTAAAAATACCTTTGTGCAATGCCTTTCTTTGTCATAAGAAACAGCTCACAGTATGCACCTATGGCCCAAGTTGTGATGGCACCAAAAGGCCATGGGTGTGATATGGTCAAGAGCTGAAGCACATGGGCAGGCCTTATAGAGGTAAAATGCACCAGGGACAGGTTTGACATGTCATGACATTACATTACATTGCATATCAGTCTGGTCAACAAGAAAGCTAATGATCACTCATTGTTTTGCAAAGCAAGCGTAAACACATTTAATCAAAATCACGCCAAAAATTGATAATGAGATTGATGCGGTGACTGCCTGACAAAATGTGCACCGAAAACGCTGATTGCCAGTTGCCATTTAGCAACAAATGGTGAAGGGACACAACCTCTGTTTTCTTTCTTTTTCTGCCCTCTTGGCCAATTGACAACATGATTTCAAGGACACTAAGAGATGAGGGGGTCTGAACTGATTCACTGTAAATTGTTCTAACTTCATTGAGAGAAGTAATACCTAGGCTGCAGACAGATGATATGCTACTACCTGAAACTGCAGTCAGCGAGTTAGCAAGTGTTGTCCATCATTATGTGAAAACAATTACACAAATTATGAGTCTATAGCAGCATACTTGAATCACCAACATAATCAGGCCTAAAACATTTTATACACTTACATTAAAATACACTCATAAAATACAGTGTCATGTTCATATCCTGTTTTTCTTTTGAATTTGCTGATTCATACGGCTTAATCTCAGTAATGCTGTCATTGGTTTTTATTTCTGACAGTAGGAGACAGTTACACACACCAACCCCACCCCACAGAATGGCATGTCCCAAGCACATATAAGCTACAGAAAAAATGAGTATAGTGACAAAAATAACGTTCTGTAAAGCGTTCAAAACTGTACAATATGCCAATAACAAAAATTAAGAGCGAGAGGATTGTAAAAAAAGAATATCCAAATAACCATAAAGTGTCAGAACAAAGTGATTTCTCGGAAGAACACTGAGCTTCAGTGATAACGCGTGGCACTTCCAACCTTGAAAAGGCGTATTGTAGAGGCGGGGCGTGAGAGTCATGTTTCGTCAGCAAATGACGAGATTTTGTATTTCCCCCTCATGAACACGTTGCGTAAGTAGCAACTGCGGCGACGGGATCCACATTTCTCAACAAAGCCTACACTGGATGGCTTTGCGCAAGTTTGTTTCTTTGGTTTGCAGATCTGTGGACATGCGCATAACGGGCTTGGGGAGGTAGCTCACGAACACGTCCTCGTTTTCAAAGCATCCCCAGCTGCAACAGGAGAAAAAAAAGACGAGATGCACTAAAAGTTTCCAGAGCTTTAACGAGGGAAAGTAAGGGAATCACAGAAATGCGTGAAAAGGAGACTTAATTGTTAATTACGGTTTCTGTTTTCCTTTTGAACGGACAAAGATAAGCATGATTACATAGTAATTGTCTGTTTCAGAGAACGGAAAAGAAACAAAAGTTTGTAGAGTTTGGGGTAGCCTAAGTATGGCGCGAGAGGTTGGAGAGACCGAAGTCAAAGATTCCAAAGTTAAGAAGCAGAAGCGAAGGAAAAGCAAGAAAGAAGGCAAAACCAGGACTGTACACGCCAATATACTTTATGATAATGCCAAAGGAGAAGATAACCCTAACAGACACTATGCAAACAACAAGATTAAAACGACTAAATATACGCTGCTCTCGTTCTTGCCGAAAAACCTTTTTGAACAGTTCCATCGATTTGCCAACGTGTATTTTGTTTTCATAGCTTTACTAAATTTTGTGCCGGTGGTAAACGCTTTTCAACCAGAGCTAGCGTTGGCCCCAGTTGTCTTTATTTTGTCTGTTACTGCAATTAAGGATCTATGGGAGGATTACAGGAGACATCGTTCAGATAAAGAAATTAATCATATGGACTGTCTTGTATATAGCAGGTATGTAGCCTGTACTTTCCCTGTGTGTCATTTCATGTCAGACAAGCTACAAGTGGCATCATTCTGGCCATCATAACGTTAACTGTCCATGTTCTGTTTGTTGTGTCCACAACGTTCACAATCTAAGGTAAATCAGCTTATTTTGTTGCCTACATGGCTGCTTAGAGATGTGTTTCTAACATTGTAGTACGCTAACTTCTGTGAAGAAGTCTTTTTCATCAGTCCGTGTGAGTTAGTTTTACGTGGCTTTTCGGCCTGATTGGATATTTATCCAACATTAACTTGTTCTGCCACTGAGAAAGACCCCATCAAAGTCTGCTACCTCATTCAGTAACACATGTTTAGAGTTGGACATATCTGTATTGGCTAAATCATCTCCATCTTTGATGCCTTAGTCAATCATGTCAAAAATTAATAACGGAGTCTATCAGTACATTACTGGAGACCATGTGTTAATGTGTGTGTCATGACGGACATGCTTTGAAGGCCAAAGATTTGGGTACGTAGCATCTGTGCATGTGTAAGAGAAAGCCAGATAAAATTTCGTAAGCTCACTATTCACTAAGTTCACTATTTCATTGAAGCATTGAAGCTGGCAGTGGCAATGCAAGTCATGTTTTTATGTTTCATGTTTATCCCAGTTTGGATATAGTGTAAAAACAATTAGTGTAGGCTCACTTTTCCTAAAAGCTTAGCTAGTACCTTACAAATGGAAGAGGAGGATTGTCACATGACTAACTGGATCACTTGATCCAGTGTTTTGCCAGAATGTTTACACTTGCAGCACATTTTGTAGCATGGCTTTATTTTAACAAAAGTAAGCTAATGTAAAGAGAACTTGATTTATGTGCAGCCCCTCTGTACTTTGTTTCATAAATGTTTCCATAGATGTCCCCTGCAATGGAAAAAAAAAATATTTTCACAATCAAAAAAACTTAATGCATTTAGGAAAATGACTATCTACAATGCCCCAGTTTAAAACAAACCTCAATTTTGGATTTTACAGTTGTGGCCCCTTGCTATTTCATAGCTGTATTATTTTACATTATATTACTTTACATTCTAAAAAAGGCAGAACTTGTACATTGACTACAATGACAGCAGGTAGAAACAGCCTCCCAAATATGGAGAATCCACAGGCATTTATTAAAAATTAATCTATTTAAAGACTCTATTTAAAAAATAGGATATTTTCATGGCATCTTGTGTGTTTGTGCCAGCTAAAGAAAATGACTATTTTGGGTTCTCTTGAAAGTTTCTGACGTGTGCACTAGGCCTAGCAGAAGAGCACAGGGGCTGTACAGCACTCATGAAAAGCACCACTGTGAGCCCTTGTATGGGCCATGGACTTCATGGAATCAAAAGGTGCTGTGTGTGTTTCGTGAACTCACATTCTGGGCTGGCCATGCACAAATGTGTTCTCAAGGTTGCACATAATTGAATTTATTGTCAAACTGACTTCTGCTGTCGATATTGTGCAAAACAGCTATTCCACAGGCCTTTCAATTCTCCATATTTGACTGAAAAAAAGCGTTTGTTTTCATTGGCAATCGGAATTGCTTACCTCATCTACAAATTAGTGAATACACAGGCTTAACGTTTACATTTCAAACACAGATCTGTCTCGGCTTACACACATATTTCTCTCTCATAACTCAGCATGCTTTTCCCAGTGCCATCCTCTAAAATAACTGGAGCGACCATGAGAACCTAATGATTTTTAATTATAGAGGCCCTGATTTAATTGTGTAGTAGACTGTATTGCTGGATTAGGTTTACCTGTGTCAGAGCTATTTTACACGCTTCAGTCGTGTATTCACCTTAATTCCGTCTTGTGATGCTTAGTGCCACTGTTGATTTGTTGCTGTGTGAAAACAGCGTGTGAAAACAGTGCTTGGTAAGCTGTGTGGTATAAGCAGCCATCAGTACATTTCTGATAGCCGTAAGTTGCCTAAAAGTTCTATTACATGAAATGAAGACAAGTTTTCACTCCACACTGGCCATTTGTTAAAGGCCCGGAAACATAAAACTAATATGCGTAGTAGGATTTTTGCAGGAGCACTCGTAAATGAGTGTATTGCTCTCCTTAGTTAGTAGAAGCACTCTGCCTGCAAACAGGATGTTGGACTGATAAAAACGAGGCCCCTTTTCCATTTGTGATATGTCATATGACTTCAAAAGCTAAAATGAAAGCACAAGGGTACGTGCAGTGTAGGGTGGAGGCATTTCTCTGAGTTCTCCTGGCCATATCGCAAAACCACAATCACACTTCGTTTCCCCTTGTACAGAAATGTTGCATTGGAGTTTCATTCCACAGTACCACTGATAGGATGCATCAATATATTCTGTTATTTCTTAATTCAGAGTCAGAGAGGTGGTGGTATAGCTAAATATTACCTATGAGATCTTTCATTATTTTCAGTAGAGGGCTTCATTCAATTTCCTTTTAAAAGTGGATTGTGGTCTCATAAACTAGTTGCCATTTACTTTATTGCATTTTTGAGGGAGTTTCTCCTACATTCGTTCCTAGAAACGGAGAGCATTAATCATTTGAATGGACCAAGTTTAAAGACTATTTACATCATAGGGCTGTGGGGCTGGAAAGAGCATGGGAGATTCAGGATACTTATGGGTAACTGGACAACTAAGCATCACCTCTTTCTCCATATTTTGTCACCAGCTATATTATCTATACTTGTAGGAATTAGGCTACTGTAGGCAAGAGTTATGTGGTTATTTGCCTGTTCACATTTCACATTTATTTTCCATGCATTTTCCATGAGGGTTCACAAATATTTTTTAACTTCTGTTTTGTTACATAAAGAAAAGACAAAGAATGAAACAAATGCACACTTCTGCATTAAGGGTTAGGCTATGATATATGGCTAGAGCAGTCTGCGTTTTTGAGGATGTTAGTTGGAATGTGATGGCTGTTATGTTGTGTACATGTACAGTGTGTGTGTGCATGTTTAAGCTAAAGTTGTCCCAGGCCAGCTAACACTTAACTTTAAAAGAATGTTCGCTTATGGTTTTCCCCAGGTCAGTTAGACACAAACCCAAAACTAGCATTCACAGAATGTTTCCCTTGGGTTACACATAAGCCTGACTGTTGTGATTTATTTTATATCCAGAAAAGTGTAGGCATCCTGCATTTCAGATTTTGTGTCTTCATTGTTGCATCCTGAGGCTCAGACTAACACAGCTATATGCACTATTGAACTGATTCAGTTCCGTTCAGGGCTGTTAATGTAAACTAAACTTGGCAGCATTCAACGATTCATGAGCACAGATAGATTTATGATGATACTTACTTGCGTATGTGAGTTCCACAGTAAATAAAATCTGTGTTGTAAGATGTCTGAAGACTAATATTTGTAGTATTAGTAGTAGTACTATTACTTTGAGTGCGTAAAATGTATTTGTATAGCACTTTTCACAGACAGATGTCACAAAGTGCTTTACATGACAGATACAAACTACATACAACAGAGAAGCATGAACATAGGCCACCGATGAACACACATTTAAACATAAATTGTGTAAACATAATTTGTGTAAATGGTATCATCTAGGTGGATTAATTCCAAGCAGGGGAGTAGTGTAGTACAGAGTCCCGCCACTTCTTTCAGCAGATAATTTATGTTTCTCGCTTTTTAAATAGGTCATTCATTTATAACATTATATTAATAAGGTGTACTACTAAGGGCATATTTCAAGCAAACCTCTTCAATGAGCCCTCTATCGTCATAAACAAATGACGCCTAACATTATAGGATGACTTAATCATGCAGTGATATTAGGTTTTTGGAGGTGCGTGTTACTTTCTTTGGAATTAGGCCTGCATCATTAATTGATCTTTATTTTAACTGATCGCTTAAAATTTTTGACAAAAAATTATTTTGTGCCCCCCAAACATTGATTCGACTGTAGTATTAAAATATTTTCTGGGATCTCCCGTCAGTGACAGGCCCTTAGTCATCCTAACTTTTCTCCCTCTGGCGACGCCCCTGGGTAGAGATTTTTACCGGATTACCACAATAGTGCAGTTCAGATTTGGCTTTGGTTTGCCTTAGCCTATGTGTTCATATAATGCAGACATATACTTTCAAACTAACACTTACAAGGACAAACTCAATACATGTACTTTTTCATAGAGACTTTATTAACAATCTTGTAACGGTAGCAAAGAGGATCTACCTATTCTATCTATTATCTTACACATTCACACAGGTAAATGCATGCATTTTTGTTGATTTACGAATTCTTTTCCGGGTGTTTTACATGTGGTAGCCTAAATTATGGTCTCTACCATGGCGTTAGTTATCGATGTCCTCATTGTTTGGTTGAAAGGTTTTAGCAGGTTCAGGCATTTTCCTAAATAAAACTTTCAGGTGAGCTGAGTGACTTAGACCTCTGTGGTGCATCACTATGTGTTCAAGAAGGTCCCACACAAGAGTTGAGCTACAGTTGTTAGTCACATTATAGGGAGCTGTTTTAATTGATATAGTGCTTACTTTCTCTCTCTTTCTTTCTTTTTCTTTATTTCTTTGTCTCTCTTTTTTCTTTCCGATTCTCTCTTTCTCTCTGACTGACATTGTAGCTTACTTGCTCAACTGTAAATTTGGCATTGACTTGGCGTCAGACCCTATCTAAAGAATAGAGAAGAGATGGATCTTGAGCCAAGGTGCACAAAGCCGAGCGTTTTGCTAAAAGAAATGTCTGTCTTCTGTGCAAAGGAGTGTGTGCGTCTCCACCTTTCCTGCTCTTTTCCCCCAGAGAGGCTTGAACCAGCAGGTGTTAATGGGACTCTATTGTGCCCCTGTGTCTTTCTCACTGAATAGCCCTTTACTAAGAACACCAAGAAACAATATCATAACTTTCTATCAGATACTGTTTACGGATGGAAATTGCTCTTGCGTGGTGTTTGATACCAGCAATTTGTTTTGCTTGGCAGGAGTTGACAGAGGAGAGCTAGTGCTCTGAAGGGCTAGAGTGCTGGGAATTCCTGTGTATGCTTTGTGTGTCTTGGGTGACTCCTAGACACAGCTCACGTTCGACCTGTCTCCAAAATGGCAATTAGAGGCCATCTTTGGCCTGCAGGCAGAGGGAGAACAACAAAACACACTTTGAGAAACTGCAGTAGAAGATTTTAGTGGTTGTTGTTCCTCTCTTGTAGGTTGCTTTGGATAAAGGTCTCTGCTAAATTAATGCATTTAAGTGTAGTGACATTTAAAGGTGAAGTCGATGAGCAGTTTGTAAACAAACGCTTTTAGTAACATTCAGTTAATATCTTCTTGTGATCTGCTAGTTCTCAAATCTCTGAGGACTCAAAAATAATGGTTTTCTCATGATGGTCTGCATGGAACAAACTGGGTTGACAGCAGCCTGTCCTCCAACCAAGCACAAAACACTGTGTTTTTCTGCAAGTACTGAAGGGAGGGGTGAGCTACTTCTCTGTTTTGATCTTTTGGGTCAAATAAGTGTTTAAATTTCTTACATAAAACACGAATATACACAAGACACAGATTTCACTAACTGCACCTTTAACTGCAAGCTCATGATAAAACTGCTTTTAGTTTTCTTACCCCCTCATCTTGGAACACCCTGCAACTCAGTCTTGAGCTTGATTCATTTGTTTCACTTTAACATTTTAAAGCCATGCTTAAAGATCATTTGCCACACTCATGCACTTGTTTTAAATGATAGTTTGTCATGATATTTATGTTTTATATGTGTGTTACTCAACGTCATTGTAAATGAGGGCTAAACCCTCAATGAGTTTTCAACTTTAAATAAATCAAATCAAATAAACACACCAAGCCAAAGGCCTCAGTACCTTTTGGGAGGTTCACCTGTTACTTAGTGATCAGGCGCTCGGAATGCCCTCCAAGCCGAAGGTTCAGAAGAAGCTATTAGCTTTTTTCTTGTCCTGTTCTGCTACTGGAATGTTAATTAATTCATTTCAGCTTGTGTATAAATAGTTTTACTCGCTCTCTGTAATAAATCATAAGGAGAGGAAAACATTTGAGGCAGACTTGTCTGATAAAGTGAAGGCTCAAGGCGGATGGTAGCAAACTCTGTGATGGATCATGGGGTGGTGTTTCCAGCTAGGCCAGGACCAGTTATATTGCAGAAATATTTGCCGTCATCTTGAATTAGTTTTAAGGACATGCCATTGAACTTTGTTTGGGCCATCAGTGTTTCTCACAAGATTTGTTGAGACTTTAGTGGGGTGTAGGGGGCACACTCCTGCTAGTTTGATTCTTCATGTTTCTACAGCAAAATAGGTCTGAATCGGCACTGATGAAAGAATTACAAATTAAAGAGACTGAAACATCAGTACAGTATCCATGCTGAAAAAGTTTTGGTCCATCATTTAGATCCATCATGGTTTAGTCAATGTAAGGAAAGCACTGGCCATTAACATTGGTTTTGTGAGATTTGGGGAATTTTGTCGGGGTCAAGCAATTAGTCTCTTAGAGGCATCATCTTGGCATTGCAAACTGTTAGTGGAAATGTTGTTGAGATATGTGCAGGGTCTGTTTACGTAGCCCGATTACCTAGCAGAGCAAGGTGCTCACAACAGCTCAGGGAGTTATCACCGTATTTTACTTTTGTATTGCGTACTGAATATCCATATTGGCTATCCATATTGCATTAACATGAGTTATCACCATGTTACACTTTCAAACATTTTGAGATGTAATAAATAATGGGAAGCACAGCATCCACCACAGAAGGTGGATATAGTATGTTTTGAACTGCTATTTTTATTTGGATTAGCATCAGAAATGTCAGAAAATCTTAAACGCTCAAAAAAACGCTTCTTTGAATCCAAATCATTCACTTAGCCTTTGAAAGAAAAAAAAGTTGACCTGATGTAGCATGAAATGCACTGAACCTACACAAGGTTGCATTTAGAGCAAAGACATCCACTGGCCTAATGTTCTGAGTGCTGTGTTTGTGCGAAAGCAGTTCTGGATATGTTGAAATAAGGGGTTAGCTCTGAAAACTGTCATTAGTGTATGTGAGAAAGAACTGGGGAAAGGTATACATGAGAGAACAGCAAATACATTTCTTTATTTGAAGAATTTACTGTCTGTCTTATCTGTCTGTCTGTCTCTATTTATCTGTCTATCTGTCTATTTGTCTGTCTGACTGTCTCATCTATCTATCTATCCGTCCGTCTGTCTGGTTTCTCTTTAGGTATTATATGTCTTGCCTTTGTGAGTTTTAGGAGCGAGTTGAGTACACTAGGTTGAAGGCCCCATTGTTCTTTTTACCACAGCGGTGGGGCAAAAACACTCCAAAACAAAAAAGGTTCACACAAAAAAGATGTGTTTGTATCCAAAAATGTAGTCGTCCCGTATTTTTTCAATTTGATGTGAAGTTTATTTGAGGACACATGGTCCTAATGTGCCGTGGAGCCATTTTCTCACCACATACATTTTTACCACAGCAGTAAATCTATTGTTTGTTTATATGGTTTGTTTATTTGTTTTGTTTTGTTATGTTTTCCATTTGAATGACACACGGGGTGATGGGAATTTTATGATTGATGGTTTTATGTCTTTGAGTACATGATGCCTCTTTGACCTTGCCAAGAGGGTTTTCTTCGTTCTCTTTTTTGCCCACCTCCTTTGAGTACACTGCGCAGACCTTCTTTTTGCTTCAAAGCAGTGGTAAGAATGCTCCCTGTGTGCCCTTTCAGCTTTTAAAACGATCCATGTTTATGTTTGGTTGGAAGTCATAGTTTCCCCCTGTGGCATGGAGACGCTGGAGTAGTCTGACTTGAGGTTCGGGGAAAGGGCGGGAAAGTGCACACAGGGAAGGCTTGTTCCACACCCAGTGGTGCAGCGCTCAGGGCAACATGTGCCAAACTCCTCCAGTTTTTTATTTCCTTTTTTTTCTCTCATCATTCCATCCCTCCCCCACTTTCATTGTCGTCTTTCTTGTCGTAGACAGCATGTCACATTGCTCATCACCTCAAGGTGAGGCTGCCAATAGTAGGCCTATACCAAGGGCTTGGTAATAGCAGGATTACATAAAGGGTGTGTTAATGGATATGCCTGTTGGCGAAAGCAACGTGGCGTGTTGACATTTGGTGTAGTGAGTCCAGTGTACTCATTTGCTCTTATACAGTCATTGATCTCAATGTGTCTAATTTTGCAGACAGGTGTGTATGGATTTTGTTTCATGAGCCAGCAAAGTGGAGGGGAGATATTAGCTTAGCACAGAGTCAATACAGAAAGAAACATCACATGCTTCTGTTTGTCTGTCTCACAGGTTATCTTATGACCATGTTCATATAAAGCTTACTGACAGTTAATGTGCGTTATGCTGTCAATGAGATACGCATTTATAAATAGGCTTTAAGGGACAGTTAAGAGAAAGAATTAAGGGATATGTGGTTTCTGTGGGATTATTATAATACTGTTTAAACCCTCTTAGGCAAATTTAATGGTCTGTAGACTGCTACATTGCTTTTAACAGCTCATTTAGAAAGCTAAATTTCATAACAATCGTAATGGATGTTAGACATATGGAAAACTGAATTTTGCTCATTGTGTAGTCTGCTATTTGAGCCTTTTCCACACAAGAACCTTGTTAAGAGGTTACAAGGATACAAGCGTAGAAATTTTTATATTATTGACACATTCATCCTAGGTAAGATGTCCATAGTTTTTTTTTTTTTTTTTGGTGTCTGATTATTAATTGTTGGATTAAAATCTTCCATTTTTATAGTTCACATTTCTTTTTTTGAAAATATAAATATTTAAAATGGCATTAGGCTTAAAGGAGAAATCCAGTGTGACTCAATCAATAGCCCTGTTGCTTGAGGTCACCGATTGCCATCTGTTGGAAAAAGAACCAGAAAATGTAATAGGCCTACAACATAGACTGAATAGGGAACAGACAGCTAATGTTAACTTAATAGGGCATAGAAAAATTAAACTGAAAGCGAGTTTCTGTGCCCCATTCAGTCAGTGTTAGCTGCTGATTCGCTGTTCGGTCTATGTTGTATCAAATTTTCTGATTCTTTTTCCTTACCAACAGCACTGTGACCTCGAACAACAGGGCTATTGATTGATTCATACCGTATTTGAGTAGTTATTGACCCCCTGCTTTGATCAGTTAACCAAATGGTGCTCTTCCCTTCTCATGTTCAGGACTGAGAGACGTTATGTGGAGAAATACTGGAAGGAGGTCCGTGTGGGAGATTTCATCCGACTGCGCTGCAACGAGATTGTGCCGGCCGATGTGCTGCTGCTCAGCTCCAGTGACCCCGACCGTCTGTGCCACATCGAGACAGCCACGCTGGATGGCGAAACTAACCTAAAGCAACGTCAGGTCGTTCGAAGCTTCATTGACCTGGTGAGATTGGAATGTACCCGACCCAGAGTTTTTTTTTTTTCCCTCTTATTGCCTACTACATATTTGCAGACAGCTTCCTTTTAATGATTGAATATGCTCATCTTTAGATATGCGGCTAGGGTCTCAAGATTAGAGTCTGTCTTCAAGACGGATTTGTCCTCTGTCTTCAAGACATATTTGTAACACCATTTCACACTGATAGTTGCCACAAAGTGGACTAAATGCATACTAGACCATAAATAAAGTAATCATATTAACAGTGTATGTGTTTCATTTGCAGAGGGGATTCGTCTAAGTCTAGATGAGTAGTTCAGTGACGGTCACAGTTTTGTGAGGGTCGCAGGTGGTCAGGCAGTGGGTGATAAGTGGGTGTTTGTTTCAGTAATGGTATAATCAGCTTGTGTGTCTTTGTCTGGTTAGTGAGAGGTCAAATTCCAGACAAATCAGCAAACTGTGACTTCCAACGTGGATTCTTGATGGCTCAAGGCTGAGGCAGTCAATGTGCATTCCAGTTGATGAGTGTCAACATCATATCTAAACCTATTGGAGTTATGCTCTTATGTTATGATCTTCACAGACTTCTCAAGACTACAGTTTTATTTTAAGAATGTAGCTCATTTTTATTATCATAATGTTTTCGACTGAAGAAAACTCTTCCAGTGCCTAAACTAGTTTTGTTTACTCAATCTATGTACAGTATGTAAAACAGGAGGTGTCTTTACTAGTGTGCCTGAATGTCTTTTCTTTTCTATTTTTTTGTGATCAACATTTTATAGATTTCCAACAGGGCTGGGGGGAGGGGTTGTGTTAGACATATTAAGTATTCCTGTATAGTATGCAGCAATAGTGAAGCACACAAAAAAGACAAATGTGGCATTAAAAAAAAAGATTATTAGGTAAGTGTACATTACTGTAATTAGCGATGAATGTGTTTTCTTTTACAGGATTGTGAGTTTGATCCATTCAAATACAACAGCACCATTGAATGTGAGAAGCCCAACAACGACCTTAACCGATTTCGGGGTTACATGTAAGTCACTATTAAACCATTACATCATTAAACTGTTACCCCATTAAAACAAATTCTTTAGCTTTTGCTTTTTAAAACTCACGGAGGTCACTTAGTCAGGATAAAGGCAACATTTAACCTCCATGTGCACTCGAATGCAAGAGCTCCCTAGCAAATGTACTTTTTGCTGCATGTAAATAATGGTGGTCCCGCATATCATAAATCATCCTCGCTAATATGGTCCGATTGCTTCTCTCTGCAGTGCCAAAAGTGGTTAAAACCCCATTAGGGAGTGAAACCCAAGTTAGCGGATGAATGGGTATTTGTGACCCACAAACCGGAGATTAATAAAGTTCTTCACGAGCAGCGCTTTGCATCTCTCTTACTCTAGCACATTTGGATGACTTTTCAACCCTATTAAAATGTCTAATTGCCCTGCCAAGCTGTTGCCGAAGCATTTAACAAAGTAACCCATATCGTTTTAATCACTTTGATGTGCTCGGTCTCCCACAGAGCTTACAGCGTGCTGAGACGATGGTTTTTGATGAATGTACTGTATGTTTGTCCATGCTGAGATTTACTGACTTCACTGATACTAACTTAGCTGTGCAGAAATGCTTGGTTATCAGACAAACAAATAGAGGTTAAGCAAGTAAACGCTAAGTGCACATATAAATAAATAATGATGCAAGAATGTAAATATACAAAATAATAAGTAATGGTACAAGAATGTTCCCAGTCGATTAAATTTGACTCACTGTTTTTCTTTTCTTTCTGACATTTCTGTTTTCTTTCTGTAGTGCTTTATCTACATCTTTCTGTTTAAAAGTTGGTCCTCAAAATCTGGACTTCGCTATAAACAGTGACTGTCTGTTTTCATCTTGTGTGTCCGGTCTGCACTCCTCTTGTCCAAATACCCCATGACAGTGAGCCCTGTAATTGTTGAGCATGTAACAGAGACTCCTCTCCTCTGAACTGATAGAAAGAAGGTCTCCCATGTGAGGGAGAGAGTGAGAGTGCATGAGGGAGAGAGGGATGGAAAGAAGGCGAGGGAGGAAGAGATAGAAAGAAGGCCTCCTATGTGAGTGTGATAAAAAAGAAGGCCTCCTATGTGAGTGTGATAGAAAGAAGGCCTCCTATGTGTGAGAGAGCGATAGAAAGAAGTGATAGAGGGAGAGATGCAAAGAAGGCCTACTGTGTGTGTGTGTGTGTGTGAGAGAGAGAGAGATAGAAAGAAGGCCTTCCATGTGTGTGAGAGAGAGACAGGGAGTGATGGAAAGAAGGCTTCCTGTGTGAGAGAAAGATAGAAAGAACTGAGAGAGAGAGGTTGAGATAGAAAGAAGGCCTCCAATATGAGAAAAGAAGAAAGAAAGAGAGAGAAATGGCCTCTCGTGTGTGTGAGAAAGAAGAGATGGCCGTTAATGGTGCAGGGTGTAGGGGCCACGGTGTCAGCGGATGGGATCTCCAATTATTATGACATTTATTCCCCCCACTCTGATGGAGACCAGATGCTAACGGCCTCCCGCTAGCACGCCGTTGCCGAGATACGGCAGCGCGTGGCCACAAGACAGTCAGGGGGAGGATGGAGAATGAGTGAGCATACAGAAGAGACAAGGAGAAGGACAGTCTGTCTAGCTGGCTGTATCCGCACGTGTGTGTGATGGAAATGTGTGTATGCTTCTGTCTGTGAGAGAGAAAGTGAGTGTGTGTGTGTGTGTGTGTGTGTGTTGGATGCACTTGTATGGCAAGGAAAGAGGCTTCTAATGTCAAGGTCAGCAGAATTAAGTATAATCTTCCTCCCATGCTGTCTTCATATGACAGAGAGATCACATCTATGGCCCTGGCTGTGACTAGACTCAACTAATTTCGCAAGGCACAAATATGAATAAAATGACCTTGAGTGCACACAGAGCACTATACTAGATGTGAAACATTTAAAACCTCTGTCTTCACTGCAACTGCTCGCTGTCACAAGCCATGTCATTTTCAGACTTCCTTGCCAGGCTTAACCAACAACTCTAAACTCGAATCAAATTTTAGATAAATGTGCACGTTTAAGCTTATTAAATCAGTTTTTCCATAGCCAGTACAGAGAGATCAGTGTTTTATTTATTGTCAGACCTCCCACTGTCCTGAACATCACTAAGATTTGCCAAAATCTGTTGCAAGCTGTTACAAGCGTGACAAAGAATTTATCGTGTCTTTAGGCAGAAGATTAAGAGTGATGTTAAAGCTTTTTTTCTTACTCCTCATGAGCGCTTAGCCCTCAGTGTTTATTCATCTTTCTGCAGATGACATTGTCCCAGTCTTTATCAAGCTTAACCTTGAAAGCCCTTTGAACTTACTCGGAGGTCTACTGTCTGAAGTGTCACTATATTCAGGAGATTCACTTCAGAGCTTCAGCAAGCTTTTTCTTGTCTTGACACTTTGGCAGTATTAATAGGGATTACATTGCTTGGCCCTATTGTTGTCAAAAAAGTGTTGATTTCCCCTCAGAAGATTCAAAATTTGCCCTTTGGGTTCCACCTATTTGGTCCTGAGCTTTGCTGTGTCAGTGATCTGCCACTGTGGAATTGATGGATGTGAACAATGTGTAAATTAACTTCTAAATTCTGACTTCCGTGGCGATCCCTACATTCAATTTGTCTGAATGTTTAATCACAAGTAGATTTATTTTTTTCTTTCTCCTTGATAGAATCCATCGCAGTACTCGGCGGGATGGTCTTTACAAAGAGAACCTGCTACTCAGGGGCTGCACCGTCCGCAACACAGAGGAGGCAGTCGGGATCGTCATCTATGCAGGTACGATGACCTCTGACCTTGCCTCTATTCTTAACCTTTGACCTCAGTGAGCTGATTTGACAAACATATTTTTTCTTTTTTCTTTTTCTTTTTTTTTTTTTTGGGTGGGATGGGGGTTCAGGTCATGAGACGAAAGCCATGCTGAACAACAATGGGCCTCGCTACAAGCGGAGCAAGCTGGAACGCCAGATGAATGTGGACGTATTCTGGTGTGTCATCATCCTGCTTGTCATGTGCCTCTTCACTGCCATAGGTATGTTGTGAGCGGATTGTAAATTGGCCAAACCGCAATGAGAAATGGCCTCCTCTTGGGTCCACTCGAGCACAAACTCCTCAGATACTTTGTCCTAGTTTACTCGTCAATGACCTTGCCTGACTGCTGTTTCAGGTCATGGGCTCTGGATGTTTCAGTATGGAGATAAGCACCCCGTATTTGACGTCCCCAGTCCTGATGGAATGGAGTTATCACCCGTGCTGTCAGCCATTTATCTGTTCCTCACTATGATTATTGTGTTCCAGGTAAGGCACAAAGGCCCGTGGGTTCCCATAAATAACCTTAACAGGACAGAGTTATAGCAGACCCATGGCATATGGATCAGGGCAAGCCATGCCTTAGCCTTCAGTGTCCTCTTCCCAGCCTTCACTGTTTAATGCAGCAAATCGGCAAGAACCGAACCTTGCTTTATACGGCCCTCTCAACCAAACTTGTCACCGTCTCTGTTTCAGGTGCTGATCCCAATCTCCCTGTTTGTGTCTATTGAAATTGTCAAAATCTGTCAAGTGTACTTCATACACCAGGACATGGATCTTTATGATGAGGAGACAGATTCTCACCTGCAGTGTAGGGCTTTAAACATCACCGAGGACCTGGGCCAAATGCAGTACATTTTTTCGGACAAAACTGGCACGCTGACGGAAAACAAGATGGTGTTTCGGCGTTGCACCGTGGCTGGTGTGGAGTACTCCCATGATGCCAATGGTAAAGGATGCCAGCCTCCCCTTATTAATAAGCTTCAATGAATAATTTTGGACAAATTTAAATATTTCAGTTCTTTAAACCAAAAAGTGCATGTTGATATTGAAATCTTTGACAAATGTATGTGTGTTTCTCCCTGTCCCTTCAGCAAAAAGGTTGGCCATGTATCAGGAGGTAGATTCAGAGGAGGAGGATTGCACGTCCCATGGTGGTACATTGCCAAGACGTGACAGTGTGACCAGCCACCAGAGTGGCAAGGTGGTGCTTCGCTCCCAGAGTACCAAATCTCATCGGCGAACGGGAAGCCGCGCTGAGGCTAAGAGAGCCAGCATCCTGTCTAAGCACACAGCCTTCAGCAGCCCAATGGTCAGCCCCAGGAGCACTCACTCTCAAGCTTCTTGCTTTCCACAGTTAATGTATTGTTTTGAGTCTGAGATTTAGTTTTTTGATGTGAAATAAGAAGTCACATCTTGGCCTACACTTCCTTAAAGTCACTGTGTGAAAGAAAGATGAATGGGCTAAATAATAACATAATATAAAACTTGATAATAAGACTTTAACAACACCTGAAAGACTCTCATTTAGTTTTTTTTAAATGCTGTGAGTGGGGAAAAAGAGTGACTGTAATTATGGACAAGTCTTCATAAAAAACAAACCATATTGTTGCATCTGTATTCTCCAAGTCTGTGTTGTGCTGAATTGCTTACTTTCATAAGCCAACGAACTGTTAAAATGTAGCTAAGGTGTTGTAATTATTTCAGTTTCCTGGACACATCTCTTACTACGTATGTTTAATTGTGCAGGAGAAAGACATCACACCAGACCCACAGCTCTTGGATAAAGTGAACGACGGCGCCAGCCAGATGGAGTTTATGCGTTTCCACAGTCAGTCTCTCAGCCAGATCCCCTCCGACCTCTCTGACATCATTGACTTCTTCATCGCTCTAACCATCTGTAACACCGTGGTTGTATCCTCCCCCAACCAGCCCAGACAAAAGGTATGATCCCACCCTCCAAATATTCAGAGCCAGAATTATTAACTGGCTTCAGAAGATGGCTTACCATTGTTTGCTCCAGTAATTTTCTGTACCAGCTATTTATAATTCCAGGCAAAGCTAACTTTCAGCCAATGTGCAGTGTTAAGCGCACTACGTAGAATCAATATGTGGTAGAACCTTTCCATTCGGAAGACAGCCCTGTCCCCCAATGGAAAACTGAGCTCCTGCAAGGAGGTCTGAATGGCTATATATACACCAAGCGTTTGCCACTTGTTTCTCAGGCCTGGTCTACCAAGCAAAGACATTATGTTTTGCCACTTGTTTCTCAGGCCTGGTCTACCAAGCAAAGACATAATTTGTTTGGCAACTTCTGGGGTGGTTCTGAGAAACAGACATAGAACAGGCCATGCTGGTTTGAAGATAACTATCAAAACGGGATTAATGAAAGGTGTATACAGTCTGAGTTTGTGGTCTTTTGTCTAGTCTCATGTCACTTGGTTTACCTTGTAGTGTGAAGCCAGGTGGTGATTTTTTTGTTTTGTTTTCCATGACTGTGCTGCGCTGAGCTGATTATTGTTGCTGTGCTGTTATGATGAGAGATGGTATATTAGCAGCAGAGGGAGGATTTTTTTGTGTAATCTCGCTTGGATCTTATGTCCGTGTCCATGCTGTGGCTGTATTTGTCTTTTTATTTTGGTGATCTCTTTATTCTGCATTGTGTTTGCAGTCACGTAAAAATGTTTCGGGTGCGGCCGTTCCATCCAGGGTTAGTGATATCCTGTCCAGCTGTGCTGGCCAATGCCCCAGCATGACCTAATGACACAGACACAGTCTCTCTCACACAACAGTGCAAATGCATTTGACGACCTGCCAAACATGTTAATGACCTGCAAAAATGTAAACAGTAGCTTCTGTATAGAGAATATACTAGTAGTCTACTCGGCCCCCTTTCCCCATTGAACGAGTGACGCACATCCTCTGGGGATCTGTTTAATTAAGAAGAGAGCTCAAGAGAGGCAAGCAGCGATCTCCCATAGAGAAAAAGGAAGCATAGCTGCCTATTGTGCTCTCCTCTGTCTGTTGTTCATGTTTTATTGGTTCCTTCATCTCACTGATAGGCTGTGCTTCTGTGCACTTGTTGTTGGGTCCAAGAATTGGATTAATTTTGATTTATGTGGACTGTCCAGACTTGCAGTGGGGTTGTGCAGGCAGATGTATTTCGATATTCATTTCATTGGGGTTGATTCCTCCTTGTGTTTTAGACAGCCTTTGCCTTAACATGCTATTTCATCTTGTCATGAAAAAAAGTAAACATGCCTAATGGCATTTGGGTAACACGAATGCAAAATTGTTGTTCATTAGTGGTCTACAGCTGCTTAATTCTCTAAAAATGATGGGTTTTTTTTTTTCATAATTTTTGTCATTTTATTTTTTATTATTCACTGTACTTTGCCTTTATGTTTGCAAAGCACATTGAACTGCCACTGTGTATGAAATACGCTATATAAATAAGCTTACCTCGCCATACCTTTTAGATAGATAGATAGATAGACAGACAGACAGACAGACTCTATTGTTCCTTGGGGATAATTTTTTTCACACATCATTCGATTCCAAACAGCAGGTAGAAAGTCTCTCCCTCAAACCATAACACCACGTTTTTTCTGAGGTGAGGAGAAAGCTTACCTCTCTGACATGTTTTAATAGATCCCAAGTTCAAATGTAATGAAAGGAATCTTGGAAATTTAAACGTGACTACATAAACAAGCACTGACTGCACTTTAAGGAAAAGTTTCTTCCAGTTTCATCACAAATGAATGAAAAAGAGCATTTTGTTGTCTGCAGTGTTGCACACTCATTAAATTACACTCAGTGTCCTCTTTTAATAACCTTGAAGCCCCATTTAATCCATACAGGGTACAATACCAATCCGCTATATTTTCTTGTTCTGTGAGTCACACTTCTTTTCCTGTGGTCCTTCTGCAGGTGCGGAGGTTTGAGCTGAAGTCCCCTGTGAAGACCATCGAGGATTTCATCAAGCGTTTTACCCCCAGCCGTCTGACATCCGGCTCCAACAGCAGCAGCCTGTCCAGCCTGGTCACCAACCGTTCGTCTTCCCATCGCGGCTGCTCCAGCATCCTCTCCTCGCCATCTGCAGAGAGCACGCTCACCAAGCTGGATGAGGAGCGCCGAACCAACGCCAACACGAGCGCCAACGCAACTGGTAGCCTGGGCCATGCCTTCAGCCCCATCCCAGCCTCTATGGATGGAGCAAAGGCACACTGGGGGTTGGGGAAGGAGGAGGGCGAGTTGCGTTACGAGGCCGAGTCACCGGATGAGGCAGCACTGGTATATGCCGCGCGGGCATACAAGTGCTCGTTGGTGGGCCGTCTGCCGGACCACGTGACGGTGGAGCTCCCTCACCTGGGAAAGCTTACTTTTGAGTTGCTGCACACGCTTGGTTTTGATTCAACACGCAAGCGCATGTCCGTGGTAGTCAAGCATCCACTCACTGACCAGATCACTGTCTACACCAAAGGAGCAGATTCAGTCATCATGGACCTCATCAAACCACCTCCTACAGGTAAACATCTTGTGCACTGTATGCTCATGTGAAAAAAGATTTTTCATCTCAACATCCCATGCTCTATTGAAACATAAATCTTATTATTGTATTTGCATTTATATTATCTATACAAACAATATAACTATCATAATTCTGCAGTTATTTATTCAGACTGATATTCTGTTTGCCACTAAAATGGAAAAAAATGGAAGCAGGTTGTTTGTATTGAATGTATTGTTGTTGTATTGAATATACAGTTAAAAAAATCAGTTGCGAAAATCTATATGGGTTGTTCCTAAAAATTTTTATTAAGACAAGCCTCTGCTCATTTGATTCAGGTACAGGCACAGAGTAAGAACTAGGCTCTTTACTCTTTACAGAGACAGAGACTGAAACATCCAGTCTGTCAAAGGAATTATTCTTGTTGCCAAGGCACTTCATTTTATGAAAGGTTGTGTTTATGTAGAGGCGATGGGAATTTTAAGTGTGAGCTTACATCAGTTTGCTTCCAAGGTGACACTTTGTTGCACAGCAATGTGCAGTGTGTTGTCACAGTTGCTACAACTTCAGCTCCTGGTTTGAACCAATATAGTGAATCATTGCCACAGACTCAATGTACTCAGTGATTTTTGTAATGTGAATTAACCTTAGGTAGTGTAATATCTGTGCCACCAGTCAGCAGGTAATCTCGATTTGTACTTGTGGCAATATCTGATTCTTGACAGCCCAGCAGGCTGCTCTGAAGAGAACGATTGATGATCGCTGGCGTCCAACCAAAGTGGCCACAAATTATTAGATACCATCTCCCCATCCCAGTGCCAGGACAGTGCTCACACATTTGCTGGCTCTGAGAATCTTTTCCATTCGTTCATCACCTGTGATTAATTACTTAAAACTGCAGCTGTCTTTTTGCTTAAGAACATGGTGCCTTACCATGTCATGATACTGTAACCGTAAAGTTGAATGTGGAAATCCACGTTCGCATTCCGATCCTTGTTGGCTCACGTCTGAAAGCACATTCCTTTTGGACTTGAGATGTGGGATACATTTGGAGGTGCTTGATTTTGAATATTCTGTCACTAGAAACACATGCAACTTTGCATGTGGTTCTTGTCAAGGGACAGTTCATCCTTTCAGTTTCACAGAATGAGTCAAAATGTTCTTGCCATCGATACATAGATGAGATGACTAAATTCTGTCTTTGGTCGTTAGTCTTTATCTTGCCAGAAGACAGGGTGTAGTATACATGTACACTTGAATTTATAAGTTATACACATATATACAGCTTGGTAGAACAGGTGCAAACATAATGTGTGTGTATTGATGGTCGACCGGATCCATTGTAGCTTAGGTAAGCAAGGGAAATGAGAGTCTGATCTTACACTGTCTTAGGCCACCATAATAATCCCAGGGCTGACTTTGGCTCGACAAGCATGTGGTTCTTTCCTGCCACGCTGAGAGACTCTTATAAACCAGACGCATTCTTCCACACATGGCAGCCTCCCATCTTACAGGCCCCATTTCAGGAAATTATCATGAATCACACTGTTATTTCCTACTGTCTTTGTCACACAACAAAAGGGAGAAACTGCATTAAATGAAACCCAGGTGGTTGCAGCAGTGTTGTTGACCTCCCTTTAGAGCACGATACCCACTTGGGTCGAGGTGGTGCAGGTCAGTTTTCATAGACGTTTTTTGCTGTTTTTGTTTTGAAATGTTCATAGATGCCAGTTTTATGATTATGAGCGGCTCATGAACAGACAGTGGACAATAGGCCAAGTAGCCTGAGAATTGTTTGGCATCCGTCCCAGACGTGTGTCTTACACTTTGTACATCTAGTGTGGTGATTCATGAAATGAAGGACAGGCAATGCACGTGAACATATTTTTCTTGTTATTCAGAGTTTAATTCGTTGCCATGCATGTACCACAAAAATTTTGCTTTGTGTCTGACTTTAGAGCCAAATTCAATTAGCCTGTGTCTTTAAAGTGTCCCTCTCAGTTGTACATCAGGCATCATAATTGTACCCTTCTGGTCAATATTAGATTTTAGACAGACATTAAATACAGCAATGACTTTGACCTTGTGATATTAAAATAGATTGGACAACTTTTCAATACATCTCTGATTATCAGAATGGCTTGGTTGAAGAGAATGTAAATGTTAAAAGCATTAGAAACAAAGAAGAAATAAGAATTTCTTGAATTCTAGTTCTATAGTACTTGTCCTGTGAGGCTATTAACAGGCATTTTACCTTGATCGATTCCAGTTTTGTTGTTTTTTGTTTCCTGTCCATGAGAGACACTGTGTTCTCCCTCTTGTGCTTAATGACAGTAGATTGTTCCCAGTTCCCCTGTGTGTTGAAGGGTTCAGTGGTTATAAAGTGCCCTAATGGTGAAGGTGGTCTCCCTCGTTAGTATTCTAGGCATGCAAAAAGCCACAGAGGCACTTTTGCTGTAACTTTGTGTGCATAGAGACTCTAGTCCGCTGTCTCAGAGTGCTAACCTTGGCACTGTCCTTTGCAGTAAAAGCACCCTGATGACGGCTAAAAAAAATTACGAATGTAAGCCTATGGGATAAAATATGCATGTTTAAAAGTAATAAAAAATAACAAAGGGTATGTGTTGTTAACTCTGGTCTAAATTCTCTCTCTTGGCCTAGAAAGTGAAATGTTAAAGCTTTTCACCGTTGTGAAAGTATAATGACTGCTGTCAATAACAATAGGCTTTTTGCTTCAGATTCACATCTGATTATTATTCCGCGAGTAGAGGTCATTTATCACAATGGAACTTAGTTGAAAGTGAAAGATCAGCTGCATTCTAAAGAATGTTTCAAGTTGCGTTGCATGATATTTGTTTATCCACGGAAATGTAAATTAAATTTAAAAGACATTTGTGTGTCGTTTTATTGTCGTCGTTTTGGCAAGTAGCCGTGTAACAAGCGGGATAATGTACTGTCCGCTGGTCATTATAGGAAAATATTTCCCTTCAAAACGAATCAAGAATCAAGTTCGTCCTACACGTAGCCGACAGTCGGAAAGGTGAATCGTCATTGTGTGAAAGCTTTACCTCAGCAGGCAAAATTGGAAGACTTACTTTACCTAATTGCATCATGAATGGTTCTTTAAAAAGATCCTTTTAGGAGCCATTTGGGGAAGGGGTGCTTTGAATGACTTTTGAATGAGTTCTCCACATGCCGTGCTTTGTGAAAATGAGAAGTTCAAACCTATTTAGAAAATGGCATCCAATTTTGGATGAAAACTTGAATTAGCAATATTGGTTGTCTTTAGGGTCACTTTGCTTAAGCCTGAGTTGGTTTATTTTAAACATGCCACAAAAAATGACTAGAACATCTAGAATATTTTTCAGCTGTATACAAATGAACAAGGTCTTTTCTTGACACAGCTGTTAGGAAAGAGGTACTCTGTCCTAAACCTTCACTGTTTGTAGTGTGTGTGTGTGTGTGTGTGTGTGTGTGCAATAGTTCCTGTAGCTGCCTCTTACACATTCTGCATACACCAGGCGCCACCATCACACACTAGTCACCGTGTACCTTGCCTCTCTCCAAGCCGCAGGGGGTGTGGCTGACCAATTAGCACTCCAGCTTCCCTGACCAGCACACAGTGGCTGTATTCACCCATAGTGTTACGTATGCATGCAAGGGAATGAGAGCCAGTGTGGAAGAACCTGGTCATGACAGAGCTATGACACCCCACCCCTTCCACTCTGCCCTTCGATGGAAGTGACCTGCAGACATTGTCATTATGCAACCTAGGGCTACACTAGACCACCAGGAGTAGGTAAAACAAACATGGCCTAGACAGGAGAGCTGTTTCAGTCTCCGGTTCAACCAAGCAGACAGACCAGAGGTGGAAACTTTAGGGTCAGAACTTAAAGCTGCATGTCGTCACTCTTCAGTGAGGTGTTTCACTTTAGACTTTAGATAGAAATGCCAGTGACAAGCTGACATTACTTGATGTTATTAATCGTTTTGACGTGGACAAATTGTGTTTAAATGTCAATAGGTTTAATCATATCATTTATTTAGTTATTTACAATGAATTATATTGGTATGTGTCAGAGTATGTATAAGCAATAGATTGCATGAATTAATTCCTGGAATGAAGAAAATTCTTTTCCATGTTTTTCATTCAGGTCAATCTGACAAAAGATTTGTTTTTGTCAATCACTTACTCGCACTCGTTGGAGACCATTAAACCTTGACTACAACAATGGCGTGATTAGGTCCACTTGAAAACAATACGTCCCTCCTGTGGCCATCAGAGCCCTTGTAACAAAGTGCTGTAGTAGGAGAGACCCAGTCAAGGAAATCAGTGCAATTTCTCCGGTCACTTGAATTGAATATTTGAATGTGAAGCTGAGAACTGTCCTTGAGTTGAAACGCGAGGTTTTTAGTTTTTTGTTGATGAAACATGAAAAAAATCCCTCTTCGCAAGTTGTTGATGGAAGGAGCGAGGCAAATGAATCATCGAGTGAAAATGAGGCTTGGCTCGGTGCAAGTGTGACTTGGCCGACGCAGAGCCACGTTGGGAGCGGATCATCTCAAACAGTTTGTTCCTTCTGAGCTGCCAGCCAAAAGGAAAGGCTGAAAAGACAGAAAGCGTCAAGATGTCTTCCTGCGAGAGCCAGCACTCCGCTCACCCGTCAATTAATGCAGGCCTTTGAGAGTCTGTTAGGAAGATCTGATGTAGGCAGCTGTATTTAGCCCAAAGACACAGAGGGGCTGAGAACCACAGAGGAGCTGACTTTACACCCACAGTAAAGTCAGTGAGCACCAACAGTAGTATGAGAGTGTGTGTGTGTAATGTTAGTGTTCTATCTGTTATGAATTTCACCATCTTTGCATTCTCACAGTCACATTTTACTGTGTTTCATGCAGTTACATCATTTTTTTACAATCTGAATTAAATGTTTGTGTCTCTTTTTGAAACAAAAAACACCAGACGGTCCCAAAGGAAAGCGGCAGAAGAAAATCTTGTACAAGACCCAGAATTATCTGAACCTCTATGCTGCTGATGGCCTAAGAACCCTCTGCATTGCCAAAAAGGTACTCGCACAAAATCCATCGCCTCACCAGCCTACATCCCTGCTTACTGGCATTCTTTTCTCTCTCTCTCTCTCTCTTGCTCTCTTTTCACACACACACACACCTCAAACCATTTCAGTTTGTGATGGATATAACTAGAAAAAAAAAAAAAAGAAAAACACCACCTGTTACAGAAAGGGTTGGGATGGATGGGTGGATGTCTGTGGCATAATTCCTGCTCCTAGCAGCACTACACAACACAGCACAGCACAGATGATCCCACGTAGCCACACTTTCTCTAAGTGCCATTTCCAGTGACTCAGCTCCAAGCTGCCACGCTTTCCGTAGCTGCTAATTTATGCTCACGCTCTCCTCCAAATTAATGATGTCCGTGGTGTTTTTTTTCACCACCCCTCTCCAAGCCTTCCCTCCTGCATATGCAGTCAGCCTCCATATGATGTGACAAAGACACTTTCTCGAGGCTTTGCATGTTCCCATGCACCAGTTGTTGCTGTTTTTCTCCAGCAAATGGCTTTGAGAATGTTCTAGTTATTTTTCTTTGTCATTACTTTCCATTTCCTGAAGTAACAAGTGCCATCTTGAGTTTTATAAAAGGAGGTTAATTGACATTTGGGCACCCTCATTTAAGATTTGATCAAAAAACACATACCAACACCACTTTAATTTACTCAAATGTTATTGTTATTGTAATGTGTGTCTGTTTCTGTGTGTGTGTGTGGCAGGTCCTGAGTAAAGAGGAGTATGCCTGCTGGCTGCGGTACCACCTAGAGGCTGAGACAGCTATCCAGGGCAGGGAGCAGCTGCTGTTTGAGTCAGCCCTCAGACTAGAGACCAACTTGCACCTCTTGGGTGAGAATAAATTGGTTTTCAGCATACATTTTAGGGATGGGTCCAGCTCAAGGACACATTTACACACACCAGGCTTCATTCAGGCTTCATGAAGCAATGTCCATATACATGTCATTGTCAACCTTTTGTTCGCGGGCCGCTTACTGAAATATCTAAACTGCCAAGGGCTAGTGCAAATGATGGGCACCAATTTTTAACCAGTTTCAAGTAAAAGAGTGACTTCTTAGATCAAAAAACCCGGAGGCCGTCTGATGCTACACTATTTAATGATGACAAACATAATGATGCTATTGGCAAACTATGATGTGCAATGTAATATTAATGTAATTAATTAATACTGTTAAACTGTTTTAGACAATTTCAGAGAATTCACAATGGCAGAAAATGGCAAATTAGTAGATTAGCATCAGTGCAACACAACACACAACTCTCCAGTCTAAGAGCAGAAAATGATTTGTTGAGCACTTGCTGATGTAGAGATCTCTGGTGATGGACAGATCTCTTTGGAAGACACAGTTTGGGCAAAATAGAAAATGCTGTTTAGATCATTTGAATTTGGACAAAGGTGGACTGATTTGATTGGAATAATTGACTGATTGATTTTCCTTTCTGTAGGAGCAACTGGAATTGAGGACAGGCTGCAGGATGGAGTCCCTGAGACCATCGCTGCCCTAAGGAAGGCCGGCCTGCAGATCTGGGTGCTGACGGGGGACAAGCAGGAGACCGCTATCAACATCGCCTACGCCTGCAAACTGTTGGACCCAGAGGAGGAGATCATCACCCTCAATGCAGACTCCCAGGTGAGAGGAACGCCAACTGCGGTACATAGAAATTAACATTGCTGTACATAGATGCATGCTGGTACACAGTGCCACACCAGCTCCTACAAGGTGCTGTGGTTGTGTGCATCACAATGTTTTGTGGTTGTGGAGATCGCTCAGGTGAGACGAAGTCCTAAGCACCACACCACAGCTTTTCACAGTGTGTGATTTCTCCACTCTGCCTGTGTGTGTGTTTGAGTATTTGAGCTGTTTGTGTCTTCTGAGACTTTCTCCTGCCCTTCATTGCTTCACGCCACTTGAGGGTGGCTAGGGCTCTTTCAGTAAGTGCCCCAACAACAAATACACAATGTGAGTTGGGTTGCTTTTGCTGTTATTGCAGTGACATGGTAAAATAATTTTGGGGGTGTTTTTTTTGGGGGTGTTTTTTTTCTTTTGATTGTTTTTACTGAAAATGCTGCATGTTACTTTTTGGGAGAGCACCCCATCCATGTAGTCATCTAAAACCTTTTATTTTTCATTAAAGGTCTGCACTACCCTGCTTGCCCCTCTCCCTAGCACATTGTGTTGTATCATCTCCATCTCACAACTTCTCACACTGTCCATAGTATGAAACATATGGTCAGTAATATTGTAGTGGTTAAGGAACCTGACTAGCAGGATAGTAGCCAAAAAGCTGTGGGTTTGAATCTCCGCTACCACTGTTATGCTCTTCAGCAAGGCACTTCATCTTGAATTGTTCTAGGGGAGACTGGCCCTGAATTGACAATTGACAAATGTAAATCACTTTGGGTGGAAAAAAGTCTGCTAAATGCATAAATGTAAATATGAGATTCTGTCACATTACAGTGAACTACAGCACCATATCTTGTTTCTCATGCTGTATAGCAAAGCTTGTTTTTTGGCATGGCTGTTTTATTTGCTTGCCAGATGCTCTGATGCTCTTGCCAGTTCTCACTGTGTGGCAGATCTCTGACCTCTCCATGACCTCTGCACCCTTGGTGTCCTCAGGAGGCCTGTGCTGTGCTGCTGGAGGAGAGCCTGCACTACATCCAGTCCAAGTTCCTCTGCGGGGCTTCACCTCCCGACCACCCAAGCGCCACTAAGCAACAGAAGCACCAATTGAGCACCTTCCTCCTGTCCCTGTTCTCCTGCTCTCCTACCCACAAATCTTCCTCCTCCTCTTCCTCCTCCTCCTCCTCCTCTTCTTCTTCGTCCACTTCAGGGCCGTTCCAGGTCCACCGGCTGGGCCTGGTGATTGACGGGCGGACGCTGGCCTACGCTCTGGACCACAGCCTTGAGGACAAGTTCCTAGCGGTCGCACGCAGCTGCCGCTCGGTGCTGTGCTGCCGCTCCACGCCACTGCAGAAGAGCATGGTGGTCAAGCTAGTGCGCAACAAGCTTAAGGTCATGACCTTGGCCATCGGTAAGGGCCTCACCCCCAACCTCCCTTCACCTCACCTCACCCCACCTCTCCACATTTTAATCTCTCCTCCTTAGACCTCTCGAGTAGGCAGAGCATTTGAACACAATAAAAAATACGATGTGCTTGATTGAAGGGATGGGTTGCCTGAGAGCTGTAGCAGGTTTACTACTAGCTGTCTTTCCTCTTTGTTACTGTGGCATCTATTGCATATGTAATGGAAGCAGGACGCCCTAGCTGACTAATATAGCCATATTTTGTAGAATGATGTGTCGTGTTTATGGGATTGTTTTGTTGGCGTATGCATAGGCTTTATGTTATTCAACCTATTTGTCTTTTTTTTTTGCTGCCCTGTTGTCCGTGTTTGTTTTCTTGTCCTGTCTCACTTTATTTTTACTCATGATGCTGGACTTTTCCATTTTTACTTCCATTTGGGAAAGTTTGATATATCATTTATTTTTTTTCCCTTCCCCTCTTTCCACAAAGGCAGTGGTAATGGAAAATTGGATCCCTAAATAGATCATATGTCTGAGAGATAACTGTCATTCTCCATCTATGTTTGGGTAGATTTAGGGAACTAGAAACAGACATAAAAAAGCAGACAAACATGCACACAGTTGCTCATCTTTTTCAAATATGACACAGACAGAAGATGAGATGATGGTATGACACAATCCATACATCTCTCTGTCTTTCTCTCTGTCTCTCAATTTCTTTCTTTCAATCCTTGCGATGTTGAGTGAGTGTTGAAGATTGATTGTGGAATCCGTGTCCCTGTAAATATTTTAGTGCTGTTGCGGGCGCATGCTCTTGTCGCCACGTCTCCCCCTCTCTTTCCCATCACCCTGTTACAAGCTCACACTGCACTCCAGTTAATTACCCAGATGGCCTCCTTCAAAGAACAGCTTCATCGCATCTGAGACGCACACACACATACACACACAGAATCTTACTCACTTATACTCTCTTATACTCTCTCTCTCTCTCATTCACTTTTCTCCATATTCTCACACAAATGTGTGTGCACACACACACACACACACACACGCAAACAGGGAAGGGGTACTCTGGGTCAGGAAGTCCAGAAATGAGTGAGATGTAAAACAAAATGAAGAGAGAGTTTCTGCTTTGTTCGGAGAGGAGAGAGGTGGGGGGAGGGGCAGGGGAGGGAGAGAGTGTGAGGGAGAGGGAGGGAGAATATGAATATGAATGTGCTCAGGTCTGATTAATTACATGTCCGGAGCTGCTCTGGGTTTTGACGTGAGCCATCATGTGACCGTGCATCCGGATGCTCACGTCAGAAATCTCTCAATCTTCCTGTAATTAGTCTAGCTCATGAGCTGATGTCATTTCCCTCTGAGTGTGTGTGTGTGTAAGTGTGCACACTTGGTGTGTGTGTATGTGTGCGGATGTGTTTGCATGTGTGTATATATTTGTGGAACTGTGTGTGTGTGTGTGTGTGTGTGTGTGTCCATGTGTTGCTTTTCACTCCTTCATGCTACCTCCTCATTAGGCCTGGAGTCAGCAGCACTCACGCACATCTGTCAGCCATCCCACTCCCAACACTCATGTACTGTACACACAGAGACACACACACACTGTCTCTGACTCACTCCTTTGTGTGTCTCTTTCAATGTTTGTCTTGTCTGTTTATCTCTTGTCTGTCTGTCTCACACACATTCACATGCATCATTTCATACACACACATATCTAAAACACTGTCACACTCAAATATTCAATTCATTCAGTTATTAACTTATATTTAAACAGCGCAGTTTACAATATAATTGTCTTGTGCTGCTTTACAGAAATTAACAAGAAACACCCAAGAGCAACAGGGGCAAGGAAAAACTCCCTTGTGTTAGTAATTCAAGAAAGAAACCTTGGGCAGATCCGCAATTCAAAGGGCATCCCAGCTGCCAGGGTACATGCAGGAAAAGTGCATTCAGTAGTTGCCATAAGTGATAGACTACAAGTTGTTCATGGTTTTAGTTGAGCATCATAATAATTTCAAAATATTGTCCCACATTATTATATAGTAGTCAAGCTGTAGATGGTTGTCTAAAGTTCTGGGTGGACAATGCAGCCAGACATAATATTAGCATTAGCAATATTATAAAAGTCAGGGAGTGAAATCGATGGGGGTAGCATTGGGTGGAGTCCATCTTGACAAGTGCTTTCGTGAGAAGGGGTCGGTTGCAGGGCCTCTAGGAAGGAGAATCAGTCCTGGAATGGGCCTCCCCTGAAGCTGGTCACAATCCAGTCAGGAGGAGTTGGTGACAGGGAAGTCAACCAGTGGTAGGCAGGAATGACACTCAGCAGAGATGATTGTGGTGTATGTGGACAGAGGAAGCAAATGAGTTAGGTCAGTCTAGGTGATTCAGAAATACAGCTCTCTCTCTCTTACACACACACACACACGCATACACACACACACACACACACACACTTGTCCAGTCAAGCCACACCACCAGTTTTCGAGCTTGTTTGTGGTGTGAAAGCTGTCAGAATTTAACCAGACTTCAGTCTTGTAGAGGCTGCCTCTGTGCAGAGCACCTTGCACCATTGCCATGCTAGTGTGGGCAGTACCAGCCTCTCACATTCTCAAGATAAGCGAACGCTGAAAGGTGTGTGTGTGTGTGTGCGCGCATGTCCTCACATGACCCTCCACCCCCACCCCCACCTAACTCTCACAACACCCAACATTTCTCCCTCAGTCTTTGAAACAGAAATGTATGAGTTCTACCATAGTGCACGGGCAGGTTGATAGCCATATAGTATTACTAATGTGTGTGTGTGTGTTTGATGGTGTAAGAGAGAGTGGAAGAGTGAAAGACATAGGGATGGTGAGAAACATGCTTTTCAGAATGTGCCTAAAGCTCTCACATCTGCTGTCCAGCTGAAATGTGGCTTTAATGGATAAAGCTCTCTCTCTCTCTCTCTCTTTGAATCTCTTTCTGTCTGTCTCACCATCTCCTCTCTCTCTCTCTCGCTGCCTCCCTCTCCCCCTCTCCCCCTCCCCGTCTACTCTCTGTGAGATCTGGCAGAAAAGCAGAGCCCTTCTCTTCTTCCCAAGCTATCAAGCTCAGGAATGCCTCTATGCAATCTACACCTATCTCCCTCTCTGTGACATGCGTGCACTCATACACTCATATTTTCCCTCACACTCATACACACAGACAATATGAACACTCCCACGTCTTTTCAGGTCCACTGCACACAGTATTCATATTGGTGATTCTTGCCATTACTATAGCCTACCTCATGAATAGATCTTCTTTATTAGACAAGAGTGACTTACAGACACACACAAATATAGTCTTTATTTGTGTAAGGATTTGTGCATGTTCAATGCTGACTGGTTTATTTGTTTCCACACTGCTGCTAAGCCTGCATTAGTGCTGTGACATAAATTGAAAACATACCCCTCTGTTTCTCTCCTTTTTTTTTTTTTTTTTTCCTTATTTCTCAATTTCTCCCTGTTCCCCTACACCCCCCACCACCTCCCCCGGGAACACTAATCCAAGGTGATGGAGCCAATGACGTCAGCATGATCCAGGTTGCTGATGTCGGCGTGGGTATTTCTGGACAGGAGGGGATGCAGGTAAGGAGAAACGTGGCACCTCCGCTGAGCTATCCCTCTCCCTCTCTCCCCTCATTTTGGCTTGGCCCAGGCCGATGGACGCTGATGAACAGCTCGAGAGGGAAGAGAGTCCAACGCCCGAGTCAGCTAAAATATCCTGGAAGAGGAGAGAGGGGAGTGTGTGTGTGTGTGTGTGTGTTCGGAAGGGGGGGTTTTGGGGTGAACAGTAGTAGTTAACTAGGGGGAAGGATACAAAGGCAAAGGGGGAGAACAAGGAAAGGACACAGACTGGAAGGATTGAGAGAAAGGACCCAAAGGAGGAGACTGCCAGTGTAAACATGAAATAAGAGTTGACTTGCGGGGGTTAAGCATAGAATAAAGTCCCCGGGGTTTGTTTTTTATGCGATGAGTGGAAGGCCTTAAGATGGCAAGCATCGGAGGAGACGCCAGTGATGTAGTCTGTGTCTGCCAGCGTGTTCCTGCCCTCTGCCCTCTGTGCCCCTCTGAGCACCCAGTACCATCTGACAGCAGTGGGCACAGACCAAATCGGCTCGCTTGGATGTTTACACCTCGGCCGTTCAGCCTGGCGCTCTCCTCTCTTATGGCCATCCCTGTAGCCCCTCAGAAAGGTGACCCCAACACATTAATGATGGAGTGATCCAATTAACCTTGTCTGGGGCACTTGGGCCAGCAGCTGGTCTGGGCAGTGTAGGCTTCTCTGAACATTTCTCTTTAAAAATGCTAGGCTCCACAGATTAATTAACATTAATTAAGAAATGTGCACTTAACGAGACCCCAGCCCCGTCTTTAGAAATCCTGTGTGTGCTGAGATGTTTCGTTTGCCCGCCTCACAGTCCCACCACCCCACCCCCCACCCCTTGCTGCGGACGCACAGTGGCCTCTGGGGTCCAGATTAATGGTCAGCTGTTGTCCGTGGTCTATTCCCCACGTGGCTGTTTGGAAGCTGCCCCGGCAGCACTGGCCTACCACTCATCATTAGGCTATTGTATGGCTGACACAGCCGCCGGCAGATACGGTGATGAATGAGTGACGCTTGCTGTGCTGTTCAGGGGGCTCGAGGTGCCATTCAAAATGTGGCTAATTAAATTTAAAGGTAGGTAGCGCATGAAAGGGGGTGTGTGCGTGTGTGTGTGTTGAGAGGGTAGAAATGCCAGGTCATGGGCCATTGTGCCACGTTAGCTGCCTGGCGGTCACAAAGCCTTGTAAAAACTGCTTGCATGATGGAGAGGCGTTTTGGGCAGTCTAGAGTGGAATTCTTCATAATTCTTTAATGTACGCTAAGTGTTTCAGAGGCACTGTTTTATGATGGACTCTGATGAAAGTGCTGAGACAGGCTTTTTGGACAAAGTTTGGATGAAGGTCCCTTTTGTTCTTTTTTCTCCCTCTTTTTCCTCCCTCCATCCCTCCCCCCTTTCCTCTCCTGCAGGCAGTAATGGCTAGTGACTTTGCAATGCCCCGTTTCCAGTACCTGCAGAAGCTGCTGTTAGTTCATGGTCACTGGTGTTACTCCCGGCTGGCCAACATGATTCTCTATTTCTTCTACAAGAATGCGGTGAGTTTTGAGTGCTTCTTCATAATATGAAAGTCTTGTCCAAATGTGTCTGCATCCAGGCTTATTGTGCTTATAAACACACACACACAAATACTCACTCATATCGTACATGCATGCATACATACATACATAGAGATATGCATATATACTGCATTAGTTGTGATGTTTTCATCTTGGATGGTGACAGATGGAAGCTCCTCAAATTCATGCAGAGTGTGTGTGGAGTCTTCCCCCAAATATTTTGCAAAATCATCATTTTTGTGCCAGAAGCCAGTGACTGTACATATGTTCATGTCAGTGGAGCATCATGGGCGGATGGCAAGCCTGCTTTACATACGCCCCTCATGTTTCCATTCTTTCTCTCTGCTGTCAGCCATTTGTGTGGAAGCACGCCATATGGACACGTTTACCTACACCAAATATGTATTGTAACATTTACATGGATGGGTGCTGTGTGCAGCGTCAGCCATTTCTGCAGAGGAAATCATTTTAGCTGTAGTTTGGTTGGAAGGAAAACAACCTGCATTGTTTATCCAGGTTGAGTGTTTTATATATATAAATATGTGTGTAGGTGGGGGGGGTTCTGTTATGTCAGCTGTTTTCTTTGTAGAAATGCCTAAGTGGTCTATTCAATGCGAACCTGCACATTTATTAATGAGGATCTATTCTTGTGTGGTCCAGAGAGAGTCCCAGAGCTCATGAAGATCATGAACAGCTACAGGCCCTTGGTGTATTTAAAGAGGCTTCCTAATCAACTGCATTTATCCATCCATCCATCCATTCATTCATCCATTCTTTCATTCATGCATTTATTCATTCATTCATTTGCTGTTTTTCTCTCTGTGTCATACCCTCACCATCATTTACCTGCTCTCTCACTCTCTCTCCCATTTCTTTCTGTCTCTTTCTGTCGCTCTCCCGTTACCCCTCACAGATGTTTGTGGCGCTCATCTTCTGGTACCAGTTCTACTGTGGATTCTCGGGGTCGGCCATGATCGATCAGTGGTATTTGATCTTCTTCAACCTGATGTTCTCGGCCTTCCCGCAGCTTATCACAGGCACGCTGGACAAAGACGTGTCCGCCGAGACCCTCCAGGAACTACCTCAGCTCTATATGAGCGGCCAGAACTCTGAGGTGCCATTTAACACTGTAGCACTGTAACATTTATTCTTTGTGCATGTGTGTGTTTGTGTGTGTGTGTACGTGTGTGCTCGCTCATTTGTTTGATTGCATGTGTGTGGGTGTTTATGATTGCTAAAGTGAGTCGTGGGTGTGCATGGGATTGGTGGTAGCAAGGGAGAAGAAGAAGAATGAAGCCTGACAGTTTCTCTAATTTTGTGCATGATATAATCAGTAGATCTCTCTGGACTAGCCATACGAGCAGGTAGCAGCACTGGGAAATAGCTTTTTTAAAATCTTCAGAGGAATGAATTCTATTACGGCCATCTATCACTCTGGTAGTGTTAGAATTGGCCAACAGTGAGTCGTTAAAACTGAATGCCTTTGCCATAGGTTCGTCACAAGCCATAACCTGATACAGCTCAATTAGAAAGGCATGCCAGTGACCTACACTGCTTAATTCAGTCTGAATATATAACTATATAATTATGTGTTTCTCTCTCTCTCTCTTCTTTTTGACAGGAATATAAGCCATACATGTTCTGGATGAACATGATTGATGCCTTTTATCAAAGCCTTGTTTGTTTCTTCATTCCTTATTTTGTGAGTCTTTGCTGTCTTTATTAGTTCATTTGATGTTATGACCATGTCACCTTCACTTCCTTCACTTTAGTGCACTTACAGTAAGTGCTATGTAGTAAGTAATTACTTTTATTTTGCTTGTATGCGTGTATATGTAATTTAAAGTATTATAATATACTAGGTTGTGTGTGTGTCTGATAGAAATACTGGAATAGGTTATATGTATAGTATGTTTTACATATGTAATGAAAATCCTGTTCTAGGTTATACAAATATAGCCTTTAACCCCCTCACTCTGGTTTGCTAGGCATATGCTGACTCGACTGTGGACCTTTTCACGTGGGGAACCCCCATCACCACACTGGCTTTGTTTACCATCCTTCTCCACCTGGGCATTGAGACAAAGACATGGGTAAGATTGTTCTCCATACTAGAGATACTTGTCTAATCGTCCAAACAATGTAACACAGTTATTTCTGGAATATAATGCTCGCCATGTTTAAACCTTATGTCAGTGTTCGAAAAGCTAGATTAGTGTAGTGACTGCACTTATGTATTGACATCACCTCTATGTTAACTGTGGTGTACTAAACATTACTCATTTAATCAGAATCAAATTATGATTTTGTGAGATCTTAAATGCATCATAAAATGCAATCATAAAAATGCATTCCCTGGTGTAGCTCTCTCCCATGATGAATCAAATCAATGTGTTAAGCTTGATTAATCAGGAAATTGGATAATTGAGAAGGATAGATTTAGCTTAGCTGAGGCTAGCACTTGTCTCTAATACTCTGCACCAAGAATTAGTTCTGATCACCTTTGGTTTATGCAGCAGGTGTTTAATCCAATCACAGTGTTTTCTCAAACTCCAAATTGGACAACACTGATAACCCAAAACTATCCCAAAGCCTGTGTTGTCACCCTATGGAGTTGGTATGATTAAGGTTGCAGTCAAGTGGCCTTTCTTAGTGTCCCACTCAGTCATGCTGCCCAGGAATCAAATCAGACTAGGCTCTAGGCCAGTCATGTGGAGGAGAGTGACAAGCCTGTGGATGTTTATGCATGAAGCTTGGCAGATTAGATTGAATTCGAGGGCTTCAGTAGCATCGTAGGTGATAAATATGTTGTTCAGCTGTTCTTCTGCTCAGCCCTGCCACTGTTGCTGCTGCCTCACGCGTTACTCTACCCAGGTGCTCTTGCAGCGGTATTTCACAAGCTCCTTGGACTCAGCTTGTGTGGCCATGGAATAACTGTTGGCTTTACCTCCCCTCTCTTCCACAAACCACCCAAACACACGCACGCGTGCACGTGCATGCATGCACACTCACACTCCCTTATATACACACACACACACACACACACACACACACGTGTCTGTGTGTACACACGTGCGTACAGCTCCCAATGACCTGCTCAGATGGTCCCAGTTACGAGGCGAGGGCAGCTGAGATTTACGACATCTGATTGGATTAGAGCTCTTTCCATTACGGCCAGCCTGTAAATTTCCTCCTGTCAAGTTTCGCACATGAAAAATGTCCTTTACGCCAGCTGGATGCCTCCTAGGCTCTGCGGCTCCCCTGTGTAGAGAGGGGAAGAGATGTGGGTGCCTCCATTCAAAGTGGAACTCTTCCAGTCAAGAGAAAGATTCCCAAGAGAAGCAGATACTTCAGTGTCTCATGCCACGTGTGTCTAGTGTCTTTGATGAAGTACAGAAGTCTATTACACGAAAAAACTCTCTTTCTCTGTCCTAGTTGTTCCATGCCATGTTTGCTGTCTTATCACTGAAGACCTGAAAAGCCCTCCAAAAATAAAGCCTGAAATAAATGAAGTGTCTGGGCCTGAAAAAGCATTGCACTGAAGCAGTATAGCTAGTGTATGGAATGGAAGCTATCACCCCTGTCCAGTCTCTTCCCACACCTTCCTCTCTCTCTCTTACCATGAACACTGAAAGGTGGGGGAGGGGGGGCATTAAGATTCAGCCTCTGCAGCTTGTGCGCTAGTGTATGGGAAACTTAATCTCACCTAAGGCCATCTAAGGTGACTGCCCGGGCCTGTCCTTTTTCTCTCTACCCAGACGGCGCTGGGCTCTTGAGAGGATGGGTGTGTTCGGGCCAGATTGTTGGAGATGTTTTGGTTAGGTGTTGGCCGCGGCCCCCACAGCAGCAGATGGGCGTGCTCCTGTCTCGCATATCTCAGCTCAGTAAATCATTCCTCTATCCTCCAGAGCAGCAAAGTTCACAAAGCTTTGCCCTTAATTGCTGCAACACATTGGCACTAAACTAGTAAAATGTGAGCCCTTCATCATAACAGTGGTGAGATTTCACCATGTGTTTCATATTGTGTGTGAACTCCAGTACCATGCCGGAATTCTGGTATGTGACCAGACTTTTTAAAATTAGAAAATGACAGATATGCCTGACAGACCACACATGGCTTCAATTTTTTTTTTAGTATTTCAGGTATAGTGTCCCTTGTTTTAAGCATTGCATCAATCATCATGGCAGTGGACCCCACTAGTTCATTCACCCTGTTTCACTTGATCACCAGTGTTGTTGATAGTAAGACCACAGTACACTCTGTCTTTTCTCTTTCTGTTCCCCCATGTTGTGGCCCTCAGACGTGGATGAACTGGGCCTCCATCACGTTCAGTGTGGCACTCTTCTTCACGGTGGCCCTGTGTTACAACGCCTCCTGCCCCACTTGCTATGCCCCTTCCAACCCCTACTGGACCATGCAAAGGCTGCTGGGAGATCCGCTCTTCTACCTGTTGTGTGTCATCACGCCTCTCACAGCGCTTCTGCCAAGGTATGCCAACTTGAAACTCCCTTTTTAAATTCATTTTCAATTTATCCTCTATTTGGAAGCAGGAAGAAGGAAGTTCCCATTGAGATACATGATCTCTTCTTTGTGGTAGCAGTTAAGAATTATTTAAGAAAAATGTTCAGTATTTTAATTCTCGGGAAGTGCGTATACACAAACATGCACACAGCCCAAAAGAGCTAATGACAAGAAAAAAGTAATTTAAATATGAATTTGAGCTTCATAAAGTCTCCAATCTGCTCATTGCTCTTTTTTACACAGTGTGCAAGTCTCAGCCATTTGTTCTTACCCAAGTCTGCCAACCCAAATACCATTACATATTTATAAATGATATAATCTGTTAATTTGTCTTGTACAGTATGCAGTGATGTGGACTTTACTTCCATTCATATTAAAATATGTTTATTATGCACAGCATCTAATTCATCGCAGTCGTTCTAATTCTCATGTGGAGAGGGCGGTCACGGTTTGTGATCATTTATCTAAACTCAAGTTTTTTTGGTGCCCCCTGAGAGTCCCCCTGAGAGCATTTGATACATTTTGAGCTTTAATAAAATATCTAGGCAAAATTGTGCAAACACAGATGGAAAACTTTTTGTACTGTGTGCGTTGACCACGGAGCTCTACAAATGAGGCATTACCTCAGATAACCACACAGTATCCTCTGAGCACTCTCACTCAGGGAGTAGCACACAGATAGTCAAAGCAGGGGGGGAATGTTTGCATGCGTGTGTGTGTTCATTTGTGTTCAGTAGAGGTCAGGCTCAGAAGTCCCATGATTCATAAGCCAGTGATAACACAGGGCCTACGTGTGTTTATTCCTGGGAGCTTCTGTGTGTGTGTGCTTAGTGTATCTAAGCAATTTGATGTTTATATTTTCTGACGTCCATGATCGTGTGTGTGTGTTTCCAGATACTTTTATAGAGCTTGTCAAGGCTCACTGTTTCCCGGTGCTGTCCAGGTCGGTAGACAGCTGGACAAGCTCCCGGCAGAGACACGCAGGAACCTCCTGAGCCTCAACTGGATGAAGGCCGGATCTTTGGGCTCGCTCTTTGGACCCCGGCCTTCCCTCTTCCCCTTCTCCGCTTCCTTCCCTAAAGGCTGCGGGCCAAGGTTACGGCAGCCCCACCCCAGCTCCTCTTCCTCCTCCTCCTCTTCATCCTCATCCTCATCCTCGGCTGCCTCATCCTCCAAGAGACCAGAGGCACCAGACAAGCTTATAAACTCAAACAGCTCGGAGACGTGGACCAGCTGCCCGAGCTCCAAGCAAACGGTCGACCAGCACTCCGTGAGTGCTGGGGGTGTCCGACAGCAGGACATGGGGCGACCACACAAGCAAAGCTCCTCCAATCTCACCCCTTCCTCCACCTTCCTCCTCCCAGACAGCAAAGGGGAACCTCTGGCCCCCTCCGCAGAGACAAACACCCTGCCTTACACCAAAGAGCCCAACAAGGCCAGGGTGGCAGCACCACAGTCAGTGCCATCATCGGACCCCCCTGCCTTCGAGGAGGCAGTGGTGCCACTGTCAGACTTCAGGCCACTCGGCTGGATGACCTCCACGCCACTGCTGTCGCCGCAACCATCGTCCCAGTGGGAGGGTGGAGCTAGTAGCACTCAGGGCGAAGCCCACAGGCGAGACTATGAGGCCGAGGCCAGTCCTATGCACAGACTCCTCCCCAAAGAGGGCGGGGTTCACCATGCCCAGGGTTCAGACTGTGAGAAAGAACATGCTCTCAAAACGACTCTACTCTAATGATGTTTTTTCCCCCACACACACATTATGCAGTTTCCGTTTTGCACGTTAATTCTAAGAAATTTTATATTCTATTTTTCAGGAGGATTATTTTATAAAAGCTATAGATTGGTACTATACAGATATATGCATTTTATAGATGTAAAAAGTGAAGCCAAATAATGAGATCATTTGTGAGATTTAGCTTGTGCTTCTGCAACTGGAGTGTATCTGTGTGTGTGTGTGTGTGTGTGTGTGTGTCGCTGGAATGCTTTGTTTTATTTAAGTTCCATCTCAGAACTGGAGGCAGTGTGTTGTTTCTGTTTGGAGTCTAAGCAGAATCATTCCATTACATTATCAGTGTGTTCAGATGTGCTTGTTCTGGCTTTGGCTTTGAATCCTACATACATTTGTTGTCCTTGGTCCTTTCTTGTCTTCTGGTTAGGCTCTTCAGCATTCTCTCTCTCTCTTTCTCTCTCTCACACACACACACACAGCTGAATCCATTCTGCTAAACTCTGTCTTAGTTTGGACATTTAACTGTGCCTTAGCCACCCCATCATCAAGACTAATACACAGTGCAATTTTCTTAAGGGTTTCCTGACACCATTTTTCAACCAAAGCTCTATGTTTTGTCGTAAGATCCTTTCTGCATGACTTGCAAACAGATCAAGGCTGCCCGTGTTCTCCTGTAAGCAAGTGGACAACAGGAGAGAGGCAATATTCCAGTGAAACTTGAAACTGAATCTAAGGAGTGCAAGAGAATATTGTGCAGGAGATGCTCCCTTTAGCCTGCTGAGCAGGTCAGCAAGACCAAACTCTTTTCTTCTTTACCTTAGAAGGGCTCCCTTAGTTTTCAGTGATGCCAAGTCTAGATTGTGTAAAACTGTCTTAAAAACTTTACCATGCTGCTTTCCCCTGTCAGATAATATATGTATGTATGTATGTGTATTTTAAATAGTTGTTATAGCTTTATTACAGGACATATTAGTGTTTTCTGTGCAGTAAGATAGGGTCCAGGTCCATTCACTCCATTTCACTGTTGTCTTTGATTTCATAATTGACCATACAAAGTCACCACAACAGACACTCACACAATTAGGAGTTTTGAAGGGACTTGATGATATCTATTAGACTGTGTCTCACAAGACATTTCTATGTAAAATGTGCCTTTTTTTAAATTTCCCTCTCGTGCTAAAGTTTCACATGCTAATTCTCTAGCATGTGTGTAAACTGTTCAGTGTCGTTCTGCTGGTTCTGTTTGTATGTTAAACTTGCCACCATTCATGTTCATGTTCTGATCTGTGGCTGTGCTTAAATCAGACCACCACTCGAAATGGTGTTTGATCCATCATTTTCTAGAAAACATTATTGTGTGTCAAGCAGGAAGTGCTTGAGATATTATTTTTCTTTTATTGGTCACTTACCTCCAGAATGTTTCAAATTGGAATAGAGGTGGGATCATAGGATCTCTTAGGACTTCATTGGTGAATACTGTCAGAACTGGAGTGGAAGATTGGGCAGTGATGGTGCTGCGTATCATTTTTTTGTGTGGATGAAATTGACTTGCATGTGAAATGAATGATATCTCTGATGGAATCATATAAGTACACACACACACCTGTCACTGCTGGTGGCCAAATGTTTAGCCATAATGTTGAGAAATTAAAGATTACGTGACTCAAGATTTGCAAGAGTTGCAGAACAGAAAGTGAATTTGTTTTTAGAAGATGCTCAGCATCACATTTTACATCACCTAAGACCATTATGTGAATGTTGCGGATTTCTTTTTTTTATGGAGTGTGTTGTAGCAATGTTCCTGATCTGGGAATAGTCAGTAGCCAAATATTTTATCTGTTTTCTTGAAATTTGCACAGTGTTGAACCTTATGCTCCAAAGTTATATTTCAAACAAGTCTTTTTTTCCAAAGGACCACCAGCGTTTGGTGGTCTCTGTGATGACCCTGAGGAGGTATTCAATGCCAAACATTAACAACATACCTTATTCCTCTTTGTGTTCATCTTTAACATGTTGAACCTGTAAAAACTTCCTGGCTTGTTCTAAAACCATTCCATTCATATTGACCAGTAAGGAAAGACTGGGAGGTCAGTGTTGTACCTTTTGGTTGTCCTTGGTCCAACCAAAGGACACATGTCCCAGTCCCACTATTATTACTGACATGCTGACATTGCGCTATGGGATGGTAGCATTGTAGCCTTTGTACTTTTTGCCGGCACTCAGGTTCGAGTCAGTCTGAACACTTTATATATCAAAAGGCCTGTTAAAATGCCTTGAGCACTAACCAAAAGTTGTAAATGTTTCTGGAGAAACGTGGCCGACTCTAACCATGTGCATACATTTGCGTTGACAGTGCACACGTGCCAAACTTGTGGGTCCCCTGAGTTTGTGTGTGTGTGTGTGTGTGTGTGCTTGCGTGTTGGGCCCATTCTGTCATCAGCATGTTTACAACATAATGCCACGTGCCTTAAACACTGGATGCAAGTAAAAAAATTAAGTTTTATTAGAAAAGCAAAGCAAGTATGAATGTGGTCCTTTTATCGTTTTTGACTGGATCATAAAAATTCAATAAATGCAACTGATTTTATCTCTATCTTATTTTATGAAACATGAAGGTGAATTATTCAGCTGTAGTTGTGTGTTTTTGTGGCAAGGGATTGGAATGTGTCCACTCCGTGCCTGTCCCAGATTCCAGGTCTGTTGGTGCCTGGCTGGGCATCACATGCTTTAACACAAATCAGTCACTGATGCATTCCAAAGCAACTGCTCTCACTCACATGCTGGGCTGTTCTCACAGAAATGTTCACTTTTTCTCTCACCCCCCCCCCCCTCTCTCCCTCCCTTTATCTCTTACTCTTTTTCTTTGTCACTCTCACCATCTCTCTCTCTCTCTCTCTCTCAGCTCAGTTGGTCTCTACCTCAATTTCTATCTTTTTTTTTCTTCAACTGTCTTTGAGTTGGGATAGCATCTGTGTCTGTGTTGTTATATGGTTGCAAGACTGCCCCTCCCCTTCTTGAATTGTATGTTTTGAAGTTTTCATTCTGTTTTGGTGTCACTCACCGTTCACAAAGATGTAGTAAAATGCCTGTTTTTTTTACCTTTTGCCTTTGTTTGCCTATCATTTGTTGGAAAGCACTCATTTTCAACCGCTGTCAACCTTTGGTCAACTAGTAATGTATCCATCACATCACGACTGCTGTTGCTTCCGTTGTTTCCTGTCAAGAACAAATCTTTATTTGTCACTTAACTTAAATAAATTTACGACAACGCTATCCTTGTGTCACCTTTCTGAGCACAAGATCTTTGACTCACACGATCTGCCACAGCAGCATCTCTTTGCTCTTGCAGGAGTTCTCAACAGCGGTGCTAAAGCGGGCAGCGGAGTTGTGACTAATGAAACTGCACTAATGGAATTATGTTGCCTTGGCGAGTTGTGAGGGGTCATGGGGGACAAGTGTGGCGTTGGCAGGGGCCTCCTGTGGTTTCCCATGAAGGGCACAGCTGGGGGAGCTCCTCTGGGGACACGAGAGCCCAACTGGCAGAGTAGAGGTGCATATGGGCCCAACACTGCAGCTCCACAAAGGGTCCCAGTTGCATGAAAAGGTGTGTGTGTGTGTCAGAGTTTGTTTTTGTACAAATGTATGTGTGTGAGAGAGTTAAAGGATGCATATTTTCACCTTTCATCTTCACAAAAAAAACAAAAACCCTAGGGGCGGTAAATGTAATAATTTATTCAAGGTTCACCGATGCTGCAGAGGGGTTCATTTTTACTCCCGAAGGCTAGCACAGCGTACTTCCCAAATGACGGAACACTCACCACAGTGCCCAGTTCTGTGGAACCTTTGTGGGCTTAGAAGCTTAGGCTGAGATCTCAATAGTAATGTGATGGTCCCCAAGCCAACGTTCCATCACCGTCTCTCGTCCAGGCCAGAAAAATGCTGATTTGTCCTGCATGAGTCCAAAGGGGAACCTACCTGAGTCAATATATCCTCGTGACGGAACAGACTTGTCACACACCTTGGCCATCACTGAAGACCTACACACATACACACACACACACACATACATAGGAAGACCAGCCTACTCAGTAGATGTAGATCATTCCCAGTTTCCTCACTGTATCTCAGATGAACCAAAAAGACCAAAATCTGTCTTCTGCTGTTTTTGCACAGCTAATATCACTTCTCTCCCCTGGGAGGCCTTAAAGAATCCATCTTGCATTGTCCTCAGAAAACACCTAGCTCCTCACTTTTATTCTTAAACAGGAAAGATGGGGTGATTGTGTTTTGTGTGTGTGTGTGTGTGTTGGGGGTGTGGAAGTGCTTGAATATGACTGGGGCGGAGAAGATGAATGATCTTTGGCCCTCTGTGTCTGTGGTGGGTCTTTGCGAGGTGTGTTTAGCATCTGCAGTCCCTTGGCAGTGCGAGCCAAGCACTGGAGAGGTTATTAATGAATTTCCTTTAAGGTGCAGTGAGGAGGGTGGGGAGGCAGCCGAGAGGAGAGGAGGGGATGGCTCTGCTGATGCTGCCGTTCGCCACTGCTCTCTGCTCCCCTCTGCTTTGGGCGTCTCTCGCCCAGCTTGGCTCTGGGATGGGCAAATTACTGACCGCGGCTGCACTTTTCACTTTTCACTTTGCACTTTTTCCTTGACACAGGAGATAATAATCTTCCTCCCTGGGCATGTTTTCTCTCTCTCTTTCTCGTTCTTGGTGAGGTGCAGAGCTTGGCCAAAGTGAGTCTTCACTCTCTCTCTGCCCAGCAGGACCCCTGACTCCTCTACTTCCTCTTCTAAAGTGGTCATTTGACACCACTGCACAGTGAACTCAAAGTGGTGATGAGTGGATGCTACAATGGATGCAACAATACTGAAGTACCACAAGCACATACATAATAGTTTTAGCTTAGGTTTTGTCTACATTACATTTTAAAGGCCAAACTGATCAAATGAAAATGCAGTATCACATTTTTGTGTACTGAACTGCCATGTTATTTGTCAGACACATACACACACACACACACAGATACATGCACAAATACGTAACTTTTATTTCTTTCATTCTCCATTCATCACTTCCCCGTTTCATATCTGAGGCGTTGAAGTCTTTAGTTTATAGTTTATACAGATTATGCTCCGACACTCTCCCTCAAAAGGACCAATGAAACTGTTTAAAGGCCCACTTTCCATATTCATTGAGGCTGGCTTTGCCATGAAAATATCAGGGAACCTCTTTATTAATGCGACATTTTTTATACGCTCAAATCAGGACATTTTCAATTTCCTCAAGACATCCCATAAAGGTGCCAAGAGTCTGTCTTGTGTTTGTCTTGAGCGCATGAAAGACAACAGACATGCTCATGACAGACGTACTCAATGTCAGGTAGAGAGACAAAAGATGGATTCCAGGGACACTTACTGGGGCTTTGGCAGTAATTTAAAAAGGGACATTTTTCACACTAATGCTAATAGTAGTCCATGCATGTATCCAGTTTTGTCTTGTGCTGTCATGCCAGAGGTGGTGCAGGACAGTGGCAGTAGTTGTGAATAGGAGCAAATGATTAAGTGATTATAAGCTTGTCCTGGAGGTTCTGCCCAGAGATGAGGTCTCTTCCTCTGAGGCCGACGGGAGACAAGAGGGCTGGAAGGTGGAGATCCACTTCAGACACACTTCTGCCCTGTTCTCTTCCCCTTAACCCTGGGTCACTTTCTGCACACTTTAAGCTGCCATACAGACAGAGAGGGGAAGTCTTAAAAGGGAGGCTCTTTGTCTTTGTAGAGCCAGCTTTAATTTCAGCTAGTGCTTCAGGTCTTTACTCTGTTTCATGCTCTTTTCTTTCTTTCTCTCTTTCTTTCTTTCTTTTGGTCACTCTCTCCTTTCTCTTTCCCTCATGCTCTCTCCCTCACACACACTGTTTCCCTTTCTCTTTCCCTTCAGTTCAACTGAATAAGCTTCACCATATCATTTCCCGCTTTCGCTCTGATACCCTAGCTCACATTCTCTTTTGTCACATTTCCCCACCCCCCAGGGGCACCGGTTAGGAAGATTCTAAAGGACTGGCACTGACAGGGGAGTCCAGAGAACATTTTGATATTATAATCAGTGCCCTGGAGGGGCACAAAATAATTTTCTATCATAGGGCCCAAACTTTCTAGTGGTGCCCCTGCCACCCCCCACTGACTTGATCTCTCTGTGTTCCATCTGGTCGACTTGAGACTGCGCTCTAACATTCTAAGAACTGCTCTGGGAGGACCTGACCCGACTGGACAGGCTCATTAGCAGTGATCAGAGGAGGAGATGAGAGATGAGATGAGATGGCAGGCCAAGGAGCCAGCCATGCCGCTAGTATGCTCTGGAAGAGACCAGTGTCTCGACTTGCTCATTACACTCACAAGATGCGGATGCTGTCTTTAATTGCATCAGTAACCCCTGCAGCCCTGCAACCACCCCACCCCCAACACACACACACACACAGACACACACTCACTCTAGACTCTCTCCTGATTCCATGGCTTGCTTCCAGGAATCACTTAACGGTGATGTGGAAGATGGCCTTTTCTTCTCCCTCCTTCTCTCTCTCTCTCTCTCTCTCTCTCTGTCTGTCTTACTTTTCTCTCTCTCTCACCACACCCGTTTTGCAATTGACCTTCAGCTGCCCTCTGTGTTCGAGGAGAGTGGATGTGAAGGAGGGCATTTGCATTTTGGTCTGGACCCACTGGGCACTGGAACATGTTACTACAGGTTGATGGGGCCCTGTCCGTCTGCCTGTCCATCTAGGCCCTGTCCGTCTGCCTGTCCAATGAATGCTACAATCAACATCAGACTGGACATTCCCCGCTCACAGCAAGGCACTGCATGTGTGTTGAGCTGGCTTCAGCTATGTCAGTTAGACCCAATGTCAAGGTGGAGATTTTAACTGGGTTGGGTTGTTCACACCTGATACCCACCACGTGAACATCAATGCTGCTGCTGTGGAGAGACATTCCTGGGGGTGCACATCAGTAAGGACCTCTCCTGGGACATCAACACTGCATTGCTGGCGAAGACAGCAAACTCAGCCAAGCAAGAGCCCCCCCACCTATCATGTGCACTTTCTACCAGGGCACCATTGAGAGCATCCTCACCAGCTGCATCACTGTGTGGGGTGCGAGCTGCATTGACTACAACATAGTGAACGTAGCTGGAAAGATCATTGGTGCCCCACTCCCCTTCCTTCAAGACACATGCAACACCCGCCTCACCCAAAACACAACCATGATTGTGAGCGACGCCAGCCACCCTGCACAGTCTCTCCAGCCTCCTGCTCTCTGGGAGGAGATATAGGAGCCTCCATGGCCGCTCCACCAGACTAGCAAACAGCTGTATCCACCAGGCTGTCAGGAAACTGAACCCTCTACCCTCTACCCCCCGCTCCTCTCTGACCCCAAAAAACTCTGGACTAAAGTTGCAGCTGTTCATTTTTTCACACTATTTTATCTTTTTACACTACATTTTTGCTCATCAGTCTGCACCATCACAACACATAGAGATTTTTTTGCTGCTTGTGAAATTCTTGTGTTTTTGTCTTGTGATCTTATCTTGTTAGGAAGTGTCTTCTATCTGATGTGCAGCTTAGTGTTTAGTGTTAGGAAATGTCTTCGCTGTTGTGCTTTTTTTTCCCATGGGATAACGGGAAACCTACTTTTGATACCTCAGTATGTCTGGTACATGTGGAGAAATTGACAATAAAGCTGACCTTGACCATGACCTTGACCATAAACTGTCAGTGTGTGTGTGTGTGTGTGTGGTCTGTGATTAACAGTGCCATGTGATCATCTCATCTCATAGCAGACCAACACAGTGGGTCATCCTCTTCCTCGTTCGTTCAGCACATCTTGACACCTGAGGAAGACCTGGAGTAGGTGTGTTGATTGAGAAATAATCATTTGACTGGAATTAAAGCCATGTTATGGCGTCTGTGTTAGAGGCATATAATTGGTCACACTGCAGGGCTCTTTTATTCTAAAATGATGACTAGTCAAGTAGATCTATGAGGCTATTAGTGGAGAACTGGTATTACGATGACAGATGGTGAATTTGGCAATAAACATTTCAACCATGTAATGAGTGTGCAGTAATATACCACAATGAGTACTCATCCAGATTACACCAAACCGATGTCACATGGAGAGATAAATGTCAACAACCGTTTTCTTTTGTGGAATGAGATTCATTTGTCATGGGTTTGCTTCAGTCTCACCTTATCTTTACCCCCCCCCCCCCCATCCCATCAGCCCACCCCCTTCTGTCAGCACCTGGTGTACCAACAGATCCCAATCATATTCCACATGACAAGCACACACAACATGCTCTCTGTGTGTGCATGCCACAAACACACACACACACACACACACACACACACACAATCCCTCTTCTGTCAGATCGTGTCAGATAAGGCCAGGCTGTGCCATGTGGAACATGTCTTTTTCAGATGCACCACCTGCTCTGACAAATCACTCCTTTCATGCTGATGCTCTGGTTCTTCTTTTCTTCTTTCTCTCTCATTCTCTCCCTCCCTCTCTCTCTCTCTTTCTCTCTCACACTCCCTCTCACGACACTGGGCTCGGCTTTGTCTGGCATGTGGGTCTTGTCAGGCCTGCTGAATTTTTTTTTCACAAACACACACACACACACACACACACACACACACACACACACACACACTCTGTCTCCCTCTATTCTCTGCACTCTTCTGCATTTCATAATTGAAACACAACATGACCCTGAGTGGCTGGGGTCACCATGGGTCAGCAGTCGGGCTGTAAAAATGTAAATGATCAAGCCGGCGTCTGTCCTGTCTGTGTACAGAGGAACGGAAGAGAAAACACAGAACCAAAGATAGAAAAGCGCAGGACATCAAGGCACTCCAAAGGCCCTGTCTATGGACGGGAGAGTTTACCCAAGTAGGCTTCAGTATCTAAGCTGTTCCTCTGTGGATTGAAGGTGTGTGTGTGTGTGTGTGTATGTGTTTGATGTGTAATTTTATGTGTGCATGCATGAGAGGGGGTGATGTGGTGTATGTAAGTGTGTGTGTATGTTTGTGTGTGTGTGTGTGTGTTTGTGTTTTTGTGTTTGTGGGATTCTGCTCTGCCCAGTTGTTTTATGGTATTTATATGAGGGTAATTTTGCGACTCGTTGAATCTGCTGTTATCAGCAGATCTAAACTCATGACTGCGAAGTCTCCCCTGTCCTGTTTAAGAGGGGAGGACCACAATTTAGGGCCTCTCTGGTAGACAGTTAATGGCAGGATTGAGTTTTGGATGAGCATAAGCTTACTGTCTTTTCCCCTTTTCTCTGAGGAAACTCTGCCTTCTATCAGGTCAGGACTGTCAATACAAAAATGTTGTAACACTATGAACCTAGTGTTCCTGAGGCATTATGAACACATTCAAAAATCAACTTCCATTGAACCACATCTGGTATAAAGCCTTGAGACACTTTGAGTCATAAAGGCTTATAAGTTAACACAATGTGTTATAAATGCAGTAATCTGTATGCATAAACAGTTACATATGCTCATGTCAATAGTTCTAAGGCTTATTGAATGTATTATAACTATTTCAACTATTTATAGTAATTAAACACACTGGCAAATGTGAGCTAAAGGTTTTCAGCACGAGATTGCTGATGCTTGGTGTTGGTGTACCATCCATTTTGTTCTTCTTTTTGGTCCTGCATTGAGTGTGTCTTCACATTACCTCTCTCTCCCATTAAGCAAACCTCATTTGGTCAACATTAACTGGATTTAAAGCCGAAAGTGATGCACTTCCACCATGTGACTGTGTTATGGTGCCACCCAAGGAGAGAGGGGGAGAGATAGTGCAGTCTGACAGAACCCATCATCCCTCTGCTAATCGGCTCATACAGAATATGTACAGGAGCACCTCAGCAGTCCTTCAGTGCAACAAACACACACACACACACACACACACACATACACACATTCACACATACACACACACATACAAAACACTTGACAAACTGACATCCCCAAAACAGGACAATTTCTACAGTTTACAAAATCACGTTTCAGGGTGACGCCTTTAAGTGCAGAGTTGTTATCAGCATCTGTGCATATTTCTCTGGGTGCTCCCATGGGTCCCACCTAGAGATGCCCCCCCCCACACACACACATACACCAACCCTATCCCCAGCATTACATCATATGGACTTGTTAAAGTACCACCACACTTGAACATCTGTCAGTGTTCATGTGATGAAAACAACACTGTATCACTGCACTAATGACACATGTGACATTTCTGAGCCAAACTGGTCCCTAAGTACATGCACACACACACACACACACACACACACAAACTTGCACACATGCGTAAAAACAGCACACAGACACACACAGATAGGTACACGTACTCCTGCACATACACACTTGACCCAGTCTACAGTAACATACAGTACCGTAAAACTAGATGTTGGCAGATATGTTCCAGTGATATATTGTGTCCCCTTTTTATCCTCTCTCAGCATAAAAAACTGCAGGCTGGCTCAGTGATAGAGGCCTTGTGGGTATTAAGTGTTAAAATAATTGTTGTGTTTTGAATGCATTTAGCAGAGAGAAGAACTGTGGGCAACAGCAAAAAATTAAATAAATAACATTAAATTAAATTAAATAATAGAAAATATTGAAGCAAATCAGAAAGAAAAATATGCTTCATTAAAATGCATTTCTCTTGGATGTACACCAGGAGGAAAATCTCAATCTGTGAGAACACAAGGACTCCCAGTGTTCAAAGGGGAAATTGCATGTGCTGTCCAGTAGATTCCTACATTTACAATATAGCTTACAACATTGGGTTACAATGTTAGCCAAACACTCTGATTTCAAATGCAGTGGCAGTTTGACTGGCTGCTTGTCAAAACCCCGAACCAAACCCGAACCTTAACACGTACCTTAACCTCATTATTTGAATGGATTCTGCTGATTTGTGAAAGGGGTAAGTCAACACATGTCCCTGTTGCTCAAGGTCAAGTGTAGTAAGTACAAATAGAAAGAGAAGTCGAATAAGAATATTTGGTATAAAACTGACCTTTGGTAGAAAACAGCGAAACGGCAGCTATACTCTAACATGCTTCTTCCTACTAACAGCATTCAGTGACCTCAGACAAGAGGGCTACGGGTTGATTTTCCCCAGATTTATCCTTTAAGATTAAGTGGACAATTTTTCATATTACCAGCAAATGCACAAGCTTGTCTTCTAGTCAGTTATTGCTATGAGTAGGTATGACCTCCTTACTCAAATTTTCAAATGCATAGCTTTGCAGTTTACTTGGTTTGCAAATGCTGCTGTCACAGTCTGTCCAGATTTGAAATTTTGTCTCAGTAGCTTTAGATACTCAGCTATGGCATAGATAGCACCTCCATCATTACCACTTTCACACTCATGGGAGTAAAGAAATCTCACAAAGCACCTAATTAACAGGCTCTCCCAGTGGAATTGGGCCTGTAAGGTGTGGTGTGCTGAATCAGACAGAGTGGTAATTGGAGCCGGAAGGGAATCCTAAGCCCCTTATTGTCATATATTATTAAATATATCTCTTGTTGTAACACTTTGAAATCAGACTATTGGTATCCTTTGTAGATGACAGTCGCACTTCATCAGAATCTAAATTAATCTTTAATGTAAAATAGTATTATACAGTTTATCTTCAAGCACAGAAAGAAAAAGAGAAACCTAGATGAACAATAGTTTTAGAACTCTCTACTATCTATCTACTTTAGGCCCAGTGGCCCATATAGCAAGACTGCATTGTGGTACTTCAGTTGAATTCATATAAATAAATAACATAAAATACATACATACATACATAAAACAAAACAAAAAATCAAGGTAAACCACAAAGAGTCAGCAGGGCCACAGAGTTTCACTGATAACTCATCTCTGACACATTTCATCACAGGCTGGCCTGTCCCGCAGTGCACACAAAAGAACTCTGCACCGATTCTCTACCCCTGTAAAGTTTCCCCATTAAAGGAGAAAGACGGTGTGAAATCATGGCACCCGTCCAAGATTTAAATGAATCGCGAGGGGATATAGAGGCGCCTGGGGGATTTGATTGATGAGCAGTAGTTCGTCAATGCCATTTAACCAGATTCTAAAGCTGATGAAGAGGAAAGGCGTGACGAATGATCTGTCACACGGACGCCACCATCACTGCTGACACCGCCGCAGCAACACTGGCCTCCGATCTTTTTAAAGGGGTTTGGCCTGTGCTGGGGTCTGCCCACTGGTTTCTGCAGTAGCTATAGAGCAGAGAAGGTGAGGGTACAACCAGCAGTCCCTCTCTCACAGCCTTAGCTACCACAAACAAACAAACAAACAAATGACCTCTGACTTAAAATGACTCTGACCTTTGACCTGAAATGACTCAGCATTCAGGGCTGCTGGAAGGCACCAAATATGGTGGACTTTATTCAATTTCAGACATTAATTTCTTCCATGTGATACATTTTGCATCCAAATTATATTAGTGTGCAGGACAAGAAAAACATCCTAATTAGCATTAGCCATGCATCATGCTAGAATCAGACCAATAAAACAACTCTTTTGGCCTTCCATGGCAGGAGGGATGGGGGATTTTGGGCTCTTTCTTATCCCATGACCTTGTCCCCTTTCTGAAGTGATAATTTACATACCGCCCAGTGTTACAGCCTCTCCACTAAATCTCTCCAAGGACTTGCAATCTCGCAGCGCATTGGCCTCCAGTACTGATGCTTGAGGTGATTGAGAAAGCAATGCCACTGCCTCATCTCTGGCTGCCGACCCTGAGCCATGTGAAAGATGAGGGGACTAGACAGTACTCTCTCAGCCCAGGTCTGGATTGAGAGAACACATGTCAGAATCAGACATTTATCAACACAATGGTAAACTATGTTGTTTTATGTATTTATTTACATTTAATTCACCTTGCAAAACATGAATAGTGTTTTATATGTGTTTGTATGTATGTCTTTATTTTCCATAAAGATTAATGTATGGCATATATTTTTATCCATATAAATGTACTATGTAAGTTAACATACCATTCTTCATCCTGAAAGGGCAATCATGGAAATGGAATGCATGTGTTCAAAAATTTGGAATCCCTTCTTTAGTGTCACCTAGTGCATTTCCAGGTAGCAATCCTGCCAACCCCCTGGATTTCCAGGTCATTTCCTTTGGTTAACAACCCGCTGTCAGCATATGTTCTTTTGATAATCACATTTGCAAACACATGGTCCTAGTTTACTGGCCGTCCCACAGCTACAGTCAAACAGACCGGTGTTCCACAATGATTTAAACACTTTAATTACATTCTGTTAAAAGTGCTGTCATCAGTTTAACAATGAAGATGCCAAACTGGCACCTTCAGAAAAATATGGTTTAGAGTTTAGACCATTAATGTACAATAGCATCTGTCATTGAAGTCTCAAGGCTGTTATCCATTGTCTCCTGTTTTTATCAGCAAATCTGTCTTTAATTAAGAGTCACAAGTCTCCCTGTGACAGCTGCAACCCTTCATAATTTTGTGCTTTAACACACTGTTAAATATCTCAGCTGAAAAGGTCAGTCAAAGAAACACATTAGAATGAATAGCAGTATGACAAATACACATAGCAACCTCACTCTTCACTTAAAGGTCAACAGCAACAGCAGTCAACAGCAGAAAACTGTGACATCTGATCTGAGCCCACATATGGCCCACATCTAGGTTGGATCTGGTCCAGAATCGTTTGCAGTCTCTGGGTTGATTATGATGGTTGCCTTCTGAAACAACCAAGGGCACAAACTGGCATTATGCAGGGTCTGTTCAGCAGAAGTTCTGCTAGCACAGCTTTCTCTGTAGGGTCTTCTCTTTTTCTAAAACCATGTCCTCATTAATTCCCAGTGTTGCCAAATGCTCACCTAGTTCTGCTCCAGTGGGTCACGGCAGGACACAGGTGAATTACAGGAAGGAGTCTGGGCAATTGGAAACAGTTCAGAAATACAGCTGCACCATTCAAAGGTGCATAGGGCATCCACAGGACATGAGTTCCACTGTGAAAGACTTCAAGTGAAGGACAAGATGCAAAGAAAAGCTCATTCACTACTTCAGAGTAGATATGATGTCTAAATGGCCTGTCTGCTCACATATTTGGCGAAAAAAGAAAGTATTTACAGAGACTCCCAATGCTTCTCTACACAGAGATGGCAAGCTCAGTAACGGTAAATGTATAGAATTTGATAGCGTAAATTTGTGAACATGATCTCAGTACATAATCTCAAGTTGGGAGACTGACCTTGACCACATGATTCAGTAACCACAAAAACAAACTTTTTCTCATTAATACCCAGTCTTGCCAAATGCTCACCACTGCATCCCTAGTAGAAACAGCTGCCAGCATATCCCAGGTGTCAGATTCCAGGTATACAATTTACGTTTCTAAAAACTTGGGTCAAATTCAATTATCAAGTACATAGATAAGGTGACTGCTGATGCTGGCTGATGCATGGCACAGCACTTTGTGACACTACTTATTGAAAGGCATGATTCAAGGAATAGCTTTCCATCTAACCCCTCAGTAGGAGGGATGAGCACATGAGTAAAAAGTGGGACAGTAATTCTAAATGGACTGCATTTATATAGCGCTTTTCTACACCTACGAGCACTCAAAGCACTTTACAACATATGCCTTTTGATATGCCACTTTGATGGAGTTAGGCAGAGCAGGGCTCAAACCTGCAATCCTCCGGTTGCTGAACGGCACCTCTACCACCTGCGCCACCACCACAGTAACGTGTTTGTGGAACAAAGTAGGACAAAGTGGGACTGTAAGCATGTTTTCATGGGACAAAGTGGGACAGATGCAGTAACATAATTTGTTCAATTTTATCCTGTCTAACATAACAACACTGCATTCTGTCTAGTCTAAACAAGTGAATTTTCTTTTACTCAATAGGCCTAGGCCTATGTTTTTTTCAGACTGAATGGCACTGACTTATTTTGGCATAGGAACTAGTCCTTGTCCCTGTCCAAATGTGTTTATTAATTAACTTTCTAATATTCATTGCCATAATCGATAATTTACCGCTGACTTCACTGCTCTGCTGTGAACTGTTTATTGGATGGAAGCCAAAATCTGTTTTTGAAGTAGGTCTAGTTGTATCCGTGGGCTTCTTGTTCTTTAGATGAAATGGCTCATACCAGTGCTTTCATCTTGCCCAAATGACCTCTGAAATGTGGAACATTTCTAACAATATGTGGGACGTGGGACAAAGGCTCAAATTGCTGTACTGGGACAAGTGGTCACTCACTAGCACAGCCCAGTGAGCTATTTCTTGGGGGGAGACAATGGGGCTTCCAATCCCCTACAAACCATGGAAACTGTTTTTTCCACAGTAGGTTTAGGTAGGTTGGTTATGTGCCCACAAAAAAAGATCCATGCCATCTATAAATCTACAGGCTACAGGCTTTAGCTGCTCGGCTAGTTCATGGCCAGCTTGGTGAAGATGAATATGGGCAATTTGGTGGTGTACATTTAACAGAGAGAACATCTTGGGGAGCAGAGGAACAATTTACATTCTAAACAGCCAGGTCAATCAATTGAATCCGTTTCTAGAAAATCTGCTTCACTGTCATTTTGAACGAGACATGTTTAATTGGATTTCAAATTACCTCTGGTCTGATCTGAATATTCATGACCTTGGAAACTGAGGCTGACTTAAATATCAGAGGACACATGATCACACACATGTGCACCCCACAACTCTCTCTCTCTCCCTCTCTCTCAAACACACACACACACACACACACACAATCATGTCTGCAAATACACCTACAGATACACACTCACACAAATACAATTAACAGTTTGTTATTGATGGACAAGGAAATTACTGTTGTGTGGGTTGTGATCACTGAGGAACTATGAATCTGTTGTGAAATGCTAATGTGGCTTCTCTGTTCATTTCCTCACCGCCAATGCCTGCCTATGTGGAAGTCACATTCACAGCACATAAGCTATTTAGAGAGCTGTTATAGGTCACCAGGTGAGATTCTCTCACAAAATATGGAGTTGACACAAAGCAAACCTGTTTTTTTCATTCTCCCATCTTGAATATGACTGTATAGGCCCTGAGAATTGTACATTGTACAAGGATAGAATCTCTCTATGGGAGAAGTTATAATGAAGTGTAAACCTCCAACTCGGTTTGAGGTTTTACCTTTGTAACATCTAAGTCAATATCACACGTTCACGCTCTCCCCTGGTTGCGAAGCACACTGACAGCCACTGTATTCATATTGAATTGAACAAGGCTGTGGGAGGTGCAATATAGTGTGATCCTCTTAAAATGAATTTAATTAGAGGTGCTCTTCTCCTGAATGCACGGTCTCCACGCTGCTGGCAGAGGGATTCAATAAGCCCAAGGACTGCTTGGCACAATCCAAGTAATTGTTTTTTGTCCATGCAGTATAACATCAGCAACGCCAGCAGCAACATCACCTATACAGCCGCAAATCAAATGAGGTTTTCAACGTGTACAGCCTTATCCATCACACAGCATGGCCAAGGAAATTGGCCAAAATATGCCACATTGTGTCTTGGAAAAGCATCTGCAGCATTTGGTCATCCTATCTTCAAATACAAAAGGAAATTGTTCATAGATTTTACATGGCATAGAACTCATACACTGCAATGCTTTGTCCACTGCATAAATTCATTCTTGAGGCTTCATGTTATACTGCTAAATGAATGGAATCTGACAGTGCCATATTTCTTCAAATGAGAAAAAAAACATCTTCAGAATATTAAAATAATGTGTGCTATGATATGAACACAGGCCTATGCCCAGAGGTTCATATACAGTATACTGGGTAATACTTTATTTGAAGGGGTCCACATAAGGGTGACATGTTGTCATTAAGTGTCATTTGTTTTTTGAAATGCAGACTTTGGGATGCAGACATTACAAAAAATTAATGACACTTAATGACAACAGTCATAAACATGAATGAAGTGTCATTGCTGTTAATGATACGTGTCATGTCATGTTTATAACGGGCTCATGTCACCCTTATGAAGTGTTACTGTATACTGTTTGTTGAAAATGTTATTGGTTAAACGTTAATGGTGTTTTAATCAATATTTGAAAGATAGTTGTGTTTGTGTTTTTTTTACTATAGGAGAGGGGTTAACAGGACGGTGCATTTGCACAGTATCAAACTATATTTTAATTGGAAACTAAATCATTTGCACTTTAATCAGGCACTGCTGTCACACCCTGCACTATTTTTTATGAAGCATCATGACCTGTAAATATGATACCAACACAAACCAGATTTATTGGTGCCATAAAGTAATATGCAATGCATCTGTTCCAAAGATAAATCAAACCTGAATATGTCCTCAAAGGAAGGCAGAACACTATATTTCCAATTATGCTGCATGAACCGGACCTTTCATTTAGCACTCAAGAACCAAACCTCAGACAATACAAATTAATTCATGAAATAGCTTAGGACAATAAAATAACACAAAATATGTTCACATACATTATGTTTTATAAACATGAGATGATTTAGAGAAACTACTGCATTTCATTTGTTTGATCTGGCTTTGGGAAGGCTCCTCCAGCTCAAGAGCCTTAGCTGAACTGTGAAGTGAGGTGCAATCTCAGACCCTGTTGACGTGGGGCTAACCAGCTGTCTATATTCATGAAATCCAGATTCTGCACAGCTGCACTGGTCCATATCTCCCCAAACACAGACACCTTTTTCTATTATGCAGATTTGACACAGATTCAGTGCTATTGAAAAATAAATAAACTACCAAACACAAAAAAACAAACAAACAAAAACACTTGCATAGCTCTTTCTGCAACCATTCATTGATGCTAAATTATCCTGGGATCTTATGAATGTAAATGACTGTTGTAATGACCATGTATAAGGGGAAAGCAAATGACAATACACAATATGTATAGGCCATGCCTATAGTATGTCCTGCTTTTGTTTACTGTCTTGAAAGAGGAACGTCGGATGAGAATGGACAGACACTGAACAGCAGGAACCAGTGAACTGGTTTCTGTTGGCTGATGACTGAAAGCAGAGCGCTCTCCCTCTGGAGTGCAGGTCCTTGACAAACAGCCATATTAAACAGTGTTGTAGCCTACCATATCTGACTCACTGGCGCACATTACATTTAGAGCATGCTTGATATTTGAAAACTTTGAAATCAACATAGGACCTTCCCAGGGCTATAACTGTATTTAGCGGCTGGTGTTTTTTCATTTTGCAAATAATAATTTAAATAGCCTTGTTGGAAAGTTTGATGTTCGTTTTAGTTTGTTCGTGGATGCGATGCTATCCTTTAGGCCTAAGTGATTTAAGTCCAAAGTTGAAAGTACCTACCCTTATAAGATCGTCTGGTATATCCAGTGGAAAATCCTGCCATCTGCTGGTATTGTACAATACGTCAGTAGCAGTGTAAAAAATATTTTAGTAGTATTCAGTTTTTAATCAAAGAACGTGATATTTTGCATAAAGAATTTAATTATAATTTTGCAGTACGATTTTGCTCTCTAATTTAGCCTGACGTATACCAGCCAATGATTCCAATATAATCCTCGATGGTAATCAGATTATTGTAGTTTATGTTATAGTCAATATTTTACATAATTATCTTTACTTACACTGATATTTCTGTTAACATAATCACTCACTACAAACTTGAAAATAAATTCAGATGGCACATTGCATTGTGGGAAGGGTCCACTTGTTGACGGTGGTTGTTATTGCGACTGGTTGCGACAGAAGACAAGTCAAGATGGCTGAGAAGAGTTTTGCCGAGTCAAGACTGGACTGATCATAGTTTTTGTCTTAAACGATTTTTCAGCAGTGACCCGTCTTCTGTCATCGCAGTTCACAATGTAAGCAGCACTGGAATGTGTGTGTGTGGAGGTGTTGTTCTAAAGGGGCGCACGTACTACGGGCGAAAAACTATTTTAACGATTCGGATGATTGCAAGGTTCATTCGTATGCATGTGACTAACAACACTTGTACAGTTTTGAGTTTTGAGATTTTACAACGAATTGTCAAGTAGGGGGTGTCCTATTATAAACATAATTATTTTAATTATTTATAATTGTTTTAAGATAGGCTACTTGCTCAGCCCTTCACACTGCCAAGACGTCAACTCAGTTATAGGAAAAATCAAGTAAATGAAAAATTATAAACAACCGTGTTGGGGAAAAGAAATTTGATAGATCGCTGAATCCTGGTTACAAAGGTGCAGTAGCCTATTTATTTCCTGCTCATTTCCATAATAAAGATCAACATTGTAACTTTATAGCAGTCACGTGATGCAAATGTCAGGTGCAGTCAACATTACTGAAAAGATGACTGTTAGTTTATAAATGAAGATTAAAACGGAATGATGTTTTTTGGCACTAAAGTGTTTTCATGGTTTAATTCCAGTCGGACTTAAAAAGATGAGTTACTCTTTGAGGGAGCATGCTTATACAGCCTTCGCCCACTAATGCTGTCGTATGTTAGCCTACTTATTTTAATTAAGGCCTACACTTGCACACAAGCATTTCTGTTGTTGTTTTGTTTTAACAATTAAGTGTTTATTTACAAATAAAAGTCGAGTTTTTCAGTACAATAATTTATTGTTTGAATGTGTCTTCTTTTCAGTGCATGTGTGTTCAATTGTGTTCATAGGCTTATGCTAGGCTTGTGCACCTCAAACTCCCTATTGCAAAAGAGTGTCAAGCATGGTATGGATTTTTGCGTTTTTCTATGCCATTTTTATTTTTCATTAACATCAAGAGTGATCACTGTTGCATGACTGCAGTTCATAAGTTCATAAATGCGCTGTGGCAAAAGAGTGTATTAAATAGTAATGCATTTCTGCATCTATGGATAAAATTGGATTACATGATTGCAACCAGGTGTTTCACAGCCAGAGCTTTCATGACATTGAAATAGAAATGCTGTGACCATAAAGATGAGTTGAAATATTGAAGTCCAGTGCTGTATTCTCTCACTAACACCTCAAAATAAATCATGCTATACAAAGAAAAGGGCAAGTGAAAGACGTAGTGACTGAAGAGACCATAAGGAGTTGTCCCTCAGCAAGAAGATGAACCACACAGATTTGTTGGATGATGACTTCAGTAGTAAGTACTGGAAGCATTTGCCACCCATAACTGGCGCTCATTTATCCAGACTTTTGTTTTGGACTTTTCAAGTAACATTTTACATTTCACATTGAAAAATCTTTACTTGTTTCCTTGCATGCTGTATTTTTCATCTACAGAGTTAAACTTCCTTACTGAAGAAAAGGTCTGTGAAATCTTGGCAGTGTGTGTGGAGAATAACGACTACACCCCTTTGATTCGGGCAATTGGGAAAGTATTTTCAGACTCAGAGTGCCTGATGCGCAGTTTCCGCATGGCCAAACAACAGAAGCCTGACAAGTTAAAGTCACAGCAGGACAATAAGGGTGAAGGCAAACATGGGGCATCCTCTAGTTCGACAGCTACCACTAAGCCCTCTCCTAGCAAAGGAGCAGAGAAGGAGGATGACCAAAGTGATGAAGATGACAGTGATGAGGATGATGATGAGGATGAGGTGACCGTAGACATTGATGGAGTGAGAAGAGTATATGACAAAATACTGCCAAATGAGCAAATTGAGGGTGCCATCATCAATGCCTTGGTGTGCATGACGCCAAACGTGGAGAGTGAGCTGACCTACCACGACGCTTATTCCTTTGACCATAACTACCTCAACCTGTTTGTAATAGTCATGGAAAATACCAACCTCCACAGCCCAGAGTACCTGGAGTCGGCGTTACCTCTTTTCTGCAAGGCAATGAGCAGGCTCTCTCTCCCAGGGCAAGCACGACTGGCACGCTTGTGGTCAGGCTTTGGCACAGAGCACATACTCAGAATGCTTGAGACCTTTCAGCAGCTGATCACCTTCACGGTCATCTGCAACGACTTTGACAACGACAACTTGGTCCAAGATGATGAAACGGTGGTTGCCGCTGCCAAGTGTTTAAAGATTGTTTATTTTGCTAATATTCTTGCTGGGGAGCTGGATCCAGATCAGAATGAGGAAGAGGATGATCTGCTGATAGAGTCCAATGACCTGACATTGCAAGAACTACTGGGGGAGGAAGAAAGAAGCCCAAAGGCTCCCAGGGTGGACCCTTTGGAGGTGGAGCTCGGTGTCCGGGCATCCGACTGTCGACACCCACTCATTGCCTTTGAGGAGTTCATCAACGAGCCGTTGAATGAGGTGCTCGAAATGGATAAGGACTATGTCTTCTTTAAGGTAAACGCGGAGAGCAAGTTTGCCTTCATGACCTGCCCCTTTATTCTTAATGCTGTGACTAAGAATCAGGGGCTATACTATGACAACAGGATTCGAATGTACAGTGAACGTCGGATCAGAGCGCTCTACAGTATGGTTGAGGGACAGCAAGCTAATCCCTATTTACGGCTCAAAGTCCGAAGAGACCATCTTATCGATGATGCCTTGATCAGGGTAATATATTTATTGACCTCCTAAAAATTTTAATCAAACCAGTATCTTCCTTTGATTTTGAAATGTTAGATTGTAAGTGCTCCTCACATGTTCATCTTGATGACCAGAATTTTTCTGTGTACCATATGTACAATTTCACACATTCTAAATACAACTCGGGGGTGACAATTTTGGGCACAATGACAGAAAATTATTTTGGGCCCCAAAACATTGATTATAATATAAAAATGTTTTCTGAGGACTCCAATCATATTAACTATGTCCATTTGTTCCAGCTGGAGATGATTGCATTAGAGAATCCATCAGACCTGAAGAAACAGCTCTATGTGGAGTTTGAAGGGGAACAAGGACTGGATGAAGGAGGAGTTTCTAAAGAGTTTTTTCAACTGGTTGTTGAAGAGATTTTCAACCCAGATATTGGTAAAATAAACAGTAGTCCAACCAGACAGCCATAATGTTCCATTAGCTTAGTCATCTTAGTATGCAGCAATGAAGAATGCAATGCATCATGACTTTCATGGCTATTACTGTAAGAGATATACAATACTTTTAGCTCTTCAGCACTAGTCAAACTATGTCTAACCTTACAGTTGATTCTGTCAATTCTTATTGGTCAAATGAGTACTACCCATGGTCTTCTGTTCATTCATAGGTATGTTCACCTATGATGAGAGCACCAAGGTGTTTTGGTTCAACCCCTCCTCATTGGAAAATGAGGGCCAATACACACTGATAGGCATTGTGTTGGGCCTGGCCATATACAACAACTGTATTTTGGATGTGCACTTTCCCATGGTGGTCTACAGAAAGCTAATGGGCAAGAAAGGGACTCTTCTGGACTTGGCTGATTCTCATCCAGTAATAAAATGTTATACGTAATATTAACATCTCTTGACTTAGATTCTTATCAGACTGTATCCCTCTAATGATTTTCAATAACATGTTTTGCTTATTTCTGATGAACTCAGGCTCTTTATCACAGTATGAAAGAGATACTGGATTATGATGGTGATGTGGAGAAAGACATGATGCTCACCTTCCAGATATCGCAGACTGACCTATTTGGAAATCCTGTTATGCATGACCTGAAAGAAGATGGAGAAGACATCCCTGTAACCAACAACAACAGAAAGGTTGTTGTTGGACAAGTAAACATGTCCAACCATGAGATTAAATAAATTAATGTCTTTGGCTTCAGTTTTCTTTAGCCAAGCCTTATTTTGTTTTTCTGATCTCTGCTTTCCCATGAACCTTTGTTCTACACAGGAGTTTGTGTCTCAGTATGCCGATTATATACTAAATAAAAGTGTGGAGGTGCAGTTCAAGGCCTTCAGACGAGGTTTTCATATGGTGACTAACGAGTCCCCACTGAAGTACCTGTTCCGGCCTGACGAAATAGAGCTGCTCATTTGTGGAAGCAGGGTATGTTAGTTCATCCGGGGTTATTTTTTTGTCCTGCTCTCCAGAAAAAAAAAACCTTAATGTTATCTTCCATTCACAGAACCTGGACTTCCATGCCCTTGAAGATAGTGCAGAGTATGACGGGGGCTACAACAGAGAGAGCCGTGTCATTAAGTAAGACTAACCACTTTCCATCTGAAGAGAAGATTGAAGTGCTTTGTCATTGTCATTACATTTCTTGTCCATCTCCAGAACATCTTTCTATTTCTAAATATATTGCAACCTCTTTTATAAATTTAGTGTGTCATGATGATTATAAATAAACTTTCACACTGATTGCATTAACACAGAGATTTCTGGGAAATTGTGCACTCTTTTGGGGAAGATCAGAAGAAGCTTTTTCTCCAGTTCACCACCGGCACAGACAGAGCACCCGTGGGTGGCCTTGGGAAACTGAAGATGATTATAGCCAAAAATGGCAGTGACTCAGACAGGTAAGTGGACAACCATGTTTGTGGTACAAATTCTTATTGACAACAACAATAATAATAATAATGATGATGATGTCAATAGTAATGATGACAGTTGTTGTTGCTGTTTTTCTTGTTTAAATGATCTAATCTCAGTGTTTTCTTTACCAGGTTACCTACCTCCCATACTTGTTTTAATGCCCTGTTGCTTCCAGAATATTCTACCAAAGAGGCGTTAAGAGAAAGACTCCTAAAAGCCATCACTTATGCTAAGGGATTTGGCATGTTGTGAGTTTCTTTTGCATGGCGAGTTGTTCTTCGCCACAATATCTACTAGTCCTCCCTACCTTCATTTGATAGATGATTGATAGATTTATAGTGTTACCTAGGCTACATATGTGATGTATTTTCTGATGATGTAACAGATTCTTAAAACTGCTTTGAATTCAGTTGGCTTTTCCTGAAGTCTGCTGCGGCAGATGACAAGAATAGATTAATTACTTGCTGCTTTATTTTTTAAATATTAACTTTTGTGCACTCGATGCTGGCATGAAGTGAATTATGCTCTCTTTTAGGGCATTTGGTGTCTAATACTGTGAACTTGAGGGCAGGATATATCTGTTTGAACGTAAACTCTATTTTATCTACATAGCATTTTTGAGGAACTGAGTTAATTCAAAAATGTTTCCAAGGACATTTGAAATTTGAACTATGTATTTGAACTAGCAATGTCAGTGCTATTTGATGTTTGAAATGAAGATGTGTGCATTTTTGCTATTTACTCAGGATGCATCAACTTTTGATATTTTAGTGTCTCCAAGTGTTTCTCTGCCTTGAGGTGCATTCACTACTTTCGGAGTTGCTTCTGACAGGCTGGGTATAGAGCCTACTCTAGACCATTGGTTCTCAAAGTGGCAGCACGTTGCCTGGGGGTCCATGAAAAAATTTGCTACAAAATATAAACTTGTCTTATGTAGAGAAAAATTCTGAGTCCAAAAACATCTAACAGAACAAATGGCTATAAACCTATATAGTTAAATCTGTTGCAATTGTGAGGGGTCCTTGGAAAATTGTCTGTGTTCCATTGAGGGGTCCCCAGGACAATAAAGTTTGAGAACCCTTGTTCTAGACTACACTACAGAGAGGAGTGCATGTTTTGGACAGGTACATTTAAGTCTTTTGTTTGTCATCTGCACCATGCAGTTTGTGTGTCAGTCTAAATATGTCAGTTCTGGCTGATAATAATCACACACACAAACATCTATACCAAATGGAGAAAATGAGCCCTTGTCTGGTGCTACATTAAAATGTGATTTCACTTGATTTCAGGTTATAATAGTCTTGAAAAACAATAAAATAATATCAAGGAAACATTGAGGATTTTACTGCAAACCAATGAGGGTCAATAAGACAGAGGACAATTTTGTGAACTTTCTAAATACCAGAGTCAAGTTCGGACCTTTGTTTTCGTTTTGTTTTTTTAATTTGGCATCCATAATGACATTTATAGTTTATACTCACCTTCTCTATAGGCAGGCAAGTCAAAGAGTTTTGTGTCATACAGTGGTTTTCATTTACTTCTCCTAGCCAATAATGGAGAATCATGTGATGTCTGTACTGTATGTTTCATGCTACTAGTATTACATAATAGAAAATATGGGAAAGATAGGGAATCTTACAAAATCAGTTTGGTTTAATTCAGTTTATTTAGACAGACAAGTTTCCATCGGTCTAAATAGACATCTCTAATACCTGGACATTTTTAAGTCACTGTCAGAATGTGGTTATTAACACAGCAAAGGACAGGATAAAATTCTTGGTCCAAACATGTACACAACATGTACACAAATGAACTTTCATAATATATAAACTATTTACAACATTGTGGCAATTGTGTGATGACAACATTATAATGTTCTGATGTAGTTTCTATAACATTTTGACCACATGATTTCACAATTGAACGTCATGTTCGTCAAATGACTGACATTTCAGAAACTGCTGCAGTCTGTACTTATGACAAAAGTCTATTGAAGTTGCTACAAGAAAATCTTGACGTCTCGTCGTTGCTCTAACACTGCAAGCTTTTTCAGCACTCTCCAGGGTCAGTCTTAAAGGGTGAATCAGCCCATAGCCCTGTTGTTTCACATTACCAAGTGCTATAGGTAGGAATGAGAATCATGAGAAACATCGTAGACCACATAGTGAAACGGCAGCCAACTCCAACTGATTAGGGAAAGAAAGTTGCCTAAATCAGTAAGGATTAGTAGCCAGTTCACAAATTTGATCTACGTTGCATTCAATGCTGTTGTTCTTATACCTACTGACAGAACTTGGCAACCTCAAAGAACAGGGATATGGGCTGATTGACCCTTTAAGGGGAGGCTGGCTTATAACGCGAGCAGACTCAGCATTCAATATCAGATTTACTGCATAACAGACCATGGAAAATCTGCATAACAAGGAAATAATCAGCAACGCTCAATTAGCATGTACATATTTAAAATTCAGAAAAAGACATGAATACAAACTCTTGTATAGGAACACTATAGGTGAACGTAGTTAGAAATACAAAATTGTGTCTTTGTTGTGACAGTTCTGTGGTACATTTAGTTAGTTATTTTTTTTCATCCTTTTTGTCCTCAACGACCTCAGATTTTTCATCCTTTCTCAGAGACTTCACCTTTGCCTCCATAGTTTTGATGCGATCCTTAATCTTGGTCTGGGTGGACACCTGCTCCGCCATGAGTCTGGCAAACTTGGTAGTGACTTTGTCAACATTCTTCTGTAGATTCAGAATCTTCTCATGAAGGATCAGCGGGTCTGCCCCCGCATTTGCAATGGCCTCGTCAATCAGGTTGTCCTTCATCAGGATGGCTTTTCCCTTCTCCTCTAGGGCTTTCTTAGCGTCCGGATATTCAGTGAGAGACTCCATCAGGTCGTCTTTGGAGAGGGCGAAGAGATCAGAGTAACCCACACTCCTGATGTTAGCTGTTCTTCTGTTTCCAGCCTTACTGCCTTTGATACCCAAGATGCTGATCTCCCCGAAGTATGCGCCTTCGCCTAGTACAACGAACTGTGTCACGCCATCATCAGCAACCACAGCCAGCTTTCCATCCTGGATAATGTACATCTCTCTCCCGATGTCCCCCTTCTTGCAAATGTAGTCCCCAGGGCTGAACACCTGCGGCTGAAGCTTGAGCACCAGCTCGATCAGCAGTGCAGCTTCGCAGTCCTGGAAGATGCGCACTTTCTTCAGTGTGTCCAAGTGCACGTTGACAGCAATCTCGGCCTTTAGCTTGTCCGGGAGGTGCTTGAGCACGGCTTTCTCGTCACAGGTCTTATTCTCCGTCCAGAGGTAGTCAAACCACTTGATGACCCTCGCCTCCAGGTCTTTGGTGACCTGACGAGACGACATATACTGCTTGATAGAATCCACCTTGGTCTGGAAGTCCGTTCGGGAAGCGTTCATGTTCAACACCATGGCACCGACGTTACCGACGATGGAGGCGAAAATCAGCACACCCACGAGGAAGTCACCAACGACAAACAGATACTCAAAGTCTGAGACAGGCGGCGGGACCTCTCCGATACAGGTAAGCGTGAGCGTGGACCAATAGAGACAGTAAATGTATTTTCTAGCCAGGCGGCCATATACAGGATGGCTGGTGTTGGGATACACCCAGGTGTCCGAGCCGAAGCCGAGGGTTTTAGAGATGGCGAAGAACAGGCAACCGTTCCAGTGGATGATGATCAGAATGTAGAGCACAAGGTTGCTGATTCGGAACACATTGGGAAAGCTTGTTCTGGTTTCTGTGCGCTCGAAAAACTCAAGGAGCCGAGACATTTTGAACAGGCGGTTAAATCTTAACTCAGGGTTATTGTATCCATATTTGAAAAATAGGAAATCTGTTGGGAGCATGGCCAGCATGTCATACTTGAATATAGGTTTCTTCATATAATTTTCTCTCAATTTCTTTGAGTCTTTTACAAGTAATCCTTGTTCCAGAAATGCTATAAAAGAAAATTAATAACATGTTAGCTCACAATAGTGACTCAGACACTGTTGCATTTTAGCAGATGACGCTGATCAGGACAATGTAAACAATTTTGTCAACTGGTTGATTCATTACCTCTGAATGGAATATCTTTATGTACAGTAAATGTGTTGTGTTGTTCTGAGCATATATGTATAGGTAGGCTATGTGTCTCTATGCATCTTTGTGTTGTGTGTGATGATTTGTCACCTGTTCTTGATTTGACAAAACAATCTGTGTAGTAGATCGCATCTGAAGTGTAATCCAATACAATCCAAAGTATGGTGTAGTTATCCTGAAGTTCATTGAAACAGGCCCTGAGGAATAAACACACACAATGAACATGATGTTTCCAGGACATAATATCTTTATGTTGTCCAGCTTTGAATTCAGTGAAGTCAAGCAAAGTGTATTCACCTTGTAACAAGCATAATAAGATTGTAAAACACTGGGATGGCGATGACTGTAAGCCACCTGTAATATGTGTCTGTTGCTGGGTCCATGATCCAGATTTCTTTCCTAAAAGAAACATTTATACATAGTTCTTTAATTAAGTGTCAACCTTGGGTCTGTTGTCACTTACTGTTAACATAGACTTTTACAAAGACATTTAGTACCAATATTTTCTATGGTCTACTTTATCCTGTGTCTCCAGGACTGGATACTTACGGTGGTTCCTCTGCCTTTTTGTCATCTTTCTTGTCATCCTTTTTGTCATCTTTCTTGTCATCTTTTTTGCCATCTGCCTTCTCGTCTTTTTTGTCCTCCTCATTCTTGTCTCCATCTTTTTTCTCATCTTTTTTCTCATCTTTCTTTATTTCGTCCTTTTTGTCATCTTTTTTGCTAAAGATAATATCATTTAACAGCTAGTTTAAGAGCTGATGTTTCAATACCATGGGGAAACTACCAGGGAGCTACCGAACTGAAAACAGCACTTAACCAGTGCTGTCACTTCTACTTTTGCCCAGTAGGTGGCATTACGAATTCAGTGACAACCAAAGAATACTCTATTGCCCATTACAGCCTATCTCTGCAGACCTTTCAGTACACAGTACCTATCAGAGTGGTATCACTCTACAAATGCTACTTTCAAAGAATCACTACGCTGGAAGGGATTTGAGTGGAGCCTATAAGATCTAAAGGGGGTAAGAAACACTTCCAAAGCCAGTATTACTAATTACTGCTCACTTTAACTTGGCAAATGTAGTCAAATCTACATAAGGACACAACTCTGAATGTTGTTTAGGAGACAACCTGTCCAAGGAACCTCAAAGTACAGGTCTATAGGACAAACTAAAGCTATGCTACATGTACAAGGCAGAAAACACTTACTCATCTGTGTTGTTGCAGTTGTTCATGTTGTAAGTGGCCAAAGGCCAATGCTTGGGATTACTTGGGAAAACAGATTTTCATTTTGTTAATGCTATCCACATTACTAACACCTTAACTACCAAACTACCATAATCAATACTCCACTGTTAGCTGTACTCTAAAAATGTACCGTGTATCAACAAAGGTCGTACGGAAAAAACTAGTAGATGTGCAGATTTCAAATTTTGTTACAAAAACAATTTTCGTTGCTGTTTTGGTGGAAATAGTTAGGCAGATGTGTTATCATCTCTGTTGAGTACATATTTTAGAACCTAGAAAGGAACTGTGAGTAAATACAGTAAAATCCTTGGTTTAAAGTATAAATTGTTAATTTATCAGATTGCAATGTTCCACCTCACTTTTTATGAGGGCACAGCTGGTCTGTGTGAGGGAAGAACTTTTCTGCAAGTACAAATTCAAAGTATATAGATGAACTGCTATCTGTATTTGCTTTCATATTGCACTCCTGCGTACTTTTAAATACCTTCCAGAGATAGCTGTAAGCACTGCTCCTCAGAAGACTCTTTTGCTTTATATTACCCAGGTTGTTTGAACACAATAAAGTTATGGTAAAACTCAGAAAGAAATATAAACTCAAGTACACTGTCCATTACATAACAACGTTTTGGTCAATGGTCTTTTTGGATGAAACGTTTGTTAAATAAATAAGTTACTTATGGAATTAACAGTGAGCAGGAGTTTATACTTATTTCTGAACTATGGACCGTGGGTTACTTCCAGCGCACCTGTTTGAAAAAGGTCTCTCTAAAAATACTGAAGGTTAGAAACTACTGATTTTATATGGATCAATACTCGGTGGTGGTAGTAATTCGATCGATGTAATTTGATTGGCACCATTCAGTCAGTACTCAACCAAACTACCTAACCACCACCACCTCCCTCAGCTCACTCACTTCCTCTTTCCATGCCCATCCGGCTGACCCAGGGAGGACTGGGCATAACTGCCACGGCTGTTCAGGTCCTTAAGCTCGGGGCCACGGAATCGTTCTAGGAAAGAGTCGGGCCGCTCTTCCTCGCCATGAAGCCTGCGGGCTGCCCAGTTCCACAGCATGAGCAGGAAGTGAGAGAGCCTGGGAGATCAGGAGACGTAAAACACTAACACCTCTCTATAGGAGCTGCTTTCACATGTCATTATTACTTGGCGCAGTAGAAAATGCAGGATCAATCGATTTACTACATTTCTCAAAGCAGAAAACCCATATCATCTGCTTTGAGGATATGTCAGGGACAAAATCAGTACTTAGGTTTATTGGCTGAATGACTGAATTACAAAGCTGACAACTGCACTCATCAGTTTAGTCATTCACAGACATTTCTTGTATACTCAACTGATTATTGCCAGAGGTAGTCATTTATTGCCAAACTTTCAGAATCAATGAAAGACTTTTCATAATTGTTTCACTAATACACAGCCAAGTAATAATGACAATAATGCACAGATATTGTTTTCAGTATTACAAAACAAACCTCAATGTTGATTTGACTTGCAATAATGAGTGCTGCGCATTATAAAATAACATTATACACTTTGCTAATGTGGAATGCTCTACAGGAAATTGTTCTACATTTTTCTATTTGTTCTACGCTACCTTGCCATGGCTCCTCGTCCAGTGAATGAATCCCGCCGAGACCCAGTGAGAGTGCTCGTTACAGTAGAGGCAGCACCTTGTACCACCGATGACATGTCCCCACAGGCTGAATTTGCTCTAAATGAGATGGAGGGGGAATTACTCTTCTTGTGTTTTTTTTTCCTGTCTAATCACACACTACTTAAACTCTTATAGTAACCAATTACAATATTCATATGCATGTATTTTAGTTCACTACATTAACTTTAATTTTGTTCAATGGGCTCAATAGAAGAGTTATTTTGGTGAGCTGAGCTCTCCAACATCACATTTGGCTGCTGAATTGTCCTGAAAATCCAGAAAATTGTGTTATTCTTCAGAGGATGTTATACTGATTTAATATTTTTGGCTGAGATTTCAGCATTATCTGACCTGCTCGGACGGTTATCAGAGTCATCATCAGAATTAGCATCTGATAACCTCTGATTGGTTGGGTAGGACTTTTCAGTACAGATCTTCGCCATCTTCACCGGTCAAGCTCTGCCCACCAGACACATTTGGCCATAAATAGAATGCTGTAAAGAAAAATGAAAAAAAAAAAAAACAAGTATATAAAATTCATTAAAAGAAAGACGTGAGTATTCCCTGCAAAAATGCAAAAAATGCAAACAAAAGAGACTTATGGATTTTTCTGCAATAATATACTGAAAGGACATGCCCCTTTGCTCTGAAGGTGAAACTAACAGTTACTTTCAGTCCCCAGATATGATTTTTTCTAACATAATTAACATTGTTTGGTGGGCAAACAATGACGGGATGGGATTTTAGGCCTACTTTTGGGAAAAACTGAACACATATTCACAGTGAAAACACATCCATGTGAGCAGTGTGTCTAAGAATACACCCTGATTATGACTTAACACCAAACAGGATCAGAGTTCCAGCCTGCTGAAAGATCAACATGGCTTTAAAACAGCAAAAGGCTAGCACTCAGTCTGTTCACTAACATCTGTGATTGGAGATCAGCAATCACAGAGGCAATCAGAGATACCCATAACTCAGTCTGAACAAGCCAGACCATCTTTTGCCAGATCACCTGTTGCACAGACATTTAGCCTGGAATATGATAAACTGCTGAGGAGGGGCACAAAATTCAGTTGTTTAAAGATTTCTGTTTCTGCGCCAAAACACTGTAGTCAGAGAAATGTCTCCTCAAATAATTTTTTGTTTCCCCTTTTCAAATATTTTGCCCCCCCCCCCCCCCCACACACACACACACCCATGTCATGATGACAAATTAAGCTGCATAGATTCACAAAAACTATATTCATATAAAAAATAATGTTAACAAACATTATAGTATGATCCCAAAGGCATTATGTCTTTGAAACGGCCTCATCTCAAAAGATACAATTGCATGTTGCACTTGTTCAGCAGTAGTGGCACGTGCAGCTATACAAAGTCAGTCTTCGCTATCCCTCTCAGAAACAGAGATCTTGTTAGCAATTTACATACTAAAGGTGGCATCACTTAGTCTCAAGTCAAAGTTCATATAGCCTGTAGGGTATAGAGTGATGTTCATTTTAGAAACCATTTGTAATTCACCTAGGCTAATAGCCGTTCAACAAAACCATAAACGCTAGCTGTTCAACATGTTGACAATGTTTTTAACAAAGTCATTCAGTTAATGCTATATCTTACCTGTGCTGTTTTCAGGTCACAAAGTTAGCGTTTAACACATCTTCCTAATGCTGAGCATTTCCATACTTGTAAGACAAGCTCACGCCCGTCCTTTCCGTTATCTCCTCTATTCACCTAAATTATGTATGTCCATTTTACTCCACCTTAACGTCCATGAGAACCTAGGGAATCCAAAATCACAGCCTTCAGAACCTTCTACAGTGGAGAGCTCCATGCGAACACGCTGGAAGTAGGCGGAGCCTCTTTTCCGTCTGATTCCACATGCTCCTTACCGTTTCTAATGCATATTCATTACCACTTCTGCGCTGTGCTGTTGGCTACTTCTAGTGTGCCTGATCCGAAATCTGAGCACACATCTGTTAATGATGTGATGTGATTTTGTTTACAAAATGAACAACATTTACCTGTGGCTGTTAGATGGAGGTAAACGATATGGATGTTGAATGGAATGTTTGTACAAGACAGTATTTACTTATAGAACAAGGAAGAGAGAAATTCCAGATTTCTTTGCATGTGAAATAATAGAACCAGTGTTTAGCCTGCAACGGCTTCAGTCAGCAATGCAGTTGTGCCGTTCAGCAATACTGGGCATGGTTATTTGCACAGGAGTAAGATAACAGTTCCACACAAAATCACCTGCTTGTCTAACAGCAACCCAGCACAGCCCTGCCATCACTGGGAGATCCAAGAAGCCCTTAAGGCAATCTGCAGTGTTCTCTCACTAATCCCAGATTACAGCCAAGTGCCTCTTTGATCTGCCCAATGATTCTTTTTAGACCAAGCCTCTTTAAATATGTGGCCCTATGATCGACCTGCATTAGCATAAGGACTCCTGCAATTAGATTACTGCATGCAGATTCTTATGGTAGACCGAGAGGAAGTACCCTCAAAAATCACAGGGGAGGTCAAGAGAGGTAACTGATTACACAACTAATAGCACAAAAGCACTGCATTCATCAATATATCTACCAAAAATATCAGTAAATGTAGCAAAAAAAATTCACATAATTATTTGTCTTTATATAATACACATCAAAAGGAAGTTCATAAAATGAGTTCATCAAAACCTAAATGATCTGTGCTGTGTTTCATATTAGATGTGCTTCTCCTCTTAGGCTCTTAATCCTTTTACTCAGCTCCATCTGTCACCATGACCCAACTCTTCTATCAGCCGTCCTACTTTGACACTTCTGTATCCACTTGAATGAATACTCTGATTGAAAACAAGAACAGTATTTTAACTGAATCTACATGATTGAAGTACACATATAAAGATGGATTAAGACACTGATGACAATCCCTCAACACTGTCCTGCAAAAGGATCTGTAATGTCTAATAATAAAAGTCCAGCGCCGTGTCCAAAAATAGTTTACTAGGAGCTGTATTCAGCAGTGGGGCCAGGAATAATCAGATGTCAAGAAATCTTTAGTCCCATTTCAGATTAGCCAGAACAATCATAACATGATTAATAGTGTGTGATTCAATGTAATTGTTTTGATTTACATTTGATTAGTCAGTATAACACCATGCCATGCTAACTCACTGGTAAACTAGCATGCTGGTAAACTGGTTAATAAGACCAAAAGGACACACTGACAAGATTCTAAAATAAATATTGGCACACAAAAACTACACAAAAACTACAACTACATGAAAAGGAAAATTTTATTATTGAAAAGCAAAAAAGAATGTTACATTCAGGATCTGCACTGACAATAAAGCAGTTGTGTCGAGCATGTTCTGTGATGTCTCCAGAGTCAGGAGCCGAAACAGGTGCTCTGAGACCTAAGACCAGGTCAAAGCCTCTTTGCACGGCTGGACAAGAGGCCAGAGGTAATCACTGTATTTAAAACCCAGGGTTTCCCAGAATGCATCAGGAGACACATGGAGTGACCCTTTCTCACTCTCTCTTTCTGTCTCAGTTGACAAAACAACAGTGACAAGATCCTTCTAAGGAAAGTTGTTACCTAACATAGCAAATGCACACATGTATTTCAAAAGGTTATGGTGAAAAGCAAACAGAAGAGTTAAATGGATGAATTCATTGCACAATATCACACAATGCAATCTGTTAATCAGGATTATTTGTGCTTTTCAAATATTTGCAAATTGGGGGTATGCTCCTTGTTGTGACATGCAAGGACTTTTTGCAAGCAAAATATCCGCACGATACCCAGAGTTATCTTCTGGTTTACCTCACTTGTCCATCGTCACCCTTCCCGTCCCTGCTCTGGAAGAACATACAGTATAACATTAGGCTAAAATTAACAATACAAATGAATTATGTCAGGATATGATCTTATATTAAATTAAATTTATTATGTACTCATTATTTACTGTTCCCTGTCAATGCTTACAACACTATACACAACAATTTTTGAAAAAAAACAATTTCTTACTTTGTTTTCTTGGTCTGGTGAAGCTGTCTAAGCCTGTGACAAGTGGCTTGGTATCTAGCCTGACTGATCTTGATGATCTTATTGCGCAGTGTATGCACCTACAGATCAGCAACAGCCAATGACAAAAAAATGCACTTAAGGCAAGCAAAGGTAAGTGTCCTTGACATGCAATAGAGTCTTTGAGAGCACATTGTGCATTTGTTTGCTTAATTACGGTCATGTTCAATTTTAAGGTAAGCGACAGCACACTGTCCCCAACAGATGTTTGTCATGACTCAGAGGTACCTCCTTATTATTGTACTTGAGAACGGTGAACAGTTTGTCTGCAGCCTCCAAACGACGAGGGGTTGCTATGACAACTCCTGGCAAAAAGTGGTCATCTAGGTCCTCAGTCCCAGCGGCAACCAACACATAGTCTGCTACCTACAATGTCCATCAGTAAGATGCCATCACAGGTCAAGTGGAATTCAAGTACATCTGAAGTATTTCTCTTGCATTTAAAACTCAGGTCATGGACAAAAGGGGAATTAAGGCATCTCCGTCTCTCAAAATTTGAAAAAGCATTTGCATTTTTAAAAAAATCAGAGTGTGTGCACCATGGCATCATTGGTGGGTCTTACCGCCAAAGGGGGACAAGGGCCACAGCCCCCCACTGTCAGCACATCACTAAGGGGTACAACCTCACAGCCCCCGATGCTCAACTCAACCCTCACTCTTTTCCCAGGAAGACGCTTCCTGGCTATTCCTGTGGTATGGTATGAAGGACACAATGTGGTTTAGGTGAGATTGAGTTTGTGGCCAAACTAACTTCAACTAACGTCAATTCAGACTCTTCTCATGTGTTGTTCCACGCTAGTGGAATGACATTCCAAGTGCTGCCAGATCAACAGATACCCTCTCCACCTTCAGGAAACTCTTGAAGACCCAGCTCTTCCAAGAATATCTCCTGGCTTAAATTTCTGAATACTAGGAATGCACTTAATGTCTTACTCTTAATCTCTCACCATACTTCATTTTTATTACACTATTGCACTTTCAACTTAAAATAATGCAAATTTTATGTTGGCAATATGCACTCTTTGATAGTTTTTCATTGTGCTGTAGCTTGAACGCTATCCTCTTTTGTAAGTCACTTTGGATAAAAGCATCTGCTAAATGCATAAATGTAAAATGGAACTTCAAAGCAATAGTTCAGAGCTAATCAACCCATAGCCCTGCTGGTGTTCAAGGTTGCTGAGTGCTGTCGGTAGGATTAGGAACGAGACAACTTGGTACAATGTAGACTGAATAGCAAAACAGCAGCCAATGCAAACTGATCAGAACAAGGAAACTTTATTTCAGTTATGTTTTCCTGTGCCCCGTTCACCTGATGGGTTGGTTGACTCTGGACTATCCCTTTAACTACGTCGGACTTGAATAAAAGGTCTGAGACGAGGACTCGAGAAGCAAGTGGTATGGGGCAATACAGTCTAACAATAGCATGTCTTCACAGATGGAAACAGGGTACATAAAACGACAAGGCATAATGACCCCATATGGACGAAAAGAAGGTAACAAAACAAAACACATGAGATACATGAGATGAAAAGAAGGTAAGGTGAAGAGTAGAATTTGTTTGGTATGACATTGTTTTTGAAAGACAGGGCATATGACAGCAGCATAGCTATGGGTACAGAAAGACTGGATAGATCTGTGATGAAATGTGAGCAGACAGGCTCACCTGAGTAGTAAACCCCATCAGCTTCTAAACGAGCTATGACCTTTTGACCCCTCAGAGTATCTAAGGGTCTTTTAGAGTTTTCTCTCTGGCTTTCAGTTGGTATTTTCTTAAGGTTACAGCTGGTGATCTGAAGAAAGCAGGAGTCAGGAAATCATCATTAGGGAAACATAGAGCTCAGAGTTTTGGAGGCCTACCAATCATGATGACATTTATGATACACAATAAAGCAAAGGTCAAACAACGGCATCTCTATTCACTACCTCCATCGCTTGTGAATGTTGTGGTGTGTGTGGTGTGTGCACACGTGTGTGGCTGAGTCTGTCTGCATGGCATGCCTCTGTCCCTGTGTCTGATAGGCCATCAGGGGTGATTGGACTTAATAACAGCCTCTTGACATAATAGCCCTTCACTGTCAGATGGGGACAGCTGTTTTCATGACACGGCCTAATGAGCAGGCTGAAAATGGGTACTGTTGGTTTGTCCTTACCACTCCATTGCTTGAAGCCACAGTTATTGCTTGAGAACAAACCCAACTCCATATAGTACTATAATTTATTGCCAATTATAATTGGGTAGAACGAAAGGAAAGGATGAGGACAAAGTAAAAAATCTCTGTTCAGCTTGCAGTGAAGAAACAGTCCGAATTATGCACAATGACCCACCGACTGCTGTTTAACTTTTTTTTTTTATTTTGGGACATTTACAGCCTGTGTGTACATTCTATGTGTGTGTGTGTGTGTGTGTGTGTGTTATGTTGTGTTTACAGTATTATGTATCTTAGCTCCACTTTATTTATAAGAATTTTGGCAAGAGTGGCATCTTTGAGTTGTGTAATGGCGATGGCATCCTGTACCTAGTTTTCCAAAGAAACCACTGTGACTAAATGTCATGCTCTAACCACTAAATGTCTAGATGTCCTTTGGCCTGCCCTGCAATCTTTGTGCAACTGCTCACTTCCAATTCCACTAGCTCTGCACACAGTATGTTGACGAAAGGAAGAAAATATCACGATATTGGTTTTCTAAATTAGGCTCTCTAACCACTGAGGTTAGTGGGCAAGGCCTCAGTGTGAGTCAGTGGCAGAGAAGAACCCCAAAGCATTCCAGAGAACAACATGAACTCAGAACAGACTCAAAACTTCAGACATAAACCACATCTCAAGTGACTTTAATCTTCACACAATCACAAATGGTTTGCTAACTTATAATTAACAAAGCTAGTTCTGGTGTGTTCAGATCCATTCAAAATCATAATTAAAAGCTATGGCCCTGTACAATGTAACTGCAATAGATATAGTATGCTAGTAGTCTTTGCAAGTTAAACCAGATTAGAGTATTCTAAAAACTCAAATTAAGATCCAAAATTCAACTCTAGGACATACAGTGCATACTTACACTACCTCTCTGGTTGGCCGCAAATACTCACCATCACCCGTGCCTCTTGGGCTGCCTGCCTGGCAATGTCCTGCAGCTCAAAGGCTTGCTGGAGGAAACCATGCCCCATATGGATCTGTTTCTCCAGCATGCTCAGCTCCTCCTGGGCCAGTGGCCAGTCCAGCCTCTCCAGGACCTCCAGCAGGACCCCACGTTGCTCCTTGAAAGCTACTGGCTCCTTGCCAAACCTCCACAACACACAGTCCAGCATGCTGTATGAGATAAACTCCCCAATGCCACTCCTTTACTTCCCATTACTCCAGTTCCAAATTGGCTTATTGACCCTCATCAATCATCTTGATCAATAGCAGTGGCAGTGTATAAACTCGAAGTGTGGGGGTGAGACTTACTTGTCCTTTTCCTCCTGTGGTAAGGCTCTCCACACAATCTGGTCCAGGCGTCTGTTGTGAAATATGAGGAAAAGTTGTTTTGTTTAGTTTTTCTTAAGAAGTAATCTATTTAAGAGGTTGTTTTCATAGCCCCCATTCTTCACCTTTCCTCAACTTACAATTCAGTCTGCATTTTGTGAAACAATTGCATAGCTCAATGACTGGGAGCAGGCATATTGATTTACACCAAGTGCTGGTTCTTCCGGCCTGATGAGATACATCAAAGACCATCACTGGAATGTAAACGCACACACCTCTCAAAGGCTTGCAGAGACCTGCTCAGTCTAGATTTGTAATTCTCCAGGTCAACAGCTAAAGGGTTGACCAGGGTTAGTCTGTGTGTGCCACTTTTGCTGATATGGGCCAGATGAAGCACCTGTGAGTCACACACACACACAGACAAACAAACACATTTACACGTTAACAAAAGAAAGGCCCATTCAATGCCTTGCCTTGAATGTGTCTCTGCATGTATATGCACACTACAGTTACACTGTGAATGAACTCAAGTGCTGTTTTGAACTTTGGTAATAATTCACCCCAATGGAACCGTGGACATGGCAAAACATGGAGGACACAGCCTTGGTGATGGTTCCATGGAGGACACATCTGGTGCCTCTTTAGCTCATGGAGTGGCCTATACTGCAACCCGTGCCGCAATCAGAAATGAATACATGCGTGCAATTGTTTGAAGGATCCTTGTGCCTGTTTGCTTGATACTATTCAAAAGCAGCAACAATAACAAACGACAAAAAGCAGCTCCATGCTCCTGCATTTTAATGAAAAAAAAATTGTGAAAGGAACACAAAAAAGCATAATAATAAGCCATTGTGTTTTCCTTGTGTAAAGTGTCCTCCCGCAGCTCAATAATGTAATGAGAAGAGCTAACACCTGTGGAGCGAATGCCTTCGTAGATTAGATTTACACATAATAAACCACTATTCTACTGAACACAACAAACGCAATGTGCACTGCAAATTTTTCCCCATTTTTTTTCTTGAACATTTCTGTTCTGTTTATTCCAATCCCTCAGACAAAAAGAAAAAGGCTTACAAAACACACAGAGCTTCACCTACACCTGTCTATCAGACCTAACAGAGCTAAACTGGCAGCACCACTGTTCCTGACACAGCACTGCCCCCTAGAGGCAGAAAAAGGACAGGATTTTCCCCAACTCGCTATCAGTCTCCATCAGTCTCCATCAGTCTTCATGACACATTTGTAAGTCAAATGTTGCAGTTACATAAGTTAGAAAGACTAAATACTGGGTTTCCTAGATAGCAATGCCCTTTACATGTGACTTTCAATATACAAACAACTTTCGGCATTGGGTGTGACTGACCGTCAATGATGGGGCAAACCACAATAGTGCCAATGATTCTTACCTCATCAAAGACCTTTGAGTAAATGTGCTTTCCCAGCATAGGGACATATTTTGCATCATGAGGTATGGCTGCTGGTGCCACAACATCTGATATAGTGAGTTTCTTTGCAACCAAACTGTTGGTCTTCAACCACTCTGCTGTTGACATATCCAGAGCCCTAAAGCAAGAAAAAAACAGCAAAATATTAATTGATACCGTGTTTATATTTTTACTATGGTCCTTCTCCATGCCTGAGTTGCTGATCCCAGTCACAATGATAATGTCTTCAGCAGCAGAGGCTGTACTTACTCCTTGGGTTCTCTTTTCCTTTGCCTCTTTTTTCTGTTTTCATTCAATGTTTCTCCAAGCCCTAAATTCAATTTGTGGGGAGGAAAAAACATATTGGTAACGTAGTAAACCCAGTGACTCATAAATCATACTATTACACTGTTAATATGAGCTTATCCTTAATTCAAAACAAAGAACATTTCTAGAAAGCTTCAAACCCACTGGCAAAACAGTTTATCGGGATGGGGGCATTCTGTCTCCACTGTAACTCAATATTATCGAGAAATAACGCAATTAAAAGAGCGGTCACCACGGCCTGATTAACCAAGGTCATTCCCTCATCAACAACAATGTACACATGTAATATTTTACAATTGCCTCTTGAGATTTATAATTACAGCCTAAGTGGACACTTGTGCTGACTGCCAAAATGGTCTCAAGCAGCCCTTTACTGTAATGCAGAACACAGAAAACACATTTTTTTCCTGATGAAATACACAGCATGTATAAGCAAGTGAAGACATGGTAATTTCTTACAGAGATGGGAGTGAAAACCATTCAGCCAGTCCCTAGAGTCAGTTTTTGTTTTGTTGCTGTTAATTCTGGATTTGCATGTGTATTCACACTCACTGTCGAGGACTTGCATCTGCTTATCAGCATTCCTCTGAAACAGTTCCAGAGACTCGGGCAGTAGCCAGCCTTGACTGGGGACTTTGTCACAATTAAGTGGAGCTCTGGCTCCCCCGTCGCCACTGCTGGACAGGAGCCTAAGCAAGCTGGATTTAGTTTGAGCTAAAACAATAAGGATGCACAACACCCAGGGAAGTTGTTAAAGAGACATTATTAACACACCAGGCTTTGTGCAGGATTTGATGCCATTTAATTGAGTAGAATGCAGATATGATTTGGCAAGTGCTATGATCTGTTGTTTACAGCTAACGTGTTTCTCAGACCTGCACATCTTGCCAACTTGATGCTCTGATGCTTGAGTTTCTGCTTTGCTTGACCTCTTTGGAAAGAGTGTGGTTTTTGGTCACTGTAGGGCCTTGATGAAGTCAGTAGAAATAAACACCAGTTACAATACAGACAATAAATGACTAAAATGAATATATAATATAAGCTCTGTTAATTGTTAACTGGGCTCAGAGGATGGCTATCTCTCTTGCCTTTGAGCTGCGTCTCTCTGGCCATGGTGGAATGTATCCAAAAGGACACACTCAGCACGGAGTCTGAGGAAGTTCTCAAGGTCTCTCCTACCTTCTTCCATCTCTGTCTCTAAAATCTGGAGGTCTTCATTCTTTTGGACAACAAACGTTAACTTTTATTGACCCAAATCATACCAACTTCAAACTGATGGCAACTTCAAACCACAGCTTTAAAATCAGATGAATGACAGTTGTATTTTACAGAAGGTCCAGCCCAGCATACCTCATAAGGCCCCTGAAGAGCTGAATCGTCTGTGAGACAGGCGATGAATCTGCCTCCTGTCAGGCGGGAGAGCTCATGGAGTAAACTATTGGCCTCATGATCATCACAGTTGAAGGAGATGGTATGAACTGGCACAGGGGCCCACCTTTTCACCTGTTCTAAAATGACTGGGGCAGGCTGAAGAAAGAAAAAAAAGCTGTTTCCAAAATACCACACTGCAGACTGCTCATATACTGATCTTAACCGAAAGGTAATGAGTTTTGTGCACAAGTAGCATAGCAATATGGCACTTCAGAAACAATTACATTTTGTTACTGGCATATCAGTATCATGCCTATGTGCATATTCCAATTATGTCAGGACAAAGTGCAGAGACTATTTGTTGACTCATCTTTTCCTGCACCTGGGTTATATGCAAATGCCTCTTCATCCTACTGTGCGATCTATCTCAAACTGCTAATGGTTTTAAATGTGTCTTTCCTCTATGCATTAAAGTCAGACTGTCAGTTCCTGTGGACTTTTCCCAAAGAGAACCACCTGACTTCTCTGTAAGATAAGAACATTAATGATGAATAACCTTTGGCCGACCATTAGATAAAATACCTGATCAGGCCTTCCATCTGTTAGTAGGTACACAGCTTGAGTGCCCTCATCAGCCAAGGCTCGAGTCAAAGCATCCAGTGTGTTGGTAGAGCCCCCTGCCTGGTAATAGACAAAATAGACTGAGTTATGTAGATGAAGGGAAAATTTCCACAAAGGAAATGAAGAATATAAAGCCAGTGTAGGCATACTGAAAAAATATATGCAAATACCAAAATCTGTCATTTAGTAGTAATAGTAATAGTAAACATCTGGCTCATTCCTGTTGTTTAGGGGAAAAAATTGAGCAAAGGCTTTATTTTGCATCACATTCCAGTATCCATGAATTAGACATGCTTTTAAATACATTTATGGCATTCTCCAGTGGCAGTATAAACACAATAAAACCACCACTCAAATCCATATCTGCCAGATCTTACACTGAACTTTAACCATATCACACCATAATTCTGGCTCATATTGACCCAACACACCCACCGTCAATTGGTCAATCCAGTGCTCTGCGTTGGTCAGAGACTCAGAGCTGACCTCCGTTAGCGTGTCCTTCCACTGTGTCACGTGCGTGCCAAACCCCAACATGTTTACTTTCTGCTTCTGGCATAGCTGCTCCTGTAATTACAAGGGCTGTTGGAGTCACTCCAAAGCAAAGCATGTTAAATCAGGTGATATGATAAGATATCATATGTTTGCTGAGATCTACAAAGCAGTTTACACTGCATTAATCAGTTAGTCATCTGCATGTGAAAACCTCTATGAGTTGGTGAAGCTTCTCTTTCACCCAAGGTAGATGGCGTCGCATTGATTCAGAGGTATCAAGGAGCACATATAATTGGTCTTCTTGAATGATGCCGAAAATCTCTCTGCTTCCACTCCTCAACCATTCTATTCTGTAAAGAAAATGTGTATTGAACAACATGTGTACTGTGCACACTTCAAAAGTGCATCACTCTCAATTAGTTCTTACTCATAATTCACTCATTCATTCATTCATTCACTGATTTTCTATTATTGGCAGTCACGGGGAGGAGGGGGGTTTACCATAGTCTAGTCAATCCATTAAACAAACTGGCAGAAGCCACACTATACCTATTTTGTAAGGCTATTAATGCCTGGAGCATTTTGTCCTCATACTGTCTGCACTCCTCAGCAGTGACATAAACATGAACCACAGAGCCATCTTTCCAACGCATGTGCACAAATCTGCTGCAGTACTTGGCATTGATCAGCTTTCTACATGTCACCTATAGATAAAAAGCACATGGTATTTTTAGACAAAAATAAACTTTGTATTTTTATTAAAACACGATTTTGGCTGTCATCATTTGAGATGACTTTGCTTTCAACGCTCTTAAGCCCACCAAGGAGGAAATCAGGATCCAAATCAGGACACTCACAGCATCCGTCTGCAGACCCTCATCTACTGGCATGGATTTAATGTCAACAACACCATCTGAGTGTTGAAAGGCACAGCTGGCAAGAGTGTCATAGAGAGTCAGCTTCCGAGCCTTTAGTCCAAACTTTTCAAGCCACTGTTTAGAGCTTAGGTTAGCATCTGAGACACAGCTACACAACATCACCGATCCTGTGAAAGCAATCATTTCACAACTGCGTTTAAATGATCTTAACAGCATATGATGCAAAATAATGTTGGCATGATGTGGTATGGTTTATTGCAATGTGATATAATTCAGTACCATATGGCTCAGTACAGTACTGAGGGATGACATAATGTGCAATATGACGTAGTATGTAATGCCAACCTAATTTAGGCTGAGGGATGAGCTCTCTGAGAATGACTTGGATTTGATCTCTGATTTTAAGGGCCTCTTCCTTATCTCTCCATACCAGATAGACGTCCTCTCTAACTCCACACCCTTAGAAGAGTTGAATGGGTTAACATATCATGTCTGAGGGTAGTTGCTAAGGCAACTCAACATATTAAGAGATAAGTGACTGAACAATGTTGATTACAGTGAGGTTGCTAACTTTGTGCTCCATATTTAGCAATAATGTTATTAACTGTAAAACTGTAACTAACTGTAAAAACATAAGAGACCATGAGTCTTAAGCAAGACATACTATACCCACTATCATTACCAACCCCCTGAGTAAATCCACTGTTATCTTTAGCTTTTAGCAACAATGAAACCCAGCCCAAAATAACACATAGGCTTAACTACTTAAACTGGCATGGGAAATTAATATGATGTTAAGGGTTGTGGATTGATTGTAGAATTGATTTGTTGACTTATTAATGGATGCTCGCAGTTCTCTCCAAAGGATTGGATTCCACATGCATGTTTACATCAGAATAACTGTTCCTCCCAGAAATGTTATGTATGTCATTGTTACCTGTTGGTACTCCTCCTGGGAGTTCAGTGGAAAATTCAGACACCTCACAACTGTCTTTGCCCTGTGATGAGTTGCGTAATTCATCCACAAATAAAGACATTTCAGCAAATGCGTGAAACCTGAATAACCAGTTTGAATGGAGGAAGCATGTTCAATGTACACTCAACATTGAGGTATTCATTCAGCTGACACCCATAAGATATAATCACATTTTTGCATATTGGCAGTGGGTAAAATGACTCACCTGCCAGCAGTTAAAAAAGACAAGTGCTTTAAGGCCAAGATGGTTTTCTCTTCCATAGCATTGAATGATACTGTGTGCACTGGGCAGACATGGTCAAACTGATTCCCCAACACATCTGTAAAGTCCTCCTCACCAAAATCTCCAACAGCAAACAAATATACAGCGTCAATCTGACAACCAAAAAGAGTCATGGGTTCAGTGAGTCATTAGAAAGAATGTGGACAAAACCCAAGCATTCGATTTCCTCACAGTTTGTGTGTGTGTGTGTGTGTGTGTGTGTGCACGCAGGAGTGTGTGCATGTGTATGTATGTGTTGATTCTAATATGGTCACTGATCACTAAAATTTGAATGTCTGATGATCCAAAAAATTTGTTCAGAAATAAATGTTATAGATACATTTCCTGGAATCTAGTTCATAAATGAAAAAAACATAAAAGGACCCACCATATCCTCTGTTGCTTTTAAAAGAGCACTGGCAATGTTCATTTGGCAGGATGCTTCAGGTTTGAAGCCCCACAGCCAGTCTGTGGCAGACTGTAGGTTTTTCTCACTGGTTCTCACTCCGCTCTCCTTCCATGCACATACGTGTGCTCCTGAACTTCAAATAAAGACAGGAATTTATTAGAAGGAATTTAATTTACATGGTTTGGCTTTTATAATAATGGAACATCTTTACCAGATAATATTGAATGATTCAATCTGTGAGACTTGTTCACAGATCACCCGACCCAGGGTCATCTTCGCATGCTGATTATGTGCTGTTGAAGGGCTACCTCTGAGCGCCACTACCACTGTGACCCTTTTCTCCTGGATCACACCAAAAAGCTGCCTACTTCCTGACGTAAGCCAGTCCAGCCTCTGTTGATAGAGATTTATTTTTCTCTCCAGTCTTGTACAGACTTCCTCTAGCTCATTTTGAGACGCAGTGAGCTGTTTACAGAGACAGACATGTTCATCATTAAATAGGCTAATAATGTCAAAATTACTTAATAATATGAAATCCAATGAGGTGAGGTTATCATGCACTAACTATACATACATTGTAGACAATTCCATGCATGGTGAACTGTGGGAACATTCCATAGCCATAGTGAGAGGAAACAGATTTCCCTATAGAATGAATGTAGTCTGGACAGAGAATGCAACACTATAGTGAACATAGTATTTTATACCTGCCAGTTGGACCATGAACTGGCCTAGTGCAACAGTAGGGTAATAATTTCATATTTTGCAATGACAACAAAATCCTAAACCCTGTGTCATAAGACTATTTGGGCACACTTGCATTAGGCCTAGTTTTGATCAGTTGTTTGCTGTATTATCGCATTCATTCGCCTACCTTCACTGTGTTTAAAGCTGATGGCAGCCAGGATCTGATTCAGGCTGAGTTTACTTTGCTTCAGCCCATAATGCCTAAGCCACTCGGCCGACGAGATCAGGATATTCACATCATGATCCTTGCTTGCTGCAGCTCCTCTTTCACCGCCACCGCGCTTTTCAAATGGCGCAAACATTTTAACTAGCTGTTCAAATGCAGAACTCTAACAAGTAAACCTGAAAAGGCTATTTTGATTTTTGCCAGGCCATACGACCCGTTCTGCAAAGCATGAAGTTCTGACTTTTGTTGACATTGGTAACAGGGTGGTTGCCAAGCAATCAATCCATCCAGCCTTTCCACACCAAAACATCTCACTTATGGACCCAAAAAACACTAACAAACACCTGAAGGAAGATGATTAACATCTCTTTATTTTCAGCATTTTGAAGTAGGCCTAAATTTGTGTAATCCATAAACAGCATGTAACCAAGTGAAACGCAGAATTTGCGATGAACTGCAATTTCCATAACGTCCACATGGGGACCCGTGGCTGTAAGGGTGTTTATATCGCCATGAAAACAGTACTTGGTGGTATTCATAGTGAAACATCAGCATGGCGAACAAGGGTAGTACACAGAGTTTTGTACACTTAAAAAGAACAAAATTATCATGCATGACAGCGTTGAGGATTTTATTTATTGCATGTATCCATGCGGCACAATCAAACAAAGAAGGTAAGTCAGATTTAATATGTGAAGTATTTGTGAATTTTGATTTGCGGTGTTGACTGTCAAGCTTGCCAGGTAACAGTTAGCCAGCTAGGATAGTATGTGGCCGAGGCACTGAGCTTAGCCTTGCCGTCTTGTCATGCCCAACTGAGGGAAATGAGACGTGTCTGCTGTGGCCAACAGAGACGCAAATTAAACCATGTTAGCCAGTGTGTTAGCTCGCTTAGCTGTCTCGGTCCATGGGCATGTCTACACTAGTTGTTTACACACTTTTTACGTTGAAATTAAATGAAAAAGTCATTTTTGTCTCATCTGAACATGTCCCAGAGCCCAAAAAGTATCATAGCTAGCTATCTATCTGCCCACTTGCTTTTCAGATAGCTGTAGGTTACTAAATGGTGGTTGTGAATTAAATCAACCATGTCATTATAACGTTAACTCTGCTCTGGTAAGGGTAGTAGCAGAATGTGATACAATGACTTTTGATGAAGAATACGATTCTTTGCGAACTGTGTGACTCCTGGAAAGTTTCTCATTCCGACGATGTCCTCGTCTAACTTAATTGCAGTATTTCCCTTCTGTCAGGCAACGTAGCATTGGCAGCAGCTAGGCTTCGGCAGTAACTGGTGAAGTGACAAGTTATGTCAAGGTGTGTCAGGGTCACTTTTTAGTTACGATGAACCGTTAAATTACTGTATGCTGTTTCAGCATTAAAAGTAGGTAGGCAATTAACCATATCAATTCTGGTGCTAGTTAGATCATACCTGTGGGGTTCTTCATTAAACTTACAGCACGCCAGCTACAGTGGACTTTTAAATTCGAGTTTTACTACACCGTTTTATGACTGGAAAGCGCTGGATTTCTATATAATAATGTTGATGGCATAATGATACCAGTACTGTCGGTAACAATACGGGTAATTTGAAATCTGTAAAAAAGAGCTAATGTGAGCTAGCTACTCTACCGTGAGCTGTCAGCTAACGTTATGCCAAATAGTAACGTAACCAGACAGCTGGGTAACGTTACACGTAAGCTGAAAATTGTTTGTCACATAAACCATCTTGTTCTCTGTTCGAAACTACTCCGACATACTCCGTAGGATACTAATATGGACAAGAAAACTGGACTCTTAAACTTTTCCCCTAACAGTCTGAGACGTGTCTTGATTTACCTCAATATTTTGGGAACAGTCTGAAGTATTTTCCACCGACTCTCTTCACTTTTTCCCGGTTTATTCTTAGTATTTCAGAGTAGGTCCCTAATTTACGTGTGTAGACATTGTCATCACATCGTGCTGTTTAAGGGCAAGAGGTTCCAGTCTTGTCCTTACAGAGGTTAAACTTCAAAATGTAGCTTTGCTACCCTTGCAAGAGTTGAAGTATGGTATAGGCTAGGCAAGATAACCCAGGGTATATGATCTCTTGTCCTCATGTCTTACTGCGTGTAACGGTGTCCCTTAATCCTTAGGATTAAAGGGAAGTGGAGAAACCCAAGTGCACTATTGGGGATCTACAGATTGTGGTTGCTAGTCCTAGGCTTTGTGTTGTCAGAATAAATTGCCCTGGGCTCATGTGTTGTGCTCAAGGAGGCTCTTCAACAGCAACCTGTTGGGGCTTTGGTTTATAGAATAGAATGGCTGTTCATTGTACATATCGCAGAGTTTGCATATGAATAGTTGAAATTGCATCTGAAGGACATAAGAAGGATTTGACAACTTGAAGGGGCGTTACTGTTGTGTGCTGTTTTAAATTTTACACATGCTCAGGAACAAAGGCCCCAGTGAGACTCGAGTGGACACAAATGCATTGCACATGAGAATGGTTAGTCTAAGTGTTCCCTCATCAGGCCTTTGAGTGTGAGTAGGTTAAAGCCTCTGCTAGTTCTCATTATAGGGTGGTCACTAATGCACCCATCAATGACCAAATGTTTTTTTTTTTTTTAACACCACAGCATAAAGACTATGATGAGGGAGAGAGAGCCATGTAACATTGAAATTGTTCTTCTTTTTTGTAATAATTTGTTGTTGTTTGGATGTTCAAGGTCCTAGGTTCTGTGCCTGTAAGCATTTGAGAGACAGCAGTCTTTCAGAGACCCTCATGTTTGTAGCTTGCATGCTTCATTTTATGTATTTAATCCAGCAAAAAAAAACACCCAAAATTTCCAAGGTTAGATGTGGACAGCCAATGCAGATTAAACACTCTATCTCTCCCTGTCTTTCTCTCTCTCTCTGTCTCAAGCAAGTCATTTGGATGCTGCATAAACCTTTCACAGCTGTCTTCCTGTCACTCTCTCCCTGTCTTTCTCTCTCTCTCTGTCTCAAGCAAGTCATTTGGATGCTGCATAAACCTTTCACAGCTGTCTTCCTGTCACTTGCTCCCTCCATGAGAGACCAAAGACAGACCACACATTGATCCTGTGACACTTTTGTCTGACCCCAACATTTCCCCTGAAAATTCAGAGGGCAACTGCAATCCTCTTTGAAGACTGGGCCTATTCTTCCTCTCTAAAGCACATGCTTTGGCTACAGACTGCATAATAAGTTACTTTTAAACCTAAGATTTTTGGCTCAAGACCAAAGTTAGAATCTTTCCTCCGTTTGATTGTGTCCTTAGGGAAAACAACAGGCTTGCACCAAGTCTCTTTTTCTTCTAATAAAACTTCTGTTTTTACAAAGAAGCTTCAATAGACTCTAAGCATAGGCCAGTGAAATTTTCCTGCAACCACTTTTGTTGTGTCTACACAGTGTTGCTCAAAAGTTTGAACAAAAGAAAATGAATTGACCATGTTCTGCAAGGGTGATGTAGTATCAATTTGCTGCACGTTTGCACTTTTAGCCATGATAAAAGTGTTGCCCCCTTTGAGATAGTGAAAGTTCTCCACACCCTGCTGACATGTGTGCACAGCCTGATCCTGCTACATGATAACAACAAACCCTTAGGCCTCGACAAGCCACCCCCTCCACCCACCTCTCCCTCGCTTTTTACCATTTACATACACAGCAGTGCCTGGAGCAGAGTTTAGCACAGGTCATAAAGCTGATAGTAATGTTTGATAGTAACTTTTAAAATAGATCTGCACAGTCAACTAGCCTGCTCGCACTTGTCACTGCACTTAAAGGTCTGCCCTGGAAGCTGAGCCACTTGCAGTTTTACATAATATCCATACTTTTAAAATGTAGCACCTTGTAGCAAAAGGGAGTGAGATACAAGAGGGAAGATCAATTTGATTGCGTAAGCCTTTGTCTCTGCCATGAACAGAACGCTCTGTTCTTGCCGTGGCAAACACGCCACTGGCTTTTGTTGTGGCCATAGATCAGATTCTTCTTGGTTCACCGTAAGCAGGTGATAGTGGGGTCCTCTCTCTAGGCTCCGTTTCAGCTCTTTGTGGTTGTACAGGTAGCCTACTTGGGGGGGGGGGGGGTTACTCAGACGGGCATACTGTTGATATTGCGTGTATGTGTGTGTGCCTGCGTGCCTGTCTGTCTGTAGCTGTCTGTTTGTATGTCTGTCTTGTGTTGCGACAAAAAATGTAACACACACTAAAGTATTTCATTGAGGTCCCGGCCGCTCATGATCAACTTAAGAGTAAAGTAATGCAATGACATTTTGGCAAAGAGAAGATCTCATTGTTTTAGATGCTTGAATTTGATTAATTCACAGCTGTGTGTCTGTCTCTGTGTGCGTCTATGTTTTTTTTTTTTTTTTTTGCTGGAGCAGCAGCATCTGGCTGTTTAGCAACCCTCCCTTCCCCCCACCCCCATCTAAAGGCTGCACCAACAAAGCCCACGGTGGCCTTCAGGGAATGGCATGTCACCTATTTCTAGACAAAAAAAAAGGCAGAATTGTTCATTGTCTCTCAGCCCCAGTGAAAGCTGAATGGAATAAAAACCCCTCTGGAATTTGCACTAAAGCAGTAATCAACTGATTTCCCGTCGCTCTTTTGTTAGTGCTTGCTGGTCGAGTATCAGACTATTCGCCTTTGAGGTTACAACTTAGGCAAATGTGTTAAGTGATCTTTAATGTGTGAAGATGCTCTTTAAATTGGCCCTTCTCGCTGTGACCACGGCCATTCTCCTCACTGGTGTTGATGTGTGCCGTGTATCCCCTATCAATCTGAGATCCTCCTGTCGTCGCTGTCAGTTGACAGCCCAGCCGCAAACTTCACTAATGGCAGTGCAGCTCACTCAGTGCTGCCTTGTGAAGCGTAGGATTACCAGTGGTTTCTGGCAGCTTTGAAAACAGATATGACAGAGCTATGCTATCAGAGATGAGTGAACGGTGGTGAAAAGTATGATTGTGTGTGTGTGTGTGTGTAAGTGTTATTTGTTTCTTTGTGTTTGTGTGAGTGTGTGTATGTGTGCCCTCCTTTGAGTAAGTGTGTGTGTGTGTTTGCCTGCCTGTGGGTGTGTGGTTGTGAGAAGTGTTCTCTGACTCTCGTGACTTGTGTAGACCTGACTCTGCTTCTAGAAACTCTGCCAGTGTTATGGCACACCGCTGACTAAGAATAGCATGGAGAGCTCTGTGAAAGGGAGAGGAGTGAACTGTGTGTGTGTGTGTGTGTGTGTGTTTCTCAAGTACGATCAACCACACACTTCACTTTTGTGAAAAGCCTTTTACTTTTGTTTCCTGCATCTCTTAATGGCCTCACTGTATGATTACGAATTTACCCGAAGACACAACCCTGAATGAAGCACCCTGATGAATGGAGACCGGTTGCCAGATTGAGCTCTTAATGCTCCTATTCAGTATTGCTACCTCCAGCGAGCAACCCTGCCGAGCAAACCCACATTTAACAATCAAAAACCTGAGCTGAGAATGCTAACAAATAACCAGAGGCCTGACAACTTTCCCCTTGAGTTGCCCCAGTGTGCATTTGGGGGTTGTTAGTCAGCGAGTGGGCAAGTATGGTAATGTAAGTAATGGTTACAGAATGTTGCATAAGAAGGGGATGAATTGTAGCCAAAATAGTCCCTATCCTGCAGTCTTTGTTCTATAGAGGTAGCTTTTTATCTTCCGTTTGTGCTGGAAATATCAGATTTATTAGCGCTCCTAAAAAAGGTGTTAATTAAACATGCCAGAATGATTAGTTAGTTTATATTTCTGTTGTTTTTTGCTTTCTGTTTCTGTGTTTTGCTTTAGTTTATATTTCTGTTGCATCTTGGATTTACATTAGCTTATGCAACAAACAGGTGACTTAGTCATACAGCCCTATGAGGGATTGTTAGTGAATGTGGGCATTATAGCAGTAGCTGTTCAGACTCTAAGAAAAGTTCTCCTTGTCATTCACTCTTAGTGTTTGCTGACTGCATACATATTTGAATCTGATACGACCCCAAAGCACCCTGAACCCCCCCCCACACACACACACCTCCACCCCCCCTTTAGTCCACCAAATGCATTTTAAATGCCAGTCTTGTTGCAATGCTGACGTGCTGAAATCCTCACAAGAGTTTCCTTCTTGTATTCCCCACAGCCTTCATTCAGTCAGACACCATTCTGGAGGCACTACATTATGAAGGAGGCCTCTTACAGGTAAGCTACCGCCATCTCCTCCACACTACACCATCTCCCTCCCTCCTCAGGCGGTTCCACCACCAACCAATGAGCTTCTCTTAACATCATCAGGCTCTCTTCCTATCCTCCTCAGATGGTGTGTGTGTGTGTGTGTGTGTGTGTGTGTGTGTGTGTTTGTTTGTGTGGGTGGCGGGAGGATGCTTGTTTGGAGTGTGTGGAGAGCCCTCTGTTGAGTTATAAAAAAGTTTATAAATAGACTGGAGTAGCACCCTTCAGCAGGAGAGCAGGATGGAGATTGGTGGTGGTGGTGGTGGGTTTAAGTAGTCGTGTTTGGGGTGTTCTTCTTCTGGCCAGTCTGCTCCTGGTCTGGGCCTCCGCATGCCATCCTCTTCCTCATCACACCTGGTAGTGTAGCCTAGCAACAGGGCTGAGACATGATTGCATACAGTGAAAAATCAGACAGTGTGTATACAACCACCATACTCACACTCAAAGAGGAAGTGAACCATACATACACATCCGCTCTGTGGAGAAAGCATATCAGAAGGTCTACAGATGAATATTCTCACTCGCTTACAGAAATTGCCTCAAAGCATCAGTTGAGCAAAACTTAACCAGTTAGTTAGCCTAAACTCACGTGTGTGTGTGTGTGTGTGTGTGTGTGTGTGTGTGTGTGTGTGTGTGTGTGTGTGTTTGTTTGTTTGTTTCCATAAGTATGTTAAGGTATGATGGTCACTGAAGCATGGTTGCTTTCTTGTATCTTCACAGACAGAAGCTGATATTGATCTTAGTTCATATCATCAAAAAAGGTAAGAGTTCAACCTTGTATATACCCCCCGCCCCCCAGCCCCCGCCCAACACACACAAACACACACACACACACACACATTATTCCTGCCTTTTTTACACATCAGAATTTCCATATTTCATACAGCAAAACAAATAAGAAAATACTCACAAAATGTCTAAATCTCTTCATCTTTTCATTGAAAGACTTGTATAGCCACTCACAGCCTGTGTTGGTGGGGCAGTGAGTCGTATCCTGAGTGTCAGTTAGGCCCCTGTGGCTGTAAGCCCCAGCCTTTCTTCAGTGTCGCTTACTACAGTACATGGTGGTGTCAGTGACAGTGTGCCTATGATTTTTTTGTTTAATTTTTCCGTCCTCTTTCCGATTGTGCTCCCCTCATAGAGAAAACAATAGTATAGATACTACACTATACAATAGTTTTCTTCTCACAAGACACTTCTTCCCGCAAAAAGTGACACCAGTGATATATGAAAGTGTATATGAAAGTCATTGGGCGTGTAAAAAAAAAAAAAAGTGACACGGGATGTCTGCTTGGGAGGCTGCCTGTTTTCCAAAGTCTGTGATGAAACACAAACAAATAGCATAGTCCAGGTGTGAGGGAGGACATTGTTATCCTTTCTCAAACACTCCCTCCTTCTCAAGCAAGAGGTCCAGTGTCTGTGTCAGTGTCAGTTCGCTCTCAGAAGTGTCAAGAATACCTTAGTCTCACTAGTTAGTCAAAGCTAGTTAGTTAGTTAGGTAAAGACATGCACGGTTTGTGCCCCTTGTATGTAACTACAATCACATAATCAATGCAAATATGAAATCTCTGTTCAGTTACTTGACTGCCATTTTTGATTGTAGTTGATTTAGTTCTCAATACTACAGGACAAGTATTGTTTTTTTCTCTCTTTCTCCTTCTCTTTCTTTCTGTGTCTTAGCATCATCTCTCAGAGCTGTCTCTGTTAAGGAGTATCTCACTCTTTCTCTCTGAGTCAGTGGGTGGGGCCACACACTCTGCCCCTCCCAAACACCTGTGCTGGCTACATGTGATTGGCTGATAGCATCTGTGTGGCTTGTCCTTAACGGAGAATCAGGGCACACCCAGTTGACAGACAGCGCAGCAAGGTTGAGGTTGAGAGCAGACAGCGGTAACCATACTCCACTCCATTCTGCTCTCCTCAAACAAGTCTTATCTGTTCTTTTCTCTCTTTTTTTCACCCACTATCTGTGTGAAGGAACTGCTAGTTTCACTCACTTGTTTTTGCTGAAGCGCTTGTGCAGGTAGATAAAGTTAGTCAAAGCTAGTTAGTTAGGTAAACCCTGCACGGTTTGTGCCCCTTGTATGTAACTACAATCACATAATCAATGTAAATATGAAATCTTGTTCAGTTACTTGACTGCCATTTTTGATTGTAGTTGACTTAGTTCTCAAATGCTGCTGTGTTGGACATCAGCACAAGTGTTTGTTTTTTTGTGTGTGTGTCAGCATGACACGGTGTTCATTATTTTCCTAAAAACTTGTTTGCAGCACAGCACCACGGCTGGCTTATTTTCAACTCGTGCTGAACTTTGTGCCCATAGATAGCGGGGACACATGGTGTGTGTTTATTGCTTATTGCTGATCACCAAGTGTTCACCACTGTGTGACTGGAAAGTGGTTTATGTTCTGTTTTTTTCTTTTTGTTTTTGTTTTTTTCCTGTCCTAACCTAGCGGCCTCGTTTTTGGCTCGCTTCCGCTCTCTGTGGTTTCTTGTGCCTGACCTGTCACTAAACTTGTCAGTCTGACTCATATTCTCACTCACACACACACACACACATGCACACGCACACACACACACACACACGCACACACACACACACACACACACACACACACACACATATATCATCACTCCTGCTGTTTGACAATCTTTATTTTAATCTTTATTGTATAATAAATAGTATAAAAATAGTATGCACAAACTAGAGAATATTGTTAAAGTAAACAAAACAAAACAAAAATGTAAAATGGCCCGTATGAAAGGCAGACAGACGAACCAACGTCTAGCATGTGAACATCAGCAGAAGTGGTGATAACATATTAGGTTGTTTTAACCACTCTGTTCCTTTGTTTTAAGCACACAATAAGTCTTGCTCACAAGTGTTAATCATAGCCTGGTGGTGTTGGTCATGATGATCTACCAGTCAGTAACATGTAGTGTTTTCTGCTACTCTCACAAGGTCAGTTGTGTTGGTGTCTCTGACTCTGGCAGCCCTGGTGACACGAGGCCAGAATGATCTTTCATTTTTGCGGTGTCACTGTCAAACTTGTTTGAGTTGGTGTGTGTATGTGTGTATGTGTGTTGCTGTTGCTCTTACTAGCTTGCGTCAGTGATGACAGGTCAGCCCAACCCACCTGCCCTAACTAAGGCTGCCTCCCATAAGAGTGCTCTTTGCCCTCCTATGACCCCTAAAGGTGCTTTGACCTGGAGTGACATGACCTGCCCCTTAGACCAGAGCTCTCTTTAGCTAGTTTTTGTCCAGCTAAGCTGATAAATGTCTTCAACAGTTCAGGAGTCATGAGCTTGATATGATGATTTTAGTGTTGTGTGATGTGTGATGTGTTTGAAACACATTTAAGAGCCAGACACATCAGGGATTTGATAGATTTCACAACATAATCACAACACATACTGTTTATCACATTGTGTATGAAAAAGTGGCTTGCAAGTAATTCAAACACCATGGCACATGTCACTATTTTGTACCATTTTAAATGCTATAAGATATATTTCTTTCCCAGTCAGTTCTTTCTTTCTTCCTCCCTATCTGGGAGGTGGTGGTGAGGAAACCTCCTGCTCTCTTATTGGATAACAAAAACCTCCTGCTCTCTTATTGGATAACAAAATCCTTTGATATTTTCTTGGAATGTGAATGAACAAGCTTAGACAGCCATTTCTTTTTTCATTTACATTACATTACATTTAGGCATTTAGCAGACGCTTTTATCCAAAGCGACTTACAAAAGAGGATAACATTCAAGCTATGACACAATGAAAGAACAAACAACATATTGCTAACATAGAAACTGCACCATTTTAAGTTGAAAGTGCAATAGTGCAGAGAAATTAAATTGTTAAGTGCATTCTCAAAATTTACGCTAGGAGATATTCTTGGAAGAGCTGGGTCTTCACGAGTTTCTTGAAGGTGGAGAGGATATCAGTTGATCTGGTAGCATTTGGGAGTTCATTCCACCAGCGCGGAACCAGATATCAGTTCTACACTGTAACCATCCGCCCATACTAGCCGTAGGTTGTTTCTAATTGTGAATGGTAGTTATGATGGCACACCTCTGTATTGGCTTAATTTGCCTGATGAGGAGCTCAGACAGTACAGGTGTTTTGAATACTTTTTGATGTAGCAGGTCAGTATTTACCCTTTCAGTTTGCAAGTAAATGCATTACCTTTGGAAATACTACGATGCTTACTAAGTCCTAAAAGTTTGCAATGTTTCCACTAGTTGGGGAAGTATGGATGAGGATCTTATAGGGATTAGGGTACTTTTACAAGCCTTTCTGAATCCAATCCCATTGGTTCTCAAACTAGGGTCCGGGGACCCCCTAGTAGCATCTAGCATTTAACAGAACAAACAGATATAAGCCTGTATTGTTAAATTTAGGTTGCAATTATAAAGGGTCCTTGGATTTTTTTCTGCTCCTTGAGGGGTCCCTGGTCCAATAGAGTTTGAGAACCTCTGTCCTATCCTATAGATAACTGTCTTTTATCTCACTGCCCCATGTCTGTCTTAGCCTAATGCCCCTAATGCTTTTCTATGTGGCCTATTTTTTGTCATGTTGGCACTCCTTATGAGGACACAAAGAGAGGAGGAGGAATAACTTTCCCATTGGAGCTGAAAGCTCACCATATACATCCAGTGGGTGTGGTTCAGTCTACTGTCTCTCCAGAGTTGGCTCTTTACAGTTTTCACCCCGTTCAGTGAAGGGGTGGTCAGTTCAAATGACGTCAGGGTGTTTCCTGTAATGTTCTCTCACACGTTTCACATGTTTGACTGCCATGACCCACATGGTGTGTGTGTGTGTGTGTGTGTGTGTGTGTGTGTGTGTGTGTGTGTGTGTGTGTGTGTGTGTGTGTGTGTGTGTGTGTGTGCGCGCGTACGTGTGTGCATGTGTGTATATGTATGTATGTATGTATGTAATGTTGAAGGGGAAAGGTGGTCCCATGGTGCGTCATTAACTGTCATTAGCACCTCATTACCCTTCCCAGTTATGGGCTGTGTGCTTGACAAATTCAGGCATCAGAGAACATTTAGCCTCCTGCTAGCCAAGGGGAGAAAAAAAGAGATCAGGTCCTGCTAGTGCTGTTGATCTTTTTCTTTCTCTTTCTCTTTCTCTCTCTCTCACACACACACACACTCTCTCTCTCTCTATCTTTCTCTTTCTCTCTCTCTCTCTCTCACACACACACACACACAGACAGACACACATACACACACAAAGGCTGAGCTTTTTCAGTAAGGCTGAGAATAAAGGATGATATAAATCTTTGATAGATGATATGGCTCTACTGTAATACAGCTGTTATTATGCGGTGGAAGCCGCCGGCGATTAAGAATCAAGTTAGCAAAGTTTTGGCCAATGAATGATTGGAACCTGAAGGCATTTTGAATTTAATTGAAAACAATGGGCCAAGTGTTGCGACATCGTGACCTCAAAGCAGAGGTAGAAAACCCTAATGGTGATGCTTTCACGAAACGCTGAGTCCAGCCATGTGCTTCGTAACTTTTGCAGGGTTTATTGTACTTGTATGGACCTTTACTGGTGTTACTTGTGCATTAGTCAATGGGTGGGGGGATGGAACTGTGGCACATTCGTTGTGGAGCCACACCTGTTGCCAGGTGGGTTCTCTCAAAGTGCAGCACACACTCACACACACACACACACTTTTGAACATGATGCTTGTGCAATCCAGGCACTACATTCATCATCACCGCCATTGTCTGCCTTTGTTTGTTTATTTTTGTGTGTGTGTGTGTGTGTGTGTTTGCCTTTTTTTTCTATGTGTCTGTGTGTCCACCCTTTGTGTTGGAGTGAGATGTAAAAGTTGTTGCGGTGCTGTCCACACCTGCTTGTGTTTGCTCAAGGGAAATGTATGGAGAGGCCAGTGTCTGTGTTTGAACACATGTAAATGGTGTATATGGAAAGCATATGGAGGCTAGGAAGGAGGTGTGTGTGTGTTGGAGAATGTGTCCCCCTGACCAACTGTTGCTTTGGTTGTTTGTGTGTCTCTCTGACTGCTCTCCTCTCCTCCGCTCTCTCCTTCAGTGGCTCCTCACAGCGAGGGAACAGTAGGCCCATTCGCTTTGAGCCACCAATGCTGGACTTCCATGAGCAGTGAGTAACCACAATCACGTGCCACCCCCCCCAACACACACACACACACACACACACACACATAAATACATACACACTTCCATTCTTTCAAGCACATACTCATGCTCACATATGCACAAACACACTTCCACTATTTCATTTACACTTGGACTCAAAGGAGCTTTATTTCTTTCCTTCTTTCTTTCTTTCTTACTTTCTTTATGTCTTTCCTTTTTGTGTTCTGTCTCACGTGTCTTGTTTTCTACGTTATCTTCCTCCCCAATGCCACTTTTACTTGTGCTCTCTCTGACTCACAATCCTGTCAAATCACCCACCCCCAACACACACACACACACACACACCACCCCAGAAGACCAGGAGACACTGAAAGGAATTTCCTGTCTAGTGACTGTGTTTCACTTCCTCAGGTGAACAGGCAGACCAGTCCTGAACACCTCATGATGTCTGTCTGTCTGTCATTATGCCACAGACAGGAAATTGTAGGATTGTTTTAGATGGAGCTAGACAGATCACCTGTCACAGACTCGAGGGAGCGTTTAGGTGTCTTGTAGGTGATCTCATGATCCCAGTAGGTCCCAGTAGACTGACTGTGAACTGAGCGTTCACATCTGCCCATCGCACTTGCTCAAAATTACGACTTTGTTTCACAATATTTCCCTTGAACTTTAATGCCACCCCATTTCTCGTTTAAGACCTTCAGGAAGCTTTTAAGCACGACATGACGCAACAATGCACACCAGTACAGTTTCTCTCATTTAGAAGTCGATTTTTACGTTCTGTGTAGACATTATAGTCACTGTAGGTTTTGGTCACAGGTATTGGTATACCAACCTGATGATTTATTATTATTTTAGATGGCCTAATTGTTATTTCACTGTAATTATGAATATAACACCCATCCACTTTTTGATTTCAGGTATTCTTATAGTCTGCATATAATATGTAGCTAAGTATAAACAAATGAAATAACTGTACTCTTCCACTGATAGGCGTTCTCCACTGATCCTCGTTTTCATTCAGTAGAGAATAGAAGAGCGTATAAGTGAGTTGGCATGTGAAGCATTTAAGGTATGAGGTTGTTTGTGTAAATGTGCCTTTAAATACACTCCCAGCCAGACAACAAGTTGTCTAATAAGATGGTATTCCCAATGGTCACCAGAGCCTCGCACATTAGACCAGTAGGCTATCGCCTTTTGTCTATTTGGAGATCTGCTGGTCAAGGATGATGTCACCTTTTGCAACTTTAGCCTTCTGATGACAGCAGCACTGCCAACCCTAGTCCTCCACCACGCACTCACTCACTCACTCACTCACACACACACACACACACACACACACACACACACACACACACACACTCACTCAAGAGTCACACTTTCAAGAGTCGCAGCTGGTCAGTTTTGGGTAGCCTCCTGTTCCCACTCACTTCATAAACAGCCAACTCCAGCCTCAGCTGTTCTAGTGTGTAAGAACTAACCAGCAAACTTGATAAAATTTGTTCATGCTTCAAAATGTTCATACTTCACTTCCTCTTCTTCTTTCTCTCTCTTTCTTCCTTCATTTCTTTCTTTCTTTTTTTCTTTCTCTGCCACTAGGTAAACGGCTCAGTTAAATTGGGGCAGTTCTCCCCACTGTTGAACCAGACAGAGATAAAGAGTGTTCCACTATTGTTCCTCCACCCCCACATAATCTACTGTATCTGTCTGTGGGTGCCGTTGCCGTTGTCAACCGTTGCTACTCCATATCTGTGTAGTTTTAACTTACGGGAAGGCATAAAGCTGTCTGACATAAAAATCTGTTGAAACTAATGGAAACCTTCGGTTCAGCTTTTTTGAACTGAAGTGATTTGATCTGTCTTGTTGGGGTTTTTTGTTTGTTCTGTCTTTTTTAAGATAAAATACATTAACAGATCTTCTCCGATCAGAATGCCATACTGAGAACTCGGTGTGCTACATTTTACATTTCAGTCCTCCTTATCTGTGCACTGGTTTCTCTTTGCGGTACTCATTTGAATATTTGCAGCTTCCGTCGACCACAGTTCTGATTGCCAATAAGATACCATAACTGGGTTTTAGGTCATATGTTTGTCCTGTTTTCATGTTTTCTTTTTGTTTTAATTAGTTAATTAGTTAGTCAATTAATTAATTTTGGTAAGTTATGGCTTTGTTCTCATGACTTTGGTATTTGGTTGATCTATATTGGGGTATTTTTCACTGTCATTAAGGTCTGTCTAAAATAAGAATTTGCTTGACAATTAACTATTTATGATGAATGAACGAATTAACAAATATTCAAACGAATGAACAAATATTAATGAATGAACAGGAAGTAGGCCATTTGATTGTGTGTTATCAATGTCTGGAGGAAAAAATGCCCACAATATAATTTATTGACACTTCTTTCTCTCTTGTTTTACAGGCCAGTTGGGATGCCAAAAATGGAAAAAGTTTTCTTACACAATCCTAGTGCAGAGGAAATTAGTTTAATATCTATATCAGCAACAACTGCACATTTTCATGCATCTTTTTTTCAGAACAGGGTGAGTACAACAATCATGTGTGCCTCGTGCATAACATACGGTATATCTGTCTCATCTGAAACCCAGATCCACATATCCAAATGTTTTGACAGCATGTTCTCTCCGTGAGGCGCTAACAGATACAGTATGTGCAATAGCCAACTTTCCCCGTGAAAAGAAAAAGGTTATTTTCTCTATGACACCAAACTTTTGCAATAAAAGACTTTCTTGAAAAAAAAAATCGTTCCCTAGGTTGCTGAAAAAGTGTTTTCTGAGGTTAGATATTGGACAGCTTTCACTGTCCAATATCTTTTACCTTCTCTGGCGTCATCCTGGTCTGGGCTTGTCTTCAGCCCAGGTCATGATGATGTTTGCAGCTTCCTGTGAAAGCCACAGCACTGCTTAAGGCCGCAGCATCGCTGGCTAATAGCTAATAGCTGAACTCTGTACTTCCTCCACTGCAGCGATCAGTGTCACCTTTGACCCCAACGGATAAAGTGATCATTAAAGAGCTCAGTGCCTTTATGTTGTTTGGGATAGAGTGGTGGGGAGCGTGGATGCCCCCCCCCCAGGCCTCAGTAAAAAAGCTTAAGAGCTACTTAAAGTGTTGTGACCGCCCATGCAATGAGAGCTCTTAGTCTTGGCTGGTAATAAATAAAAGCCCAGCCCACCTGTTCCTGACACCTACGTAAATCAGCCTCTCACAGGCCCTCGGAGTCCCGCGCTCCACACACACACACACACACACACACACACACCCCTCTCTCTCCCCTTTACACACACATACACACACACACACACACCCTCTCTCTCCTTCACACAAACACACATGCGCACACACACACACACACACACACACACACACACACACACACACACACACACTTGGCCAGGCCATGTTCACCCACCATAAAACCCTAGCTCTCTCTCTCTCTCACACATGCCTCTATGTTTGGTGCTTTGACATAGGTCTGGAATGTCAGAGTTACCACTCCAGCTGTGTATGAGCTTGTGATGTTCACATGCATTAAGTGCTGTAATGAATCTGCAGTCACCCTGTACAGAGTTGGCACAGTCAGAGAAGAGAAAGTGTACTGGTGCATTTTTTTTTCCTGTGTAGGTTGTTTTTTGAGTCGCTTTGAAGGCGCTTGCATCAATGCATTGTGGATTCTTTCCTCAGTTTCTCTCTCCTCCTCTTCCTTACTCATTCTCTCTGTCTCTTTCACTCATGCTCCTGCAGATAATTCCCCCGGGGGGCAACACTTCCTTTGATGTGGTGTTCCTGGCACGAGTAGTGGGGAATGTAGAAAACACTTTATTTATTAATACATCTCATCATGGAATGTTTACATACCAGGTAAGACAGAAGGGAACCAAAGACTCCAGCTAATCTGTGTGTATCTGTCTGTTTTTGTGTGCAGTGTGTATCTGTGTGTGTGTCTGAATCTGCCTGCCTGCTTGTCTGTCTCTATCTGTGTGTGGATGTGCCTGTTTGCTTGCATCTGTCTGCATGTGTGTGTTGGTGATGTGTCTATGTGTCTGCATGTGTGTGTTGGTGATGTGTCTATGTGTCTGCATGTGTGTGTTGGTGATGTGTCTATGTGTCTGCATGTGTGTGGTACATTTTAATGAGCTGCTGGTTACCATTACACTAATATATAAAACTGTGCTAATAGTACTCCATCGTAATGACCTAATAAAGTACTCTTCATTGTGCTCTCCATTGTAGGTGTTTGGTGTGGGGATCCCTAACCCTTACAGACTGCGGCCCTTTATAGGGGCCCGGGTGCCTGTGAACAGCAGCTTTTCCCCACTTATAAATATCCACAACCCACACAGTGAACCGCTGCAGGTGATGTGTCTATGTTGGTCTGTGCTTCATACACTGTGAGCTCTTTCCAGATGGCAACATTGACCAGTCTGGTGGAGAGATTGATCCAAGTTCCATTCCACAAGTCACTGTTCTTATTCAGAAGGAGCCATTTTTGGTGTTAAAGCCTTGGTGCTCAGAAGACCTATATATTGGAAATGTAACTCTGATTCAGTGTGCAAAAATGTTAATGTTGTTATAACTTTGCTTGGGCAGTGCTGGGCAGATGAGGCTTGTAAATTCCCCACCCTCTAAGGTGTGTGTGAATGTATGTGAATGTGTGTGAAAAAGCTGAAGAACCACTGGGTTACAGAGTGTTGTTCTGCAAAGCAAGTGTCACTTTTGTGGTGGAGGAAGTGGAAATTGTAATTGACACTGGGTGGCTGAGATTCTGTCTTTTTGTTTTTTTCCCTCCACGCAGGTGGTGGAGATGTACTCTAGCGGGGGAGACCTGCATCTCGAGCTGCCCACAGGTCAGCAGGGTGGCACCAAACAATTATGGGTGAGTGCCCACATCGTGCCCCCTTAACATTACACCTGTAGCCCACTGGCATCTACTGGCTTTGTCTAAGTACATAAAATAACATTGTTATAATTGCCTCAAACTTATTTTGATTTTATGATGGCTTGTAATGGGATGTATTGCATTTCTGTGAGTACAGTTAGGCATGATGTTGCACTACACAGCTTTGCTCTGACCAGGAGCATGGCCCTTTCTCTCAGTTCTTGAGTGATCGTCCAGAGTACTTCCAACAATAGCCATGTTGTTTATATTTACCTATTGCTGTCGGTAGGTAGAAGAACAAAAGAATTTTGAACAATCTATGCCAAATAGCAAACCGGCAATACGACCTGCAGTACTCCAGTGCTTGGAAGTACTCCGGACAGTCACTTTAACAAATAGGGTACCACACTCACTTCATCAGTACCTAGCACATTGACAATTGGGGAAACTGACAGTGTCTACATTGTGTTACTGAGTCGTTTATTTTTTTTCCATTCATTCATTCTGTTGTTCTCTTTCATAGGAGATCCCCCCGTTCGAGACAAAGGGGGTGATGAGGGCCAGCTTCTCTTCTCGAGACGCAGACAACCACACGGCCTTCATCAGGATCAAAACCAACACCTCCAGTGAGGATGAGTTCTTCATCCTTCCTGTGGAGGTAGAGGTTACCTCAGGTCAGTGTCCCCTGCCGCACTTCTCCTTTTCTCCTTCATCCGCTCCACAGGCTTCACATTGCTTACAGATGTCTGAGGTGGATGGGAATGAAATTTCAGCTGGAGTGATTGAGCCACAATGTGATCATGCAACATTGTTTTTGATTTTTTTTTTTTCAACAAATGTCATTTGTTGAGTTGGCCTGTTGTGGTGAGCAGCAGGAACTGGACTTTGTTACCTTCAAAATGTGAGCAGGCTGAAAAAAGAGTTTGTTTTTTTTTATGTGATTTCAACAGTTCAAAAGTACACTTTTAAGATAATATGTTAGATAATTTAAACACATTTAAGATAATATAACATTATTCTCTGGAACTGAATAAAAATTTTAACAGGTTAAAATACATTGTAGGTGTCATATAGTATGTAATGGGTATTTTCCACCTAGCTTATTGTGCTGTTTTCTTTTACCTTTAGACTAATCTTTCTGCCTCTATCATTCTGTCTGTGTCTTTTCTCTAGCACCTGGTATATACTCCTCAACAGAGATGCTGGACTTTGGTACTCTTCGGTCACAAGGTGCACAGATTTACCATTCACTACACTACCAAATATATGTGTCCCTGAGCTCATGCGTTAAAGGGGAACTCTGGCATGTTTCAACCTTTAGCTCTGTCAGTTCAGATTGTTCAGTACTGTTGGTTGGTGGAAAGAGAATGGTTGAAACATTGACAGAGCTATCATGCTAATTGCTGTACAGGCCTATCAGCTACACAGCTATATAGCCAGAACTTATGTGCCGCTGAAGAGACTCAGTATGCCCTTATAGGTTCTGTGCAATATAGATACCAGCCTTACAGAGATAAAACGATGCCTGTTTAACTCTCTAGTTATAAATTGTATGGGCTTAAATGTTGTGTTTGCCTAAGCAGTCTGACTGATAGCGACTAATTATTACAAATAAATCACTGGGTACTGTATCTTTAGTGTGAATGTATATCATTCAACCAAGTCGGTTTGTCTCAGTCAACAGTTGAAACCATTTTTAAGGGTTTTCAGGGATTTTTCTTAGCATAGAATGAATGTAGGCTGTGTATGTCCGCAGGAAGAAAACCACTCTATCAGTCATCTGAATATAATCACAGATTTCCTCTCTACTATCTCTGTTGTTATAGATCGACCAAAACAGCTGAATTTACATCTTCTAAATTTTGGAACAAAAGATGTAACAATTACAGTAAGTGGGCTTTTTTTGCAGAGTGTGCAACTGCCCTCACCATGTCCTGTTGTGGTTTTCCTTTGTGAGCCAACAAATATTTTGTCTCTGTTTTATTTCTATCTGTCAAAGCACTGATAAATAGTACTCATGTTTTGTTTTACGACCCCCCCCCCCCACCCACCCCAAAAAAACAACTAACTTTTGTTTCAAAATTTTTCTTCTTAGAGTGTAAGGCCAACACCATCCAACGAGGCAGTCACAGTGGATTTTAAACAGATCACTCTTAAGGCAGGCGAAAGCCGAAACACCAAAGTTGCAACTATCAGTTTCAATGGTGAGGACTGAAACCTCTTCGTCAGAGATATTAACAGAAATGCTTGTGCCCTTTGAGGTTGTATTGCCAATAGAGATAGCATGCTAAATATGAGTTGCAATAGCAGTCAGGGATCTCTCCATGAACTTTTCCTTACCTCCAACAAATTTTTGGCTGGACAATCAGAGAACAGAGGGCTCTGGCATGCCCAATACTTTTAAAGTTCCCAGAAAGCATCTGCCCACAAAGGAAGCAATCGTATGCCAGTTGAGCGATTCCAGACGCTTTTGCACAAAGTGAAACGATGTGAAAGTGTTTGGTGCACCAGGCTAATTTGCATACATCTCTCTAAATAATCCCAGCAATCAAATTTCAGTTCTTCACATCAAACAAAGACATCAAACACAGACAACCACAAAGCCCAAGACTGGCCTCAGCCACCTCAAATGCAGTCTCAATAAGCCAGCCCCTGTCTGACGGGAGTTGAACTCTGACTTACATCCATAACAGAAGAGCCTCCTGTTTGTGTCACATGTCTCAAAGTCACAAATCTTCTTCTTTGTTCCCCTAAAGCATCTAAAGCACGGCAGCCATTTCAGTTTACCGGCAAAATAACAGTCAAGACGAAGGAGAAGGGCTATTCAAAACTTGAAATCCCATACCAGGCAGAAGTTCTAGAGGGGTGAGAATGCGCCTACACTCTCCACACCCACACCAGGGTTTCAGACAAGCAAATCACACAGACAGATTAAAAACAGGATCTGTGCACATTTAGAGATAAAGTAAGTCCCAAATTTCTAACTGTCATGTACCCCCTGAGACATCTATGTTATCTTTTTGCTGGTGAGAGCTGAGAACCCATTTACAGATTTATTTTGTGTACCCCTAGAACTGATTCAAGTATCCCTAGGGCTTCTCATACCTCAGTTTGACAACTGCTGAGTTTAAGGATAATGTATTGGTGCAATTAAAACAGGGATTGGGTACATTTGAGTGTAGGGATTATGCTGTATAATAGTGTAAATTTGAGTGTAGGGATTATGCTGTATAACAGTGTAGATAAAAGTAGGAATTGAGTATAATAGGCTCAATCCCCGTGTCCTCGTAAACCTGTAACCCTGAACAAACCCCTAAGTCTAAATTTGGCCAATCATCGGGTCAGGGGGCAGGATTCAACCCTTGATTATGGTGATTATGGTAGTTACTGTATATCAGTATAAATTACATTCTTGTTTACTACTGTACTGTACTGTTACAGTATGGTAACCAATATTAGTATAGCAAAAATGTAGATTGAGTACACTGACACTTTTCCAAGGGATAGTTCTCGGTGCAGGCAGACAGTTGATGTATATCACTGCACATCATGCCACCCTCATCCAGTCATTCTGTCCTGACGTGTCTCTCCCCCACCCGACCCGACCCCACCTCTGTGTTTGTCAGGTATCTGGGCTTCGATCACACCGCCACCCTGTTCCACATCAGAGACAGTCCTGTAGACCCGGTGGACAGGCCCATCTACCTCACCAACACGTTCAGCTTCGCCATCCGCATCCACAACGTCTCTCTGCCCGAGGAGGCCAAGACCATGTTTACTGTGAGTGCTGTCTCACAGTCTTACAGTGCTGTGCTGGGGAATGTGTGTGGATTGACAGTTTTAAACAGTGGGAAAAAAATAAAAATAAAATATATATATATATAAGTAAACCAGATTGAAATTTGTCAGGAGTCATATATACTAACTGAATTCATTCTGACTAGACTGAATGTCTAGATTTTGGAATTGCTTCATTCACTTGGTGTAGAAAAAGAACATGGTAGTGTGTTTTTTTTTTGGTTTGTTTTTTTTTTGGAATGTGACTGTTCACTGTATCTGTGTCTTTTTTTGCCCCGTGTTGTCACAGGTGCACAACTTTACCGGCCCGGTCCTAGTGCCCCCTCAGGAGTCCTGTTATATCTTCAGCCTCCTCTTCCAGCCAGTCCGGTCCTCTGTCCACATTGACAGCAACATCCTCCTCATCACCAATGCATCCAAGTTCCACTTGCCTGTGCGCGCCTACACAGGCTTCCTGGAGGTAGACTGCTGGCACTTGAGCTGCCTCTTGTTTGATTTAGGATTTGTTTTTTGTTTTTTATATATGTGGAATTATCACAGTGCACTTTGGCATGTGATTCCTGGGATGATTAACTCAAGGTAAGATATTTGTTTCCTGGTTCACTGAAAAAAAATGAAACTGTAGTCTTTTTTAAGAAGCCTAACATGACCTACTTTATTCAAACAGTGAAAAGTTAATCTCGTCCTACTGTTAACAGTCATTGTGTAACCGCAGGGTCTACAGCTTGTTCCAATCACTGCTATCTCTAAGCAGGAAACCTTGAGTAAAGGAAGCCTGTCACTGATTGTGTTACTGTTGCTGTGTTGAGAAATTATGTCAACCCTGTGTTTTGTGTTCTTCCCTCGAGCAGCCGCTGGTGCTGCCCCCTAGCCTTAAGGAGCACGCTCTAGACTTTGGGGTCCTCAGCGCCGCAGACACAAGCAGCTTGGTGTTGGTAGTCATCAACAGCAATCCCATAGAGGTACGCACCATGATATGTGCCATGAGCCGTCCCCTTCATACTTTATATCTCTAGTTATACATTAGGGCTCGGCAATTAATCGAAGCGACATTCAAAACCGTTAATCGACGATGATGAAATACATTTATTTATTTATATCCCTACACATGTTTATTATTAATGTTGTTATTAATTAATTAAGCACTCAGTATTAAGCACTTTTGCCCTGCCCTATTTCAGAGAACGAATGTCATGTTTCGCAAATGATTAAGAGAATTTGCAAAATATGTATTTCCATTGGTACATGTTTACTGTATGGGCACAGTACATATTCACATTTTTTTCAGCAATGGTGATTTTTTTTCAATAAAGTTATCAGACAGACCAAATGTAAGCATCTGTTTTCAAAATAATTAGTGACCAGTTTCTTGCCAAATTTGTCTGCCAAAAAGACAAACTTGCCAAATGTCATGGATACAGGCAGGCCTACGGTTTAGTTAACGTTCGTAAAATCAACAACATCTGTTTATTGATTATGTGATGGATTACTCTACTTTTCCGCATTCCTCTTTTTCTCATCCTCCAACACTCTCTGCTCTCATTTTATCCCTTCTCTTTCTCTTACTCTCTCACTCTCACTCACTCTCACTCACTCTCTCTCTCTCTCTCTCTCTCTCTCTCTCTCAATCACTCACTCACTCAACTCACTCACTCAATCACTCTCTCTCACTCACTCTCTTTCTCTCTCTCATCTCTGTCATCTTTGTCTAGCTGGAGGTGAAGTCATGGCTGGTGACGGGGGAGAGCATGTCTATGGAGCTGTTGCAGACTGAGAGGGGCAACAGGAGTGTGGCTCTGAGCCGCATGGCCGAGTTGCACAACATCTCAGCAACACACCACAAAACAGTAAGAGATGCATGCACAGCCTACACCCTGACACACACACACACACACACACACACACACACACACACACACTTCCTCTCTGGCATACAAACCCACAAGCCCTCAGAACCAGATGCAGGACTTCTCTAGATAATAACCAGCAGGCCATTGATTACCCATCCCCTCACTTCCTTTTGAGCTTTGATTTTTCAGGCTCCAAAAAGTCAGGTCTCAGTGTTTCCTCTTCCAATGACCTTGGAGAACTTTGCCAAACTATGGCGTTGGCAGGATATTGAAACTCACAGAATTCCATTGATTTTTCTTAGAGGATGTTTGTTTTGGGGGGTCGCCAGTAATCCACTCATAATTATGCAATCCTCCTCGCTCCCTTTAGCCTTATAAGGGAAAAAAACTATCAACCACAGCCACCAGACCTACCTATTGACTATATATTTATTTATTTATTTTTTAAAGTTACATCATCCAACCCTGTTTAGTGCGTGTTGTAAATTAGCTTAGGCAATTAGCTCATACCTGTATTTGAACATTAGCCTTAAACCTCAAAACAAAAAAAAATCAGCCACAAATCTCCGTGTCTAACCATTATAAAATTAGTTGGTTTCTGAGTAGGATCATCTGGAAGTGTCTTGGATTGGCTTCCTAACCCTGCAGGCCTGCCAGCAAGGAGCTCTATGGGACAGCAGTTGTCTATGGGGGAATAATTGCCCCCCTAGTTTCTGGTTTCAGAAAGGGGCAGATGACACAGCAGAACAATAGATAGAGACACACAATAGAGCCTTTGACCCAGCTCGGTTGTGTCGTCATGTGTCTGTATATTACAAGCAGAGCAGTGTCTTTTTTTTTTTTTTTTTTTGTGACCCCTCCCTCCCCCCCAAGACATTCAGACAGGCGTTTGACATTTGTGTTTACTCCAGAAAAGTGGGTGGAAGCCAGTTTGATGCCTGTGTCTCTGTCTGTGTGGATGTGTTATTTTGTGTGTCTGTGTGTGTGTCTGCTTTCTTAGGTTATACTGGCCTCTGGCTACTACGCAGCTTTCCGTGTCACACTGGTGGCCGAGGGCCTGGAGGGTGCGTATGATGGAGCGGTTCATATTACCACCGACTATGAGGTATGTGACCAGGCCAGTGTCTCCTGTCTTCTACCAGTGACTCACATTCCTTTTAACAGGAACTTCATGTGCGCTTCTTTGTGTTTCAGATATTAACCATTCCAGTTAATGCCGTCATAGCAGTGGGGACTCTCACCAGCTCACCAAAGCACATTGTTTTACCACCCTCATTTCCGGTAGGTTCTCTGTAATGCACGTATGTGGGAGTACTGTATGTATGAACAGACCATGATTATGCTGTTATGACTTGAAAGACCAGGTCACATTGATCTCAATAGATGAACTAAAACAGAGAAGTTGTCTGAAAATGTTTGCCAGTAGTTCACATGAGTGATTAAAAATGACTTCCAATTTTTTTCAGTTGTGTGAATAACTTCACAAAGTCCACGGCGCCAAGAACTTGAAGCGAAGTTCTGATGAAATAGCTGCTGAAAATACAGAAAACCATTTTGCACGTCACATATGCTTGTGTGTTGACCGTAGTTCTTTATAAGTTTAAGAGTACCTCTGTTTCTAATCATCTTAGCTTAATCTAAACACACTTACCCCAAAGCCATACCATAAGCCTCTTAAATGAAAAAAAAAATTGTTGTTATTATGATCAGTTTCAGCACAGCACACTGTCACTTGTCAGTTAGCAATGCAAGCGTTGATGGTTCACGGGGTGAGGCTTAAGGTCGTTGTTGTTGTTGTTGTTGTCGTCGTCCAGGGTAAAGTGGTTCACCACGGCTTCAGCATCTTCAGCTCCTTCTCACAGCGGGTACGACTCCAGCAGCCTATACGCTCGCTCAGCAAAGACACCTGCTTCTATGCCAAGCGCCTGCGCAGCAACAAGGATGAGCTGGAGCCCAGGCGCAAGTCCAAGGTCTGAGCTACAGCCCTGTTCACCATGGGAAAGTCCCATTTAGGGCAGGTTCAGACTCATTACAACGTTGGACGCATTTGAGTAATCATTTTAATCAAGGGGGGGGGGGGTTAATGCTACAGGGTCCCTGGTCTGTGGATGCGTTAGGCATAAAGCAGCAGTTTTGCAGCAGTTTGGTGTCAGTAAAGATAAACCTTTGTTTAAGATGAATGTAAGTTCCCCATGTTCTGAGGATATTGGTGGGAAAAGTAGAACTACTCGTCCAAGTAGTACATGTGGTAAACAATGTTTTCATCTGTGTTTGAACATTTATGGGTAAAAGACTGTTTAATAGTTTTGGGAGCAGTTAATATACAGTTGACCTGGCTGTTTCAGCACTTTTAGACAGATGCTTTATTTCAAACGTTTTTGTTTGTTTTGTAGGTAGCAAATATTTATTTTGATGCTAGTTCACAGTGTGGAGAGCACTGCTATGTGGGAATACCGTTTATACTCAAATGTAAGTGCCACCATTTTTGCCCGATCCTTTTACATGTCCTCATACCCATTGCCAGGAACCTGCCTAAGTCATTATTTAAATGAAACACTGGTCTTTTTGTTCCCTCTAGCGGAGTCCAGACCTCATGGTTCAGTTATGCAGGAGGACATCTGGGACGCGGATGTTGACTTGCACCAAAAACTCCTCAGAAGGTGGAGGGAGTTGAAAGAACAATCAGGGCTAGAGTAAGTAACACTGCACAGAGGTGTTTGGTCTCTGATGTCTCATGAACTCAAATGCAAAAAAAAAATATAACACAAAAAGAGGCAATTTATAGACCACAAGCCAAAAGTTTGGATCAACCCTGGGATTATTACCTCCGCCAAGGAGGACATGTTTTCGCCAGCGTTTGTTTGTTTGTCTGTTTGATAGAACCGATGCATCCTTTTTCAAAAACACTACAATCAGTCTGGGCCCAGACGCCTTTGAGTATACACATCGATGTATGCAGTTGTATGTACCTATACAATGTAGATTATTAGCCGAACAGCAAATCAAACACAGCAGTGATTTATTTTATTTTTTTTAAACCTGATCAAATAAACAAAGTCATGTATCGACCACACCAATTTATTACCAAACGTGTGTTTTGTTAAACTTTAATTATGATGAATCAAATCAGATTACAGGTAAGACATAACAACAAATGAGAATGAGGAAAAATAAAGCTGAAGAAATATGGCATAGAATCTATGAACCACACACACAAATACACATAATACACACATTTATATCTTGTGGATGCTTCTTTGTGTGTCTTCTCTGTTAATTCTCTGCCTATTGAGACTGATGTTTGGCCAACTGTGGCATTTCTCTGTTGGCAGAGTGGAAGCCATCTTTGAGGTGAACACAGACCTCCAGAAGAATGTTCAGACCAAAGTCACTGCCCAGCTCACCTGGCCCATGCTAGTCAACTCCTCTCAGCATATCTACTTTCCTCTAACCAACACCAACAGCTCATCCGTGAGTCGAGACATCTCTCACACACACACACACACACACACACACACACACACACACACACACACACACACACACACACACAGATGAATACACTGACTTTCAAACAAGTTTGGCTTCTCCCACCTTCTGTTTTTTACTGACACACACACACACACAGACACACACACACACTTCCCCACCCAGTTTCACTGACTCACACAGCACATTCAAACTCCTCAAAGATATGTTGGCTGTGTAGTTGTCACTGATACATTGCTTCAGGCTGAAGTTGCAATGTGATGCCCCATGAGAACATGCCCACACGTGTTTGTAGTGATGTCTTTGCTGGGTGGGTTTCCTCAGGAGGAAGAGGTGGTGCTGGAGAATCCGGCCGACGTGCCTGTCTACGTACAGGTGCTGCCCCTGGCCATGTACCCTAACCCCTCTGTGTTTACCAGGAAACTAGCCGAAAGGTACCAGATCAAAACACACACACACACACACACACACACACACACACACACACACTAGAGCACTTTTGGTGGATCTTTCTTCAAGTTCTTTCTAGTCCTTGTTTTTTTTTTCCTTTCATTTTTATTCAGTTTTTCTCTCTCTCCAGGTTTCCACTTGGGGACTTATCCAATATTAACATCAACACAAACACACTGGAGTTCCAGGTTCATAAAAATCACGTAAGTATCTTTGACTCACATGTGCTCAAAGTGGCCCTGTAGGGATGTCATGATGCATAAATGCATAACTGTTAAATGCATAAATGTAAATGTAAATGTCACAATGGCTGTTATTATTATTATTATTATTATTATTATTATTATTATTATTATTGGTGGTGGTGGTGGTGCTATTATTATTATATGATTTTGTAAGGTCTCATTCATCATTCATAGTCACACAGAGCATCATTTGTAGAATTTATTTAAATCAGTTCATTGCTGACAATGTTTATTTCTTCTCTATGTTTGTTTGGTTGATTCTCAGCCATTAGGCTATGTCTGGTATACTCCAGCTGATAAGAAAGGTCTTCTGTTTTGTCTTGTTTGGTAGTCCTCAGTGGCAAAGACTGGGACGGGCTTTGTGGAAGGTTCTGTACAACCCTTCCTCTACAACCTCCTGTTGATGCCTGGAGAGGCCAGGTCCCTGACAGTGAAGTTCAGCCCCTCCAAAAGCCACAGTGTTTCTTCACTGCTGGTCGTCAGGTTGGTGTGTGTGTGTGTGTGTGTGTGTGTGTGTGTGTGTGTGTGTGTGTGTGTGTGTGTGTGTGTGTGTGTGTGTGTGTGTGTGTGTGTGTCTTAGTAGGCTCAGTAGGCTTGTGTGGGCCTGCCTCCACACATTGCTAGTGATGAAAATGGGGTGCCACTGCTCATCTACCAGAGAACATCTAGAGTCTAGACTCTGAACCCAGATATGGAGTTGAGCTGGGCAATGGAGCTTGTCGGAGCTGTTTTGACTTTGTGTGTGTGTGTGTGTGTGAGAGAGAGAGGGAGGGGGCGGGACGGAGAGAAAGCGAGTGAACCCACTGAACCTTGGGCAGGATAAACATAGCTTTCTCTGTCACTGGTGAGTTTGGCTGTATTCAGTGAAGAAGGCGAACCACAGTAGTGCTCTCTGTACACACTCAATTGGCCTCACAGTGTGAGGTGAGAAACTGAGCCATGTTGTGTGTGTGTGTGTGTGTGTGTGTGCGCGCGCACATGCCCCCTCTGAGGTTAATCCTGTCAGACTCTTGGCTAGGCATTGTAGCCACACAGAGGTGGCATTGATGGTGGCACATATTTAATGTTGTTTCTCTCTGTCTCTCTCTCTTTCTCTCTGCAGGAACAATCTGACAGTAGTGGACGTGATTATGGTTCACGGCCAGGGCACCAGCGAGAGCCTAAAGCTTGGGGGAAAGGCTCCAGGGTCTAGCAGTTCTCTCAGGTTCAGGATGACTGAAGCGCTGCTTAAAGACTGTGAAAGTGAGTAAGGCTCGGAAGCCACTTGTCAAAACAGAACTGGAAAACTATGTAATCCAACCTCACCCCAACCACACCTTCACACACACATGCATACACTTACATTTTAATTACACTCACTCATTCATACACACACATTTTAATCACACTCATTCATTCATACACACACATTTCAATTGCACTCATTCATTCTCTTGTGTGTATTATAAATCACATTAAATGATTAAAGACAACTCTCCTGTTGATGACCAATAGGCTATTTGGCTTCCCAAATTTCCACCCAAATTTTTCTCTTTCTCTCTCTCTCTGTGCTGTTTACGTCAAGAGTCACCTTAATTGCCTTTGGACGTTTCAGACTTGTTGTTGCTTAGGTATTTTGTGTTTTAAATGCTTTGTGAATAAATGCTACTACTACTCTCTCTGTTAGTCAAAACCAGGGAGCCCAACTTCACACTGCGCCGGAGTTTCCGTCTGGAGAACTCGGGCCAGCTGCCGCTCCACATCCGCTCCCCGCTCATCAGTGGGCAGGCCTGCGAGGGCTACGGCTTCAAAGTCCTCAACTGCGAAGAGTTCGTAGTCAAGCCGAACGTCTCCAGGGACCTCGTCATCCTGTAAGTGTTCATCGCCGTCGTCAGATCCCCATCATCATGTCAAAATCTTTTTGTTTCTTGAATGAATAAGATGGTCACATGGACGTATAGTTCATGAGGTGTGAATGGTAGCAGAAAAGTAGGTCAAGTGTGTGTGAGTTAGGATTTTAGGAGAGAAAAATGTGGTCAAATTTCCAGGCCCTGAGCAAACAGCACCTGTCAAAAATGGCTGTGCATTGCGGCCTGAAGGCTATTAATACCCATCAGGGGAAAGTGTGTGTGTGTGTGTGTGTTTGTGTGTGTGTTTGCGCACATACACCTGTGTGTGTCTAATGGGATGAACCATCTCTCTGCCATCTCTCTGACACACATACACACACACAGATACACACACTCTCTACCATGCGCACACACACACATACCCCTCAGGTGAAGTAGTCACAGTAGCTGATGAATAAAGACCTCCAGAGAAAGCAGGCAAAGAGAACGTATCACTAAGAGTTAACTTGAGGTAGCCTCCTCATGCAGAAACAAGTGTCAGAAGAACAAGATTTGTTCTTTCAGAATCTTTGTCAGCAAACACATATTTATGCATGTGTGGATAGGGGTTTAACCTTTATGTTGAAAATGTTTTTTTGTGAATTGGACTTTGTAACTTTACAAACATTGCAACCATTTAGTGCATAGATACCAAACTTGTAACAAAGTTATCTGATCCAAGTTCCTCTTTCTCAGTTTGACAATCCACATAAGCTTGTCTAACTCTGAAGACTAACTGTAAAATGATGTTTACTAGAGGGGTGGGGTTTAGCTAATGAAATCAGGCTTTTAGTGCATGAGGCACAAAGTCTGCACCATCAGACCCCCCCCCACACACACACACAAACACATCAACAAAATCCACCACACTACTTCAACTTGTAAAAAGTCACCATTTAACACTAGAGGTTTCTTTGTGTTTTTATGCAGATTTATGTAACCATTTAGCATTTTTTCCCCTCAATCCCAGTTGCTTTGACTCAGTCCAGACCTCCTCACCCTCTCTTGTGCCTGAACAGGTTTACACCAGACTTTACATCGTCGCGGGTGACCCGGGAATTGAAGCTGGTGTCGGCGGGGGGGTCACAGTTCATCTTCATGCTAAACGCCTCGCTGCCCTACCACATGCTGGCCGTGTGCACAGACATGCTCCCTCGACCCAACTGGGAGCTGGAGCTGTACATTGTCGTCTCCCTTATGATGAGGTCAGACTCATGATCATCATACAATATCATACATTCATGATCATATACAATCATGATATACATTCATGTATACCCTCAACCAACACCCCTGTCACTGGCAATGAGAAATACAGGCTCAATGCAGCTAGTTGGTGTAATAATAGTAATGTTTTAACAGTTCCAATTAGAAATGTAGTTAGCAGTTATTTCCCTAAAACAAATTATCTTGAACACAAGATCCTCCTCCTCATTGGCATGGCAAATAAAAAACTATTAAAGAAAAATGGCAAATACATACTGTCTAGCTTTCCTGTTAGTCAGGTATGGATTGATGTTGACATGTTTCAAACAAATAATACTAGATGTAGTAGCAAGACCATTACATTATAACACTCCATAATTCACTCTGGCACCGAACCTTTACTTCAGCATAATCACACTCATTCACTCAAATACACACATTTTAATCACTATTATTCACTCAAACACACACATTTTAATCCCGATTATTCACTCATACACACACATTTTAATCACTATCATTCACTCAAACACACACATTTTAATCACTATTATTCACTCAAACACACTCATTTTAACTGTGCTCATTCACTCATACACACACATTTTAATCACACTCAGTCACTCATACACATTTTAATCACACTCATTCACTCATATACACACATTTTAATCACCCTTATTCATTCTCTCATGTAACAATTATTACTAGATGAAGCAGCATGACCATTACCACGCATTGTAAAAGTTCACTCTTGATCATGTTTTTAGCAGGTGATGACCAAAATATCTAATCTGATTGTGATTTCATAGGAAATGTAAAGTTAACAAGTTAATACAAGGGTGAGGTCAGTACATGGTTTTGTTTTTTTAGTTTGCCTACAACACTGACCTGAGGTTTATACATTATACAGCATCTTGTATTCGGGGAAAATTATGGCACTGTGTTGTATAACCACAAGCTGGGATGCCTGTTTATTAGCACTGAGTTCTCTTGTCCTTGTCCTTCTTTTTCACAGTTTTATGTTCCTGGTAGTCATTGGCACAGCCTACCTGGAGGCCCAAGGCATATGGGAGCCATTCAAGAAGCGGCTGTGTTTGGAAACTAGCTCCTCCTTGGACCCAGGGAGGCCATTTGATCTCAGGGATATTGTGCGAATCAATGCAAAGTAAGTCACTGACATGAAAGCAAGATGGGGACCCTTTGTGTAAAAGGGACTCCAGGCAAATCTATAGACACTGGGCTTAAAGAAAGTCCTAAAACTAAAACTGCATTCCAAAACTAGAACTAACTGTAGAAAATATTCTGATAGCCACAACCTGCGTAAAAAGAATTGCACAACTGAGATAGGGATATCTATTGCCACTGAGATTACTGGTCTGACCTTTGTCTTGAACACAATATCCTCCTCCTCATTGGCATGGCAAATAAAACACATGGCAAGAAAAATGGCAAATACATACTGTCTAGCTTTCCTGTTAGTCAGGTATGGATTGATGTTGACCTGTTTCAAACAAATAATACTAGATTATACATTACATTACAACACTCCATAATTCACTCTGGCACCAACCTCACCTTTACTTCAGCATAATCACACTCATTCACTCAAATACACACATTTTAATCACTATTATTCACTCAAACACACACATTTTAATCACTATTGAGATAGGGATATCTGTTGCCACTGAGATTACTGGTCTGACCTTTCCTGTGTGTGTGTTTTACAGCTTGAATGATTACAGCGATGTGAATCAGAACTCGACCAGAGGAATGTATGGGTCCGGGGTTGGAGGAGGTCGGTCTGGAGGTCGTCAGGCTAATGGACGGGCCTCGGCCGAGCCCAGCGAGGCTCGGTTCCGACAGAGCTCAAGTCGCTCAACAACTTTACAGTCTTCCTCTTCCTCCTCCTCATCCTCTTCCTCTGCTAAAGAGAGCAGTCTGAGCCAGCTGACCAACCGCAAAACTCGCAGCAGTGGTAATAAACAGCAGCAGCCTCCAGGGCCCAGCCTGGTGGAGGAGTCCAACACAGCTCCACGGGGTCCCAGGGGCCTGTCCTCAGAGGACCAGGACTACAACAGCCTCCTGATGGCTATGGAAGGTGACTTAGAGCGGCCCGAGTCCCCCTCCGGAGAGCAAAGCTCACACCAGTCCTCACAAAACAAAGGTGTGACTCAATACACACACACCTTGCTAACCAGATACCAGCTTAGTTGGTTGCCAGTGGAAAATTGCATTGCAACGAACAAAGTTGCTAACTTAATTACCAACTATTTCATTTTAGGAAGTGTACCCCTAGTGAATGGAAGTCTGAATTTTTTTTTGTTAACTCAGGCCTTTCATAACCTTGTTTGACTCTGAACATGTGCTGTTTAAATGTGCTGGTTAGGTTGATGAAAGCAGCTTTGTAAAGAATCCCTTGTGAAGAACTGTATTGTATTCTCTATAGACAGATAAATAGAAACTTTATTCATCAGGAGGGAAATGAAGGGTTTACCTGAAGAAGTGGTGTAGAGAAGACTTGTCACATTTATGAAATCAGTAAAAATATCTATTTAAAATATAATATATTTTTTAATCTAAAATATAATATATTATCTATCTAAAATATATAAATTAGCCTAAATACGAATGTTTGCTTTTGCGTGCATGTACAGTTTTGGAAAGTAAAGGGAAAGTAAAAAGCAAAACCAAAGCTCAGAAGAAGAAGGACGAGAAGGAGCGCAAAGCAAAGGGAAAGACTCCCGGAGAAGACCTGAAAGAGGTGCTAGCGGACAATGACGACAGCTCCTCAACCACCACAGAAACATCAAATCCAGACACAGAGGCCAATATAAAAGAGGTGCCATAAGTTAAAAGTTCGATAGCATTTTATTTATTTTAAAAAAATCTGACTCTGATTGCATGTTTTGATCTTGTTCTCAGGAGCCAGTTAAAAAGAAAGGCCGAACAACAATCAACCAGGAAAAAGACAAAGAAGAAGCACCTGCCTCGTCCCCTAAACCCAAAAACAAAAGACAACAAACAGCAGTTAAGAAGGAGCCTCAACCTGATAAATCAAGGTCAGCCCTTAAAGGTCACCCTAGATAAGTATGGCTGGTTAGTGACTGAGTATTAGTGCATCTCTATGGGTAGTGAGGTGCTCAGCACTGCAGTTACTCTGGGGACAGTGGGTTGGAAATTGTGGGTTCGAGTCCCAGCTGCCACTGTTGTGCCCTTGAGCAAGGCACTTAACCCTAAGTTGCTCTAGGGGAGACTGACCCTGATGTAGTTGATAGTTAAAATGTAAGTTGCTTTGGATAAAAGCTAAATGCATAAATGTAAATGTACTCTTCTGTCTGTTTCTGCAGCTCCCTGGAGCTCCCCTATGTCACCCCCTTTGAAAATAAACAACGAAAGACCTTCACCCCCAAAGCTCTGATGCAGTCAGCCCTCAACGTGATCCCCAAACCAAAGCCCTTTCAGAAACCGAGATGTAGGTGTCACCACTGGGTCTTGGGCAGCACATTTTGTTTGTTATCAACCTACAGGGTTTTACTGTTCATCTTGAAATGGAGAAAACTGTGATTTCACATTTGTGCTACTGAAGTTGAGATTTTGACATTTGTTATCTTGATATTGAATTTATATTACTGATGTCAATATTGAGTCGTTAAGATCTGCAATGTTGATGTGTAGATGTTGACATCTGTGTTATAAGAGTTGTTGATGTCTGTGATTAAAATGTTTACTCCATCCTTCTGCGTGTGTCCCCAGTGCCCGGCAGCAAGACAGAAGATGTCCGGCCTTCTCCCCTCAACAGGTTCTTCCCCAACAGCTCCCTGCAGGACCTGGGTCATAGCAGTGGTTCAGAGGGGGAGAAGGAGTCCCCCCCACCAGAGTGGGACCTTCCCATTCACAAATCATCCATAGACCGTAAGTCTGACACCAAGGGAGGGGGAGATTTCTAAGTATGTGGTTAAGTGACAATCTTGGTAAGTTGCTCAATCAAAGTAAGTTAAACCAGAGATGGCAATGTAGTAATAGGAGGGGTCCACTGCTTCCTTCTCTGAGCAAACCAAAGCCACATCACCAATAGCCAAAACGACTACATTTCTAGGAGTTTTACCATCAGCTCTGGGTCGACTTACCTGGGTTTGAGCCTGCTGGCCCCTGCTTATTAAAAACAAACAAACAAACAAAATACAAACCAGTAAACTTTCCGGGGTGAGACATTCACTCTTCCCCCTTGATCTCCCACATGCTCTCCTCATTGGTGCAGAAGCAGACAGCCTCCAGCAGATCTCCCTACAGACCATGTATGCGGACTCCATCCTGAAGAGCTCCTCCAGGACCTGCTCCCCTCCCCTGCCCGTCACCTACAGCACTGTGAGCCATACCAGCAGGTACAGCCCAATGCATAACAGGAGTGTGGGTCTGTGTGGGTCTGTGTGTGTGTGTGTGTGTGTGTGTGTGTGTGTGTGAGTGAGTGAGAGACCATTATATACAAGGCTACACTAAAATGATACAGAAAAATATCAGTGGGCTTTTTTAGTACACTGATTTCACAATGAAATTCCTTAAATACGTGCTAAATGTAAGACCATGTAAATTAAAGATTATGTTTCTTGATTGGTAATGCGAGACAAAATCAAACACTGCTTTTTCAGCAATGCAAGTTTCAAAAAGGCCCCTGGGAACAAGCTGACCAAGTCCATTGCCCAGCCAGGGAAGAATGGCAACCCCACCTTCGCTGCTGTGGCTGCTGGTTATGACAAGAGCCCAGGTGAGCTGAAAAAATGACAACCGACAATGACAACAAAACATTGTTTTTAACGGAGCAAAGCTCACTGGAAACGTCTGCCGCACAGGTTTCGAAAATTGTTCTAAAACCTTCACGTCAATTCCATAGAAATGGCTTTTTCTGTTTTCTATCAAATTCATGTATTGTTTTGGTATTTCTGACTGTTAATAAGTTAATAATACCGTTTGTTGAAAAAAAAACACTTTTCTTCACTTAGCAACCATTGCCAAACAAAACAAAAGTAACTAATGCTAGATCAATGATCTAGCTCATATTTGGCTAATAAGAACTGAAAATTTAATTGCATAGTAACATTCACAAAGCAACTGTCGAGCATTATAGCATTATAACAATGTGTTTCTCTTATTGTTATGCCTTAAAGTAGCTCTAAATTGTATAATTTTGCTGCATCTTGATGGCAGCACTTGGAAATGGATGGAATGAATGGAAATATCAGATTGTTATATGTATTCCATAATCTGCATCTGTCCAGTGGGTGCTGGCCTTCAGTCTTTTGCAGGATAAGTCACCTAGAGTAACTTGACACCTTGTGTAATTCTCTGTGTATATGGGTGTTTGTGTGTGTGTGTGTGTGTGTGTGTGTGTGTGTGTGTGCGCGTGCGTGTGTGCGTGTGAACCACAGGCGGAAGTGGCGGAGGAAGGTCTGATTGCTTTGGAAAGGGTTCGCTACCTCATTTCACCTCAGTCCAGAATGACCGCTCAGAAAGGTAAGCTTTACAACCCAAACCATGAATCACTCACACACTTATACACACACACACTATGATCTCTTCATTCCCTTTAGTTGTGAATTCGCACATACAGACACATAATGTGCAAATCACACATAATGATGACGCAATAATTCCTTCGTTCCAGCTCTGGATTATGGGCTAGCTCCAGTTCCAGTAGTCAGGGTTTCACCTCGACCAACTCCTTCTCTGCATTTGGACCGAACAACCCATTGTCTGAAGGTGAGGGGCTGGATTTGTTGGGTACAGCGTAGAGGGAGATGATTTCAGTACAGCCATACAGAGGGGTTTATTATTTCAGTAATGTCAGTTTCAGTACATTGTCCTTCATCTCTACAGAGAAATTAAACGTATGCACTTCCACTTTAATGTGTGTGTGTGTGCGTGTGTTGGTCTCAGTATTCAATGGTATAGGTTTACCAAAGAGCTCTGAGCCACAGCAGAGCTGGTCCGACTACACCCCTGCTCCGTCCTCCTCCATCTGGGACATTGATCCAGTGAGCTCCTGGCCATCCACCACCACCACCGCAGGCTCCTCGGCTGCCCCCACGACAGTAAGATACACTGCCACACTTCTGGCATGTAATGAATGTGAAGCCTGTGTTTGAATGGATGATTCAGATCCTAGATTAAAATGAAAGCATCTTGGACTGGGCCATAGGCGTTGCAGAGCTATTAAACGTCCAGTTTCAGAAATTGAAAAAGTCCTACCACATATTCGTTTTAGCCATTCATCAAGCCAGCTGATTCTAGTTTGCAAAACTTCTCAGCAAAGTATAGTAAAGGTGTAGTAGTTAGTGGAATTCCCAAAGTTACATGGAAGGACTTTCACTTTCTAAAGACAGACTTTTACATTTTCATGGGTATGATGGCAATGCAAGCATCTATCTGAAGCACATCTCTAGTCTAGTCTACCCCCCCCCCCCACACACACATACACACACACACACACACAGATCTTTCACTTGGTTAGTTCAGTGTTCATAGCTCAGTCCATGTTAGGAATGGCAAGAATTCAAACTTTTTTTTTTTTTTTTTTTTCTGTCAGTCCATCCTGGGTCAGTCCCGCAACCCCTGGGCCACCACTGCCCCGTTCAGCAACTCCATCTGGTCCACAAGTGGAGATCCCACCCTGCACTCCTTCACCACACCTACCTCCTCCACTCTCACCAACCTGGTCAGCCACACAGCGCCTCCTGCCCCCCGCACACCATCTGACCTCGGTCGCTCCTACAACTCCAACCCCTGGAGCTTGTGGCCGCCATCGGCAAGCCAGTGGAACCCCAACCCCTGGCCGAGCAACCCGAACAACAACAACGGCAACTGACACCCCGATGACAGCTGCGTTTTGGACACCCTCAAAATGAAAGCAACAGAGCGAGAAAGAGATGCAAATCATGATTCTGCAATTTAACTAAGATGGAAAGAAATTGTTTATTTTTTTTCATGAAACCTGAGAAGTATGCATTCCTCTGATCAAATCATTTTATTATTTGAGCATTATATGGTCTTTAGTTTTATTTGTCAGAGGAAACCGCCAACAGATCATTTAAAAACAGAGTAATTCAAGTCAAATGGGATGTTTTTATTTTATTTTTTATTTTTTTGACACAACACAGTATTGCTGTTGGAGACAGTATTACTGATTTAAACAATCCATTTTGTGGCACTCCATTCTTTGTCAGACACGTTATTGTGGCTTTTTTAAGTTTGTTTTGACCAAAGATTCTAGAGTGCTCTAGAATCTTTGGTTTTGACCATTGTGATAAATTTGTTCGTAATGACAGAGAAGGAAGAGGTTTGATAATCCAGTCTATTTAAAACAAGTCTGCTAACTGTTATCCTGGTCTCTCCAGGCAAAACATGCATCCATTGAGATTTTAATGGGCTCCTTAAAAATAAAGTTTCTGTTTTAATTGGCTTTTATTGTTGTGGGAGAGAAGCGAGAGAAATAACACTTAAAGTATGTTTGAAATTGTGTACTGTATGGTGCTTACAGTTTGTCATCTGGAGTGGAAGTAGAAGCAATCAGTCTTGAAATAAAATCATATCAGACTGAGCCTCTTGGCCTTGATTCATTTATTTTGTGTACAACACTGCTACAAAATCAAAACTGCACATTCAGGGCCAGCTTGCTGGAAAAAAAGAAAGCCTAGTTCTGGACTGAAAGGACACTTCAATTGATGAAGATCTCCACTGAAAAGGAGATGTTAGGAATAGGGCTTAATCCGTGTCAAGGTTTCCAGCCCAGTGTTTCAGAAATAAAATAACTGACTGTAAGATCTGAAATGTGATGGACGGACCTTGAGATTAGAGGTTTAGAGGTTTTTCTTCCCCCTTATGGTCTACGGCTGTTGGAGTGAAGCCATTAGTAGCTGACTAAACTTCGCTAGGTCACATGTTTTCATGACGGATACGCAATGGCTCTTCTTCAGTATGCCGGTGTGATCCAGTGCCATCATCCCTCGGCCCAAAGCCCCCTGAAGCTCCACACGAACAGAACACTCCACGCACTCCAGCACAAAGCTGGGGTCAATGCATGCCGCCACTGCATAAGCATCATAGGGCACAAAGCCCTGGCCAAAGAGCACGTCTCTTTTATTCACACCAAATTCCCGAGAGAAAGCCCAGCACTTGGATGTGATGGTCTTCATAAAATGAGCCGCAGCATGGTCTTGGTTGATCATCTTCTCAAAAAAGTCCTGAATGTCATTGAAAAAGGACATAGAAAGATATTGGAGAAAGCTAACATTATAACACAGACACTAAGAAATAAGTTCATGGTCGGAAAAAAAAGAAAAGAAAAAACTTACCCATGGGAGCTTATTCCTGCAAGTAAACTCCCATGTTGCAATATATGTAGGACACATGTATTCTTCCAAAACAACATATGCAGACTCTGGATCCATAACAAAGTTGAATTCTCCACATACTGACACATTCCCCTTTCCTGTTGACAGCAACAGTTGTCAGGTAAATATTAACTGTATAGTCTAAACATTAAAGGCAGGGTCAGCTGAACATCTCATTTTCCATTATGTTTTTTTAGCAAGTGATTTTTGTCAAAAACAATACCTAGGTTATATTTGAACTAATACCAAATGAAACACAAAGGAGAGGTAGCTCACCCCTCCCTTCCGTGCTGCTGGAGAAACACAATGTTTTGTTAATGTATCAGAGGCAGACTGCCTCCCATTTTGTTTTCCATTTAGAGATCCACGGCTGTATAAGACCATTTTTTAGTGTTTCATGAGAAAGGAGAGTCAGTGAATCATATTTACTGAGTGAGTGTTACCAAAACTGTTTACAAATCACTTTGTATTGTGTATGTACCCCACCTCTGTACATTATTGGCATGTCCTGTGTCATGCTTTCTCACCCTCCATGTTTCCTCCCATGATAAAAAGATCTTTCAACTTCTGAGGAAATGTTGGGTCCAGTCTGATTGCCAGAGCTAGGTTGGTCAAGGGACCAAGGGCTACAAGGGATACCTACACATGACATGTACATTAATAACTCTCCTTAGCCACAAGAGGGCGCTCCTTTACATTCATGTCTTTCTAACAGTGGTTACCTGTCCAGGGTTCTCGGACACCAGTCTGACCATAGCAGTGACAGCATGTTCTTGCTGGATCTGGTCTTTCCAACCTACTGGATCTTCAGCATTCAAAACGTCACCAAGACCGTCTGTACCAAAGTGGTCCTTCAAGGTGTTGAAGGCTCCGACCAGAGGACCGGCTAACCCTCTGAAGACAGGGATCTGGAAGACCATATTGCTATTAGAGGATTAGTTAAGTAAAAAAATTATTCGGGCAGCAAAATAGAACCCACCTCATTGCGCTTGCAAACAGACAGCACCCGCACGACGTTTTGGCACACATAATCAACAGTGGTATTTCCAAAGCAGCAGGTGATGCCCAAAACCTTCACGTTGGGTTGTGCCAGTGCCACCATAATTCCCTGGGCATCGTCAATGCCGCAGTCCGTGTCAATGATTAGAAGTTTCTGAGACATGCTTCACCCTTTCAAACGTTTCTCTGTAAGCACAGTAACGTTATAATGGACAGCAAAGACCTATGTGACAACATTCTTTCTGTTGGTGTCAAAAGTCTGATAAGTAGGTAACATTAGGGTATTCCCGTTAAAAAAACATGTCCCTTGCACTTTGACAGTTGAATTATTGGTTGATTATTGGTAGTTTAACTTGGCTAGTGGAGAGTAGCTACGGAGTTTCCGGGTCATTTTTGTGTGTTTACACTGAATAGTCTATTATAGACATTTTTGGATTCTGCGCAAAGAAACAATGTGGCGTTCGGCCGATGGAATTCTCTGTAATTTGGGTTACAAATAACACCAAAGTAGTTTACCGTATTCTCTAATGAATTCTCTTACGAAACTAACGAAACGAAGCAGTATTGTTAAAAGTTAGCCCAAACACACTGACAGAGTTTACGTTATCCATGCTGCAGTGATTTTGAAATGATATTAAGTTTTCCAACTGACTTCAAACATACCTCATACTCTTGAGTAACACGAGTAAAGTTTGAGAATGGGAACTAGATACTACAGTTGCTTTATTGCAGCTTTAATCATAGCTTTTTTCCAATGGGTTATGCCAAAGTCCTGCCTCTGGTAAGGCTACATGATATGTGAGTAGCGCAAACTGGTTTCAGATTAGGGGAAATTTATGTCGTCAGGTCCTAGTGTCCTCTCTTCAACAACCTGTTCAAAGTGCCTTCTGCAGATACGTTCTAGAACAAGGGAGGTAACAATAGCAACCTGGGACAACTCAGCAGAGCGAAAGGGACATGAACGAAAGAGTCGCGTGTTTTTTTTCATGAAAGAAAATATCATTATCATGAAAGAAAATAGTACTGAATGTAATTTTAACGAGGATCTAGAACGCCATTCTACGTTGTCTCTGATTGACTGTGGAGATGCGTGTTGTGACATTGATGAGTCTGATCTAGACCTTAGTGACTTTGGTGCTTGGTCCTATTGCTACTTCCCAATCGCAGACAGACCGTTCTTGGAAATCAACACTGATCAAAGAAAAAGTGGAGCTGGGACAAGAAAAACCCTTCAGTCCAAATACTGTGATATCCCTGCAGTATATATTGATCGATATAAATGTAACAGAACTCGCTGCATTCAGCGTCCCCAAAGCCAAAGCAAAGAAGTGAATCGTGACAACAATTTGCCAAGCAGATCTACTGGACAGTGCCATCATCAGAGTGCCACAGGAGACAATAAAGAGGAAATTCCTCCTGAGAACAAGATTAAAGAATCTAGGGATAAAACATTAACAAAACGTTGTTCGAGGTAAGCAGGTTAGGATTTTTTATGTAGCCCAACTACAATTAATATTTTATTTTATTTTATTATCACTGTCTGACAAGAATTATTTTTAAAACTTTCAGAGAAGCTCATGATGGACCAATATGCATCACATGTTATGTTAAGTCATATCAAGTGCGTGAGTAACTTACACTGTGTTAAGATTTTCTTGCAATTTCAGAAAATCAGTTAGGGTCTGTTGATATATTTAATCTGTCTATTTAAGTGTGATGGCTTTATTGTTGTTGTTGTTTCTAAATTAGATGTTAAAGTATCGCAACTATTATGTGAGCTCAAAAGAGAAAAACATCCAGAATTATTCAGGAGACATCCCATCTACACCAAACACTGCCCACCAACCCTCCAGGATGAATAAGTGCAGCTTGTTTCAGTCACGAGCCAAGGCTCAGTCAGCATTTTGGACTCAGTTTGGACACCGCAGCTTGAGAAAACAACAGGTCAGCAGTGATGCTATGAAGAACATCTCCCAGTCGGCTCATGAAAATAATATTGTGTGGTGCAGAAAGTGCCCAGGGTATGCTGAGGTCCAGCACAATGACATACCCAAGGTTCTTGGAGGCTCTGGGAGGGAAGGAATTGATGTAAAGAAGCCCATACCAGTGTTGAAAGAAAAAGGAAGAGGATCAAGTGATCAGAGGTTTGTTTAATGTCAGAGAGCAGGTATCTCAAGTTTCTAATTTGCAGCCTGATCACCTGTTAGAGATGAGGCAATTTTTAATTTAAAACTGCAAAGCTATTTTTATGGAAGGATGCCATAGTAGCAACTTATTACTTATAATCAATCAATCTGTCAAGAATGAGAATAAGGATATCCCTATGTGATTCTATCAGAGGCACACCTGATAACATCATGCCACATGTTCTGTTTTCTCAATGTTTCAGACTGCAGCAGCAACCCAGGCCTGTCGTGTCCCCCTTCACCAATAGGAGGTCCCAGACACCAGAGTTATTCTGGCATGGTTACCTGCGATCCAACCATACTGGGTCTGGTGCCAAGTTCACCACGTTACCACAATCTGCTCCACCTAGGGCAAGGCTGGTTGAGTCAAGCAGGAGGACATACTCTAACAAAACCACTGAAAAATCATTGATATAATCTACACATATTTGTGATGGGCATTGTGTAATTCACTGGCACGTCTCATTACTTCTAAGAAATACATGAGATTTTCTGCAGCATGAAGTTCTGAGCATTTCATGTGTAGTTTTAATTAATCTGGTTTCATTTAAGGCTCAAACACTATTTCCTGACACTAATCATTATGCTTAGGTTTAGTTTAGGCTGTTGGCACTATAAATTGCCTTATATCAAATCAGTCAGTCAGGGCCCATATTTTGCTTTGTGGAATAAAGGATTACTTTTGAACTGGGCCTTAATCACACATAGCAAGACATGGGATTTTCGAATCCAGATCACCTTGATCCAGAAAAACTGGGCCCTGGCCTGTTTGATATCCCAACATAATGTACTGTATATGCCTCAACCACCGTTCAACCACTACAGAGCCTTTAATGACAGCTAGAGGGCAGTATGTGTATTGAAACAGTGTTACTACCCATCAAACTTCTCAGGGAAACATACATGAGTTAGAATGGCCATGTTTCCTTGCAGGAGGACCATGCAAATGTTATATTGTTCATGTGTCCTTTACATTATTAGAGCATCTTGTGAGCATGTTTAATCCTAATTAAAGAGCATGCTGTTTGATTTGGAAATGTTTTATTGGTAGTCCCCAACCAATCATGCTATGTAATTGATATTTAATATTTCAGAAATGAAAACATTTATGTTTAAAAAGGCCTTGACCTCCATCTTTGACTCCATCTGGCCCAAATCAAGGCTTGGGATCATGGGAAAGTTATTTGGGATTGATAAGTCAACTGGCCCACTGGGCATGGGCAGCAAGCCAGCGCTCACTTGCTGAGAGCCTTAATTTAGCCAGTCTGTTAACTGATAGCCATGACATTAGCTATCTGAAGGGAGACATCAAGAGGAAACAGTGGTCTCTTGGGCCTACAGGACTGCCACTGCACTCCTGTGAAGATGGTGTGTGGGGTCTTTCAGCTGAGCCCTGACGGACCCCATACGTTATGATTTCACAGATACTGCAGTACCTAATAGTACAAAAAACCTACAAACGTATTACTGGATGGTGCTGGTCATGGATCAGATGCAATAAATAGATTGACAGCCTCATCTAATGTTTCTCTGAGCTACAGTTAGACACTTCTGCTTAAATAAGACACAGTAAAACAGTGAATTACAATCTCATATTCTTTTTTAGCCAGTCCTGTTACTTTGGATGTGCCTGGATGTGATATTCAACCAGCAACAGACAGAAGCACAACTCAAAAACCGCAAGTGAAGAGATGTGCAAGCATCTCACAATGGAAGCGGTGTGGGGATATAAAGTTAATCACCCTACTACCAGTGAACAAATGGTTTCAGCACAGGCAGTTATGAACCATTACACACAGGGTCTAAATGAGTGGATCTCATCCAATTCCAGTTCCATTTTCAGGACAACTGCAAACTGTCCATCTGATAGCAATAGAACACCCCACCTCCCACCCCCCCAATGCACACACCTGTTGCAAGAGAGTCCACCAGGGGAACCTGACAGCTGAGTCCATTGGCGAGAGACTTCCTAATTGCGAGAAAACAGCTGAGAGTGCATGGCATGTCACTGTCGCTTTGCCATATATTCATGGGAGTTGTAGTTCTGTTGGGTAGTCATTGTTATAGTCTCATTTGGCATAATGTCCTGTGACTGACATGTGATGTCCAAGATGATATATAAGATTTTTTTTTTCATATAGCTGTAACAGGTGTATTTCTTTAATCTAGTTGTTGTCTCGTTGTCTGTTGGCTGAGCCTCGCAGTTTTCATCATGTCTCCACACTCTCATCTGTTTATTAGCTAAGTTGAAGGATATCAGATATGTATCTCAGGTTACCTATATGCTTTGAAGCTCAAATGCTCAAGATTTTTAATTCAGCGCTGTATTTATTTGTACAATGAAATGTTATTTTCCATAATACATCAACTATACTTGCTAACAGCATGACTGCAATCAGAATGGGAAAGAAGTCTGTCATAATAAATTGGACACGCATACATAAGTAGGGAGGCACAAATATTTAAAAAAGAATCAATCCATAACCTGTTGTTCCAGGTTACAGAGTACTGTCGGTAGAAAAGAACATAAAAATTTGACACAACATAGACTGAATAGTGAGCCGGCAGCTTACATTAACGTACTTTCAGTTTCATTTTCCGACAGTATGCCCAATTCAGTTAACATTAGCTTCAGTTAACATTTGTGTGGGGGGGTGGTGGCGTAGTGGCCAAGGAACCCCGCTAGCATGCAAGTAGCTGTGGTTTCAAATCCCAGCTGCCACCGTTGTGCCCTTGGGCAAGGCACTTAACCCTAGGTTGCTCAAGGGGAGAACAATTGATAGTTGACAAATTGTAAGTCACTTTGGATAAAAGCGTCTGCTAAATGCATAAATGTAAATGTAGTTTGTTAGTCTATGGATTAATTCACTATGGATTTCTTCTTTATTTGTCTGGGAGGCTCTATGTACTGCAGATTATGGTGTGGTACTCCCCCCATGGCAGACTGCACTGACTGGTCAGCTGTCCAGATACAGAGGTCACAGACTGTCTAGGTCCGATTACTACCCAGACACCTGCAGCAACTCAGACCAGTCATCAGTCAGATAATTAAGTGAAACTGTCTCAATACTCATTTCCATTCTCATTAGTCTAATTACACTCATCTCTGCGTGAAATTATTCTGTTCTCTTTCAATTGTTCTTGTGTTGTTGTTGAGTGGTTATTAATTTTTCATTCATTCAGTTCGAATGAATGAAAAATTAGGGAGTGATATTGATTGCTGTGATTACAGCTTTTATTCAAGAATAAATGCACGTCATTCTGACAAAGTTAATTACTTACCCATTAGTTATCCTTTCTCAGAATAACAGTGAGATTTCCACTGGGCATCAGACTGTGACTTCTGACCAGAGACAATGTGTTTTCATATACAGCATATTATTGTTATTAGTAGTATCAAAGTGTAGTTATGGATGGGGGAGGTATTTATGTAGGAGCATTAGGGCCAGTGACGGGGGAATCAGGGTCCCTCCCCCAGAAAGCAGAGCAGAGACGGGCTGATGAGCGCTGACACTTGGTAGCGGGCTGGAGAGGTGTGAGGGCCAACCAGTGGCAGCTGTGGCCCAGGAAGGACTTCACTTGGGCGAGCTGTCTCCTTGGTGTTGAGCAAAAGGCACAGGTGGGTGAGCTATTTCAGGAAAGCCCCGTTATTGTGGCCGCAGATCTGGAAGCTCCCTTTAGCCACCACCCCCAGCTTCCAACCACACACACACACAGAGAGAGAGAGAGAGAGGCACAGACACACTAGCTCCCAAATGCAGGAGAGTCAACTTTGGCCTTGAGGATTCAGAGGTTTACCCATGTGAGATGTCATGTCATGTGGAATATTCACAGAATGATATTTACAGTGGAATGTGTCCTTTGTACTTCAAAACCCTGGTCAAACAAAAAGGCACAACAAAAAACAAAACAAATCCAGTCTGTTTTGGTCTAGGAAGTGTTCTTAGGGATACATTATATAGCCTTGTCACATTTGTTATATATACAGTGTAAGTGTCATCTCCACCACGCCCCATCTTGTCCAATGGCAGCATCAGTTTCTTTGTGGCCCAGTTGAAAGAGGAGCATGCTGGGTCTTCTCTCATGTTACACTGTGTCAGAGCATTGGCATATGTGCTGGAGGTTTCTGAAGCCATCTTATGGAGCTGCCTCCATTTACCAGTACAATACTATAAGCCAACTGTAAAACATTGACTTACCATTTAAGAGTAGAATGATTGCCATGTTTCTATTACTGGCTGCCAGAGATGTCCAACACTTAGAAACTCATAAAATCAAACTACTGCCATCACCTAGGCCTGAATTATTACTATTGTATCATCACATCACAACTGCTTCATTCCAACTATATATGAGTAGGTGATTCTTGAATAATACTGCATGCTCTCCCTGATAATCTCCAGCTCAGAGGAGAGACAGCGATCACATCAGAGCTGGAAAAAAGTTATGAATAACAACGTTTTATTTAAACACCCAAGGGAAAGCCTGACGTTGTTCCTGAGAAAAGGATTCTGGCTACAGCATCAGTTAGTTACTTTGGTAACAATGGAAGCAGAGAACACTTGGAAAAGGGTTAAATAATGAGACATTAAATATTCCCATCATATATAATACTAGACCTTATATACCTTGGAGTACAGCTGGACTTATCTTAGTAAGTTTATTTAGCCAGAAGACTGACAATAACAGACATTTCATTGCAGGGATAAGAGGCTATGTACCCTGAATTATTCCCTCTAGCCATTCCAGACAGTGATATTTAGGTTATCGGTCTCCACGCCGAAGTGTGTGAATGAAATGTGGGCCACTGGGCTGTTAGGAGAGGACAAACATACCCTGGCTGTTGGACCACAGCTGATAATGGGCCATCCTGCCAACAACAGCTCCTTGAAATGTATGCCGTTTGTTGAGCTTGAAAAGGCAGTTAGCCAAGTTGCATGCGGATTTAGTAATAAAAAATATATACCACAAATATAATACATACTGTTTCATTCTGTCCTTCCCTAAAGAATCAACTAGCAATAATTTCCCACACAAAATTCACACACTATAGATCGTCGTATCCAAACCGAGAATTATGTTCTCAATGCACCTATCTTTTTTGGTTCACTGAGAAAGTTTTCGTAAAAATTGTGCTTGTCAGTTTGAATCATGTCTATTAGATGCCAAAATAAGGAGTCGGAAAGACCATGCGTGTGTGATGGAACAGCTGAGGCTATCGAAGGCCTGCCTGGAATGCGGTAGACGGCGAGAGGAACTGCACTTTTATGGATACTGCTTACCGCTACGTAACTTCACCCATTCGACTTCGCGTCCCCGCAAAGGGAGCCGGACACGATCGTCTCCGCACATTTGGGAATTTTGATTTGTGACTGGCATCTCCATCCATATACCCCGGCATTTATATGAGAGAAAGAGGAATATTACTCTGAAGGAGGTAATTTCATTTAAATCGCATGCCTTTGTTTTCCATGTCAGCGTGCTATTATAAAAATGCACCTGCACATTTTACCTGTTGCTGTTAATTTCCACATCAGCACCCATGGTTGTCTACTTGGCTTAACTGAATATCACGTACGTCTATTAATTATATATATAAAAAAGAAAAACAGTTTAAAATAACGTTTCACTACAATGAAAAAAGGCATAGTTGGTCTTGTTACATGAGCAACAATGGGTTAGAGCTTTATTTTTATTCATTTTTAGCCCCAATCCTGTGACTTTGGCATGTTTTTTTTTTTTTTTTTTTTTTGCTGTTGTTTTTTTTTAAAGAACATTTGTTTGTTTATTTATTGATTTTAGTCCATTAATTTAAGGAGACAACATGACTGTAATCTCTCACTTCTTCACTTTTTGTATCAAATTTCCACTGTAATCATGGTAGATGAATGATGTCTGCCATAGGTAGACATTTGACCAGGCCTATATTAAGAGTAGGTTAAGTATGATTCATATGGTAGTTAAACTAAAGTTAATCAAGGCCAAATACTAGTTACTGCTCTTTGGCTGTTCTGATATTGTTCTGTATAGCATGTCTTAGAATCACCTACTTGTGTACTTTTGTGATTTTGTTTCATGATTGATTATATTACTTTTATATGAAATTGTACAGCAGCAACACATTTAACGATTCAGAAGTTATTCAAATTTGTAAATGTTTTGCTATGTTAAACCAGTGGTTACTTCTGAACAACTGGGCCCTGATCACTTTGCTCCAGTCTAAACTATTTGAAAAACTGGACCCTGAACACTAAACATTGAAAAATTCACTACTGCAAATTAGCCTTTAGGATGATGTCTGTGTCTTAGACATCTGTAACACTGAGTCAGATATCTGGGCAATGATTTTGCAGTGAGGGATCCAATTTCCATGGGCATTTGAGTTTTCTACTTTTAGTTGTAGTTTTGCAAGATGTTTACTCTCTCTACTGTTTTCTCGAACACTCTAGAATAAAACCTCCAAAACACTGACAGGGTGATAATCTCAGCTGTCTTTCATTTATTACTAGAGTATTATCAGTGCCAACAAAAATAGATTAGTGACTGTGTCTCCTGGTTGTAGAGGTGGTGCCATGCCATGTACTGCATATGGCATTGAGTCATCAACAATTGTTTGTGTGCTATGTAAGCATTCCAGGTTTGGAAAGCATTTCTTAATCTCTAAAGCATCCTGTACTGGATGTGTATTAACTCAGAAATACACAAAACATTGAGTTACCACACTTCTGGTGATGACACCAAAACACTTTTATAAAGAAGACGAATATTGCTGTGTCTTTTTATGCTATGCCCTTGTGCTAAGCTGGAAAAAAGTGCCTTGAGCACAGCAAGTGTTGGATACATGATACAGCTCAGTGATGCTAAGTTCATCAGGGGCAGAAAAAGCTCTACAGCTCAGGCCCAATAACCAAGCCTTTTGACAGCTGGATGTGCCCCAAAACTACTACAGCAGTACAACTCAATTCATCTGGGAGTTTCTCTGTAGAAGCACCTACTGGAACAAAGCAGCAGTGTAAATATTCACAACTTTGGCTCTGGCACTGCAGACCGTCTTGGCAGCAAGAGTCTCCAGGCACTTTTGCGAGGAGTCTGTTAACCAACATGTGGTGCTGACCCCCTCTCTGTCCTGCCACATATCTCAGATCCAAAATAGCTCAGGTCACATGTCCTGAAACACAGAAGTGGGTTATAATTAGGGACCAGACATTGTACTGTGGCTCAGCATACTAGGGCAGGCCTTACACTCTCTGATAGCAATGGCTCCACAAGGGGTAGGCCAAGGGGCTGCCATCTTGTTTCACAGACTCAACAATAGAGTAAAATGACTAATGTGACAACTCAAAACATGAAAATTGTTTGATAATAAAACATTTACTGCAACAAAATTCAGTTGACAATGTTTTTAAAATGCAAGAAACAATGTCATGCCAGTGCCTTTTGTTCTTCTGAGCAGGGATACATACATATAAAATAAAAAACACAGAATATACAGAATATCTTTCCCTGAACCAAATCCACACTTGAAGATTAAATATTTAATTCACTATCATGTCAGTTTTAAGCAACACTACAGCTTTTCGCCACTATTTGAGGTATCTATTTTATCACACAATTCATTTTGGTACCATCTCCAAATTAATTTAAATGGCACATTCATACAAAGAGTGGATTAATCCCAATGATATTCACACCAGATATCCAGGCATGCACTGTGTAGTTCTGGGTGGAGGGCAGGAAACCACCAAAAAATGAAAGAAAAGGTTTTACATTGCTGACTGTATTGCCATTAAATGCCAATCATCTTCTAGTAATGCCAGTAAAGCTCTGGGAAATGTTTGGAAGGTTTTGGTGTACCTTTAAGGTACTTAGTGCACTAGTTTAAAACTAAAAACTACATTGTGATGCTTTAATACACTCTCTTCTCACAGCATCCAGTACAAGGAATTTCAAAGTGTGCTGCGTCACTGTGTGTGAAGGGGAGCAACCATGGCTGAAGTGACGAGTATGACCAACCTGGAACCTCTGGAGACTATTGATACTATGAATGATGAAGAGGAAATCCACACTGAGGAAGAGGAAGAGGAAGAAGAAGAGGAGGCTCAAAACTCAAAGGCAAACACAAGCACAGTAGATGAGGCCAAAGAGAACACAAGTGCAGTCAAAGAGCAAAAAGAGGACATAGCTGGCCTTGTCAAAACTGAGGATGTACAGCCTGCACAGGACGTAAAGACAGAGACAGAGAGCATGAGTGAAGACGTAAATATGAAGGATGTACAAAACAGCAGCAACACTGAAGAGGTAAACGGTGTGGCTGATATGAACGGTGATATGACGAAGCCAGAGACATCTACAATGAATGGAGTTGAGAGCATGGACGAGGACAAAAGGAAAAGTGAGAGTCAAGAAGACACTCAAACTGACACTAAAAGCAGCTCCCGGACGAGGAGCAGAAAAGGAGCCAGGGAGGGGAGAGGGAAGGATGCCAACATGACAGACATTAAGAACATTGCAGATGTCGTGTGTGAGGAGGACAGCAATGTGAATGAGCTTAACACCAAAAAAGAGGTACAGCAGCACCTCAGTGAATGTTACAGCACAAAATATGAGCATCCATACCATGTTTGTCCATGTGAGTCAAATAGTCAAATACAAGAATACACACACTGAATTCTCCATCTAATCTCTGTGTCTCTTCCATTTGTCTCTTACACACACACACACACACACACACACACACACACTCACTCTCATTAAAGAAACTCTTCAAAGCTGCTAAGCCAGTGCAGAGGAGCTACGTGCCCAAGCTTGGCAAAGGAGATGTGAAGAACAAGTTCGAGGCCATGCAGAAGGCCCGTGAGGAGCGCAGCCGTGCCAGGAACCAGGAGGAGCAGTCCAAGAGGAAGGAGCAGTACGTAAAGGAGAGAGAATGGAACCGCCGCAAACAGCAGGTCAGCATTCACATCACTACCCTCTGGCCAGGCTGCAAAGCATCCTCTTACAGTAGACATATAGCCACCTATATGTCATCTGTTAGATTTCTGTACATTCAGTATGACTACTGACATATTAACATTGATTGAAGATTTATAACAGTATATTTATATATACAATATGGTGATATATAATGTGATGGGATGATTTATATGTACAATGGATTGACAGCTAAAATGGATGATTCAGTAAGAGTTTGTTTCTGCTATATTAAGATCATGGATTGACATGTAATTGTTGTCATTTGCATAATGATTGGTGCTCTTCAGCTGGATGTCCACTCAGTCCTGTCTTGACTGTCTGCATGCCTGTTGATCCTTTTTCATGTCACAGGAGATATAGCCAATCAGCAGTTTCCTTCAAGGTCAGGTGGTGCCTCTCCTACAGGGATTAGGCAGCGAGGCTTGCTGGTACCAGCATGGCTCCAGAGCTAGCAACTGTGCAAGGCAGATGATCCCAGATAAACCGTAACCTCACGGCGCTCTCTCCATCTGATCTGTTGCAGATAAAAGAGCTCTTAGCATCCAGCGATGAGGAAGAGGAGGTGAAACCAGCAAAACCTGAGAAATCATATGTCCCCAAGATCACAGGTAGGGTGAGGGTGACCCCAGAGAATTAACCTAGAGCGAAGCGGGGGATTTTTTTGGCACACGAGCACGCTTAAGGACACAGTGACTCACAAGAAGGTGGCCATGTGGTTCTACAGGCAGCGTGAAGGGAAAGTTTGCTGAGATGGAGAAACAGAGGCAAGAGGAAGAGAGGAAGAGGACGGAGGAAGAGCGAAAGAAACGTCTCGCGCAGGAAGCCATGGAGAAGGCAAAGATCAAGAAAGAACTAGCAAAAAAGGCTGAGGAGGTAAGATGGCAGGAGCCAAATGAGAACAGTGTGGTGTGTAGTGTGTATGTGTGTGTGTGTTTGTGTGTGTGTGTGTGTGTGTGTGTGTGACTGAAGGACAGAGGCAACACAGTTCAGCATGCAAAGGTCAATAATCTGGCCCCCCATGGGGTGAATCGTGTTCCATGAATCAGTAGTGATTCAGGTAATCCGAAGCAAACGCCCTGATGAGTTATTTTAAGTAACACTTGAAAGCTTCACCGAGCTTAATTCCTACACTAGAGTAGAATGGCAGAAGATAAGTGAGTGGCGTCACTGTTGATTTAGACACATGGTGTTCATTGAGGAAACTATAGATAACCCATGTATACAATATATTGTACACAATATTCCAGCAGAGGTACAGTAGGCCAAATGGAAATGTGGGTTTGATCTATTGCAATGGAACAGTTCAGTATTTCACTCATTCACGTCAGTAACACATCCATCTCTAGCACAAGGGTACAAGTCCAAAGAGGAAACATGACACTGAATATACCAACAGCGAACAGGAAACCATCATCTCTTAATATAGATCACTGGGGCCACTGAGGTTAAATGCACCCAATCCCCATCAACGATGCATTTAATCTTGTAATTTTATTTGCTCAGGAAGCCATGCCATGCGAACGCAGTAGGTTTTGTAAGGTGTTAACTCTAGCCACTGACACACATTAGAGAGGCAGAGCCAAAACAGGGGTTTCTGGCAAGCGTGTCTGTCAAACGTTGTCAGCGTGAGAGGCTGGAGAGTGTTTCCCACACACCTTGGCCTCAAACTGGCTGCAGTCCCTCCGCACTTTGACAGAATTAGAACTCCCTATCTTCCACTGACCCAGTGTAAATGGAGGCCAATAAGGCCAAAGGAATTTCGTCCTTAGACACATTGAGTGATCTTATCTAGAAAAGAGTGTGTGTGTGTGAGAGAGACTGTAGTGTATACTGTTGTTGTTGTTTTTAAACTATGTTTAAAATTTGTGTTGTTTTTGTGTGTGTTTGTGTGTGTGTGTTGCTAGAGCAAGCTTGCAGATAGGAGTGTGTGTGTGTATGTATGTATGAATGAGAGGGGCGAGAGAACACTTTGCAATTCAACATATAATGACACAATACTGTGGCTGTCATAAGACACACTCTGCTTTGCAGGAAGGGGATGACACCATTCTGGTGCGAGTGGTTCCAGCTAAGCCATTCAAACCTCCAGGAAAGATCAAGATGAACTTTGAGGACATGGAAAGGAGCCGTGAGGAAGAAGAGAGGAAAAAGGTTGAGGAGGAGAAGAAGAAGAGATACGATGAGAACAGGCGCTCTTTCCGGGAAGTCAAACGTCGCTCAATGGCCTCACAGGTACACAAACATATTCTCGTGAAAGCTTTTTCTTCCTTAAGATGTGTTAGGAGGAGAAGAGTTTAAATTTTCCAAAACGTTACGTTAGACACATAACACAACACTGTGTATTCACACCAAGAGCAACTAAAGCTGGAAAATTGCTGGAAGTAATTCACTTTGCATGGACAACAGCAAAAAGAACGACAAGAAACAAAACTTAAAACCTGTTCAACTTTATGCAAATTAGTTTTGGCGTGTTCGACTGTCAATGAAAAAAAGAGCGAACACAGATATTTCACAACTATTTTTTTAAGAGTGACAAACACAATTTTACAGCTTTAGTATCTCTTGGTATGAACACACAGTTAGACCATAATACTGTCCTCTTCTTCTCCTAGAACGAGGATCCCCAGCCCATGGAGAAGGAGGTGGTGTCCCCTGGCAAGCTGAAGCTGACCTTTGAGGAGCAGGAAAAAGAACGTCAGGAACAGCAGAGGAAGCAGGCGGAGGAGGAGGCCAAGAGACGCCTGCTGGAGGAGAAGAAAGCCTTTGAGGAGGCCAAACTGCAAATGGTAATGAACAAAGACGAGGTTAACTGATTTCTTCTCATTTGTGGCAATGATATAAAACTCAAAGTCAGTGTGAGGGGCTACAAGAACAGACATGGCAACTCAATTCAAGTGTCAAGTGGCACACGTTCTTGATCAAATATTTTCTTCTTTCCTTCTTTTACTTTTTCTTGGAATGAATCTGCTTCTCTACAAGGCAAACACTGGATTTTTCTTCATACTTTTCATTGTGAGACAAAAACATATTCTGAAAGGATGATTTTTAACTCTTCTTTTTGAACTTCTCTTCGCCAAGTTAGCTAGGTATTGTGGAGAATACTGTATGTATTTACAGTTAGTAGCCTATATTACATTTTCATTGTTATTACTGTGTGGTGCAGGGGGATGATGAAGAGGAAATGCCAGATGAGCACATGGACAAGGAGGAGTTCAGGCCGGGCAAGCTGAGGCTAAGCTTTGAGGAGCTGGAGAAGCAGAGAGTGGAAGGGGAACGCAAGCGAGCCGAGAAGGAGGCCAAGAGACGGATGGAGGAGGAGAGGAAAGCTTTTGCTGAGGCCAGAAAGAGCATGGTTTGTGTTGTGTCATCTAAGCTCCATGAAAGTTACTGTTTTGTGCCCAATTGTTTTTTGTTTCTATAGTATAGTGTGTTTTATAGGTACATGTCATTAAAAAGATCCTGTAAGTGATTCAAAGCAGTTTCTGACCTGCTTTCTGTCACACTCAAATCTCACAACCTGTGAGTGCACTGTAATAAGATCAGTCTTTGCACACAGCCATGCTGCCACTAGAGACAAAGTGGAGCCTGTCTCTCAAACCCTGAAACAAGCATCCCAGCTAATCGTTGAAGAGGGTGGATGGGAGATCAGGGGAAGGGAAGAGGAGTTGGGGTGGGGTGAGGGTGGGGTGAGGGTGTTTTTCAGTTCAATTATCAATAAACACATCATATAGGTTGCAGTAACTCAAGCTTTTTGAATATTGCTGCATATTTCTGACATACTAATAAACACAAAATAATCAAATGAATGGTCTCTCCTTCTGGCTTTCTTTCATAGCTTCTAGACGAAGACGACGACATCTTGCTGGCCATGATCAATGCTGAAGGTGCCAAACCAGGAAAGTTGGGCATCAGCTTCGAGGAGTTAGAGAGACAGAGGAGGGAAGAGGAGCAGAAGAGAAAGGAAGAGGAAGCCAAGCGTCGCTTAGAGGAAGAGAAGAGGCTCTTTGCCGAGGCACGCAAGAGCATGGTAGGGCACAAGAAAAAATAAATAAATAATAAATAAATAATTAATCAAAAACGACCACAAGAAAAGGGTGCATCCTGTAACATATCAGCATGAATCAGGCCTGCCACCTGTCCAGCACTAATCTCTAACTAGCAGTATAATAGCAGTAAAAACATGTGCTAAAACAGCACATGTTTCTGTCTCATTTAGCTGCCCTGTCTGTCGAGTCTGTGTTGTCACTTTTGTTGTCTTATGGGATGCTTCATTTAGACAACCTAACACAATTGAATTGACTCAGTCATAATGTAGCTAAAAAGTCATGTGTAGAATATGGCATGTCTGTCTTGCTTATTGTGCTGATATCATCTGAGCACAGATAAAAAAAATCAATACCTAATTCCTAATAAAGCCATTCCTAATAAAGTTCTAATGGCGTCTGACTTCAAATATCAACACAGCAACCCAGAGTTATTTATTTCAACTCTGATGTGCTCAAATGGTACACCTTCAACAGTTCTCTGTTCTGCAAATTATGTCTTTAAGAGCCCAGGAGGGGATCAGGAAAGGTCTAAGACTGCATATGGAGCTGGAGAAGTAAGGCACTTTAGTTTGGCACTCTAAATGACTGCTGTTCCTATGTTATCAATATACTCTTTGTATGCTGATGTGTACTCGAGGTAGGATGTTCTCACAAAACAAGGTGCCAATTTTGGCTAGTTATAAGAACTCTTGATGTGAGTCCCTTGTTTTGTTGTCCAGAGCTGTATGAAAGAGTGCATGCATGAATGTACAGCAAAATGCATCTGTAGGCTATGTGTCTTGTTATGCTAAGAGCCAAAAGCTGCCTATGTCATCATCGTCCATTTTCATTACATGCAGAAATCACATAGCTTTAAGACTAATACATACATACAATATATATATGGGACCTATCAAACTTGGTCATTAGAATAGGGTCATGCAGTGGCTGGCTGCTTGTCTCAACAGGCACAGGACGATGATGAGGACGGTCTGATGAAGACAGCATCTCAGGAAGCACTGCACCCTGGGAAACTGGAGATCAACTTTGAGGAGATGCTGAAAATGAAAGAGGAGGCAGAGAGGAAACGCAAGGAGGAAGAGAGGCGGAGGAAAATGGAGATGGAGAAGAAGGAGTTTGAACAGCTCCGACAAGAGATGGAGGAGGTCTGTAAAACTTGAGTAGTACCCTACCAACTATTTCCACGCTTTAGTATTGATCAGTATTGATTTGACTGTCGTAATCACTGAGCAACACTGTAAAGGCAAACAATGAGTCATCCAAGTCATCTTTTGATGTTATTAAAGCAGTAGACTAGCCTGGCGAGCCAAACCACAACATCAAGATACAGGGTCTGGCCATGGCCAATAGACCAGTTTCAATCCTAGGGGCAGAATGAGCGGTTGTCTTTCAAACTGCCTCTGCATGCAATAGTATAGCGTGAGTACAGGGGCAAACAGAAAATCGTCCTTCTTTGAAACAAATGACTTGCCTTTTTCTGCTCAACTTTCAAAGAAAAGCCTAAGTCTAACTCTTCCACAATCAATGCCAAAGCTGATTCAAAAACTGCTGTTCCTTGGCCACAGCCATCTTAGCTGTTTTGCACAGTCACAGCTCTGTCGTCATCATGTTAAGCCCGCCAACGACTCTACAAAGATAGAGCGTTGTGATTGGTCCTTCAAAATCTTGGACGGAAGGCCCTATGGCTTGTTGCTAGACATACCGGTTGAGCAAAACTATTTGCTACTGCTAGGGTACGACTAGATTTCTAGGCTAGCAGTAGTAGATTTACTATTTTACTATTATTTTAACTATTCTTTATGACTTACTGGATTTCTTGTAGGATGAAGTTAATGAAAGCTCGGAAACGGTGAGTGCCGAGTATGCAGAGCTAACGAAGCTGAAGCGAACAGGCTCCATTCAAGCCAAGAACCTGAAGTCCAAGTTTGAGAAGATCAAGCAGCTGACCGACGAGGAGATCCAGAAGAAAATTGAGGAGGAGAGAGCAAGAAGGAAAGCCATTGACCTTGAAATCAAAGAGAGGGAGGCTGAACGATTCCAGGAGGTACTGCAAGAGCATGCTTTCTCACACTCTCCTCTCCAGTAGGAATCTGTCTTTTTTTCAGACATGAGTTTGCCAGCTTGCCAGCTTGCCAGGTCCATACCTGGCAAGCTGGAGACTATTTTTTCTCTAAATAGAGTCAATATCCATTGTCACAGGCCATGCTCTATGAGCTTAATGAGAACTGGACACTTGTATCTTTTGAAGTATTTGTCATTACAGAAATTAAGTTGAGGGGTTTTGTCTGCATAGGATGAAGAGGAAGACAGAAAAGATGCTGCCAGAGAGATGGACGCGCCCTTTAAGCAGAAGGTGGACATGCGTGCACGCTTTGAACAAATGGCCAAAGCCCGCCAGGAGGAGGAGAAGAGGAGGATTGAAGAGCAGAAGCTACAGAGGATGCAGTTTGAACAGCAGGAGATTGATGCGGCTCTCCAAAAAGTAAATCGCAAGAGGAGGCCATTGTGCAAGACCTAAAACTTGACACTGAGTGATGGTCTGTTGCATGGACAATACCACATGCATGAGTGGTGTTTGGCAGCTTGATCCTTAAGAGAGAAAACAAATGTGTTTTACTGTGGTAAGATTTGTGATGTGTTTTGTGGCAGAAAAAGGAAGATGATGAAGAGGAAGAGGGAAGCATCATCAACGGCTCAGCAGCTTACGATGATGAAGAGGACCACGCCAGGTCTGGGGCCCCGTGGTTCAAAAAGCCCCTGAAAAACCAATCAGTGGTGGACGCCGAGCCAGTCCGGTTCACAGTGAAGATCACAGGCGAGCCCAAGCCAGAGGTCACCTGGTGGTTTGAGGGAGATATGCTCCCAGACAGCGAGGACTACCAATACATTGAACGCGGGGAAACATACTGCCTCTACCTACCGGAAACCTTCCCCGAGGACGAGGGAGAGTATATGTGTAAAGCCGTCAACAGTCGAGGCACTGCCGCCAGCACATGCATTCTTACAGTGGAAAGTAAGCCTCTGAGTGCTCTCCCCACTAACTTCAGTGCATGCTGGTATGATTTGCACATTCCCTGACTAACCCAGAGTGGACTGCATGCTCCTCTTCCTCATCTGTGCTACTGTACATTATTAGTATCTACATCATTATTGTCAACATCATGGTCATCATCGTCGTCTTCATCATCATCCTCGATCTAGCTTGGATAACAGCCTTCTCTTTTTTTCCTTTTCTAGCTGAGGACTACTGATTCACCCCTTCAGTGGAACCTTCCCTTCCCTTGTTTTTTTTTTCTTTTCCTTGTAAATCTTGATCTTCATATCTCATGGTAGGGCCAAACAACAGGGAGGAGGCAGCAGGATTACGTTATTCTTTCATGTTTTATTTCTCTCTTTATTTTTTTCTCTCTCTTTTGCCATTCCTCCATTGGAGAACATAAACTGCTTTAAGTGCAAAACTGTTGTTTACATGTAACTGTACACAAACCTGCACTGACAGTAATCAGAAATCAGAAATCTGTGCCAAAACTCCCACATGTGGTTGCTATCATGAATTGTGCATAAATTATACTGTTTTAAAAACTCAAACATTAATGTCATGGAACTTTCAAAGGATTTGGTCCAAGACCCTCATTATATTTATGATTTCCAACAATAACAAATATGATAGAATTACATAAAATAATTTTCCTTCTAATTATTTGATGGTTCTTTTTTTAAACTCAAAATGAGTATCAAAATTGTTTAAATCTGAAGATAGAATTTTACATATCAATTATAATCTGTTTAGAATGTTTGATTTTTAAATTTTGTGATTTAAATATTTGATTTATGGTCATTTTAACTGAATGTAAACAAGTTTTCATATCTCCAATTTAATATCTTTCATGTACTTGTTGAGTCAGAACGGACATTAAGGCACTGTAATAGCACTAGCTTATATCAATAGTTACAAATGTGGTTTTGGTTAGATAATTTGTGATATATGAAAGTTATAATAAAACTTCTTTAAATAGCAAACTGTCAAGACTATATTTATTTCATAGTCTAGGCTAGGCCTATCTTATGTACTTTTAAGGCAGGGGGGTGGGGAGCCTTTTTGACATCAAGGGCCACACCAGTTTTTAAAATTTGTTTTGGGGGCCGGGCCTTTTTTTCTTTTTTAGCGCAGAGCTGAGCACATATAGACACTTTTGGCCTCCAAGAGCTGCGAGTTAAGGGCTACATTAATAAAGACAGCTATGTCGTTAGACTGACTGGTAAGGCATGTTTGCCTTATAAGACTGACATTGGTATATATATTTAACAGGATTTGAAAATGCATTCTTTTTATCAAAACTTTTAGAAAATCCCTCCTTCTGCAAAGCTTGTAAGCTGGTTGGCTGGGAGTTGCTCTCAAAGCTCTGAATGCTTTCTAGTTAAAAAGCGGTTGCACCTTGATTAGATTCAGCCAAGTGATGTAACTTTTTACAACAATGGCAGTTTATGAGTGGAAGGATTTTGTAAACTTTTAATAAAACCGAATAACATTTTGAGTGTTTTTAAATCACATTTATAGCTGACGCCAAAATCAGTCTTATATGACCAATATGTGTTACGTGTATGTATGATGTGATGTATGATAACTTGTATGATCCCTTCAACATCAAACTGACTTTCTTGAGTGATGTGTTAAACTTGAAATGTAGCCCAGACCTATTTAGGTCGACCTCTGCAAACTAAAACCCCTCATGCACTGCTATGCTGTTTTAGCTTTTACAATGACAGCCTGCTCCTAAGTCTCTTTTTCACTAGGTGGCAGTATTTCATAGGGCGCAAATTTTGACACATGGTTCTGAACACTGTAACCATAGGGACAACAAGACACTAGCAGCAGACTAACTGTTAGCTAACTTGTGGCTAATAGCTAACAAAATATATAGGTAGACGGCTGTGTTTGTTGTTTCTGTCTGGTTTTAATTTCACCGGTTGACGGCCGGCAATGCAATTTCGTATTTACTAGAGCTACCAAAATGACTGGACTGTACAAAGCTTTTACAAATTTGAGATCTCCTTGTGAACGTTAGACTTGTTACGTGTAGACCCCAGCTTTTACAAAAATATGGGGAGAATGGTGGAGGAGGTGTCTGCATCTCTCGTCAGAGAATATCTCAGTCGAAAAGTAAGTTGGAGACAAGCTGGTAACATTAGGTAGAAACCGTGATTCACGTTTATTAAACGGCATAACTGACACATTTACCTATATGCCAAACACAAGCCTGCGACATCTAATGTCTAACGTTACATAGTCAGGCCTACTGAGTGAGTGGCCACCCTGCTCCTGGATGCTGAAGTTTGTTTGTTAGCAGGCTTCGCTAATTAGCGGTGTAGTATAGTTGACGTTATCTAAATTTACAGAGGATAGCAGCTACTCTGCTAACGATCGCAGATGATTCACCTCATTGTTCAATCTTTCTCAGGGACTGAAAAAGACTATTGCTTGTATGGACGAGGAATTCCCTCGCTCAAGTTCCAGCATAAATAGTCGAGAAGATCTGCGTCGGATTCTACATCTTGAAAATCTTTACAAGAAGAATAAGGTAAAACTGAGAACTACCAGTGTACTGTAATTGCTAACACACGCTAGACACATAGTAGATATAGATGTTCTATATCATGGAAGTAGTTACCCGGAGGGCTTCAAGAAAGAAAGATGCAGCCAGCATCACTTATATGTTACACCTTTAGTTACAGGAGTTTCCTTTTAAAACACTCCTGGAACTGGTAGTGTGGCACCGAATCGAAGACAGTGGAACTGTCAAGAAAAGGCAAAGTAACGAGGCCCAGCAGCCACCAAGAGCTGATAGGAATCTGATAAATCCCGTTGGCTCCTCTGTCACGGTGCCTAAAGAGGCCAGTGGAACAGATGACAATACTGCAGGCTTCATTCAATACAAGTCAAACACATCAAGGTATGCTCATGGTTTTTACATAAAGATTTACACTTTCATATTATTTCTGTGGATTCTAAAATATATCACTCAACTTACATGACCTACTATCACCTACATTATATGTACAAATTTTCAGACCGCCTAAAAGTGAGGCTGTAAGTTCACCTCCCAGAGAGCTGACATCTTACTCAGTGGGTGCACAGTCCTCATTCAACCGTAACTCCATTCTCATGGAGAGTGCTTCAGATAGGCTATCTGTGTCCTGCACCCAAGAGACTCCTAGCTCCTCCACTGGGATGGACCAGTGGATGGAAAAAAAGAGCGTGGCCAGTGAGAACCTTAGGAGCAGAAACAGGATTCAGAGGGGCATGATGTCAGGGCCAGTGGCTAGCTCTGCTCTGGTAAGCATTTCTTTTAACCTGCAGTAGACCTGACACATTTCATTTAGCATGTTCAACTGCTCTGCCACAGACAGAAACACTGGTGACGATGACCCACCCTCCTCTATCTTTACCATCAGGATGGGAGCAAAAAACGTGTGACGCGCAAGCCCTCAGGTCCCTCTCATCTCACTGTGAAAACTGTCGAAATAAAAGAGGATAACACATGGTTAACTAGCATGACTCCTAGTGCCTCAGTTGACAGCATGCCTCCAGAGATGGGGATTGTGGCACCCCCAGCCTACTGGGAGAGAGTAGTGGACCTGCCCTCTGATGCTCATCCACCAGCAAGGACCAGGGGGAGATTTCAAAGTGTCCACTGTGACAAGCCTCAGCCTAATGTGTAATTGAAATATCTGTTTAAATAACATTAGCTATAAAAATGGAAACACGTCTTCTTTTCTTTTCTATATGTCTTTTGTTTTTGAACACCGAGGGGCATTTCTCATAGCTATTTAGCTATGAAAGCTATCACATATAGGTATACATGATGCATAGCTAGAGCTGTCATAGCTATTTAGTTCAACATACATGTGTGCTTCTTTTCATTTTTTTAATTAGACCTTGTCTGGAAGGAAGTCCAACGGCTACTGATGTTCATATATCGACAATGACGCTTGGTAAGTTGGTATTCAGTCAGTAGCAGACTTAAACAGTTGTACCGTTTTGCTGGTTTGAATTAGTAATAGATTCAAATGGATTTCATACAGAGTTCACACTGCAGTACCTGAAATCAGGCCAAATATGATAATAATAGTTCACAGCATCACAGCTTTATGATCTTGTGTTTGAAAGACAGGATGTTTATGTCATTGGACATTTTTATTTTTATTTTTGAGAGTTATCTGTCCTTTCCACTTCAGATGATATCGATGACGAGGAGGAGGAACTGTGTGGTCTCGCTAGACCGCCTTTCAATCATTCCGTGCCTCAACACACTTTTGACTCTCATCCAATAGATCTTCCCACTGCCACTGTAAGAGAGTTCTTGGCCAGGATCTTCAGAGGGTGTTTTTTGATTGCTTTTCACATTTTCTAGTGATGTATTTATTCGTCTGTAATTTCTTGCAGGCCTTGAAAGAGCTCCTCCTTGGTTCCCCTGTCAGTTGCTTTGGTGAAGAATGGAAGTGTCAGAGTTTCGGCTTTTTGGATAAACCCAGTTTAAGATATGGGATTGTGCAGAAAAAGGTGTGGCTTGAATTTAGGATTACATCCAAGAGAATGTTACAGCATGCAATCTTCTCACATCGTTACAACTCATTAGTTATGAGACAGCTGCATGAATATCAGTCATAATGTTTTTAAAGAGTGATTAATTCATACATCAGCTAAAAGTCATCATACATCAGCTAAAAGTCATCATACATCATCTTATTGTATGATAACATAACACTGGTTTGTTACTGTGCATGACAAATAACTGTAAAATGAACTGTGTTCTGTAGGGAGGTCCCTGTGGAGTGTTGGCTTCTGTGCAGGCTTGTGTTCTTCAGAAACTGCTGTTTGAAGACACAGAATCTGACTCTCCATTTCAGTAAGTCATGCCATCGCAGAACAAGGACCCCCCCCCTGTAGGCACAGTAGGACAGGAAGAAAGTGTCACTGAAAAGATAATGACCTGTCCTCTATTTTGAAATTCTCTGAAGGCGAATGCAGCCATCACAATCAAAAAGGACTCGATGCCTTGCATTGGCTATTGCTGACATCCTATGGAGAGCAGGGGATAGAAAAAAAGCAGTTGTGGCGATGTAAGATTGTTGGCAATAGACAACAGTTTGCATGTGAGCGAGAAATAAATACAGTTATGAGAAGGATTACATTTGGTCCCCCTGCATTGTCATTCTGTGACTGTGTGCTTAATCATTGCAGAAACTCTAACAGAAGTCATTTCAGTCCAGTGAGACGCTACAAATCAGATGGAGTTCTGGAGCTGGTGAGGCATTTAGATCTAACAACCCCACATTCATGGAAAACATTTGCAATGCAATAGGAGTTTATGCTCCTTTCACAAAGCCATGTGTTAACCTTCAGTTAAAAATAATTCACCCAGTAGGCTGTTATAAATTTGTCTCAATTTTGTGCTAATGTCTCTATGTGTAATTTTGCAGATAACCTGCAGTACACTGAACAGTCTGGAAGAGCTCAGGTCATTCATGGAGCAGCACATATTCCAGGTAAACCATTAAGTACATTTTTGCCGCTATGAATTTTAAGTGTTTTTTTTTCCCTCTGAATAATCTTATAATGATAGGAGAGACTCTATGGGCACCTGTACCTGTGTTACAGGTGCTGTAGCTCACTTCTGATGCTATACAAGCTGTACATTGACTACCTTAAGTTGTGTCAAAGTTTCATTGTTATAGTGTTGTCTCATGAAAGGATATAACAAGAATATTTGCAAAAATGTGAGGGTTGTACTCACTTTCGTGTCTCACACGTGTCACACCTTCTCTGATTCTCTGATCATTTGCTGTGATGTGATTTGTTGTAGTTTGAGTGGGGTCCATTTGGGTGTATTCTGCTCACCGTCTCTGCCATCCTCTCCAGATCTATTGAAGGGTAAGTAAGTGACGTTGGAGCTCTTTGTTAGGCAAGTTAACAGAGTGGTTCATTCACGAATTAATCATGCTTCCTTAATTATTTGGGTGTCCACAGCTCATCATTAAATGTTAAAAAGGTTAATAAGCTCATAGGGCATAGTGACTATATTACCACTGGTAGGATTCCTAAGGAGTTTAAGATATATAAACTCCTTAATATACTCTAGGCATTTCCTTCTCCTTTGGTTTTCATTAAATGCATCTGCTAACATAAGGAATGTGAGAGAAACCACTGTCTATGCAAAAGAATTAGCTGTTGACAAATGGCATACCACTGCTTTTGTATGCTGATCCCACAGTTGTATTTTCCAGAAAGTTCTAGTCACTTTTTAAAAAGTGATGTTATGGCATGTTACTTGAGTTCCTGTTCATGTGCCATAGTATGCTAGAGGCAGGGACTTTTAAATTGCACTATGGATGAGCTGTATCTCACCGTTCTCACCGATATTTCATCGTCATATCATGATGATGAGTTCTGTGTGTTTCGGGTGGACCAGTCAAAAGAATTATCAGAAAAGCCAAGGGAGTAGGTGTGTGCTTCATGATTAACAGTGCTTGGTGTGATAGAGTGAACATTCATCACTTCAAGTCTTTTTGCTCTCTGGACTTGGAATATCTCACTCTTCTCTGTCATCCAGTCTGGTTGCTAAGGGAGTTCATGGCTGTTGTGATGACAGCCGACATAGATCTCACACTAAAAGAACTGCATGTGACAATCACTAAAGCTGAGAATTCACATCCAAAGACTGCTTTTATTACATTTTAGTCAGGCATCTGTGAGAAAGGTACAGCTTAAATACTTCCAACACATACAGACATTTTCAACCCATCTTGGGGGTTGTACCAACCAGCTTCAAGTTATTTATCAGTATTCCAGCACCAAAGAAAAGCAAAATCACCACCTTGAATGACTGCCGTCCTGTGGTACTTACAGAATAGATCCACTGATGATGCCATCCCCACCACACTGCATTCCTTCCTGACACATCTGGAAAAGAAGGATACCCATGTAAGGATGCTGTTTGTAGACTACAGCTCTGCATTCAATACCATTGTCCCCAGTATATTTGACAGCAAGCTCAGGTGTCTTGTTCTACACACTAGTCTATGCAGCTGGACTTCTTGTCAGGGCAATGTCAGATGGTGAGAATGGCTTCCATCAGTTCAACCCCTTTGCTCCTCAGGGTTGTGTTCTGAGCCCTCTCCTTTACTCCCTGTACACTCACGACTGTGCAGCTATGTATAGCTCTAATATGGCCATTAAGTTTGCTGATGACACCACTGTAATTGGTGAGACAGCCTACAGGATCAAAATCATCAACTTAATGCAATGGTGTCAGGACACCACTACATTTCTTACTCTCAACATTGGAAAGACCAAGGAGCTGATAGTAAACTTGGAAACCTTGGAAAAATGGAGATCACTTGGACCCCATTATTATCAATGGTTCTGCAGTGGAGAGGGTCAACAACTCCATGCCGTTAACATCACAGAAGACCTTACCTGGGATAACCACACTGACCAGCTCAGCAATCTCTCTTCCACTGCAGACGACTAAGGAAGTTTGGTATGTGAACAAAGATCCCTAAGGACTTTTATATGGGCACCACAGAGAGCATCTTGACTGAAAGCATCACTGCATGGTTTGGAAGTTGGTCTGGTACCAATTGAAAGGCACTGCAAAGACCACAAAGTGCACAGCACAAAGCATCTGTGGATCTGATCTGCCCTCCACCCAGGACTTATATAAGAAGTGGCATTAGGAAGGCCAAAACAATCATTAAGGACACCAGCCATCCCAGTCATGGACTGTTTCAGCTGCTACCATCTGGCAAGTGATATTGTAGTCTCAAAGCTTAGACCACCAGACTCCAGGACAGTTTTTTCTACAAAGCGACAAGGCTAATGAACACTGAAACAATGACAGCCTAGGCCTGTGCCTGTCAGTCTTTTCACTACTACTACTAACACTTTCCATCTTTTATTTAATTATTTATTGTGTATTTATTAGGAGCAAAAACATGAATTTGACTCTCTTATACTAGAATAAATATAAATAATATTATATAAATAAAGACTATCTTGAATCTTGATATACAATTTCGTCTTTTATCTTTTATATGGTTATTGCCAAACCATCACATGTATTAATATTAATATAATTTTAAGTCTGTATCTCCCATCCCTTAATCACATTATGTGTATTTATTTGTTGTCTTTGGCTGCATTGTTCTCAGACTGCGTGGTGATATGGATGTGTCCACAACCACTCTCATTGGGGCCCATGGATACTGTACACAGGTTTGCAGAGATTTCACTGAAACACAGAAATGTCAAGAGCAGCTAACAATGACACACCCTTTGCAGAGAGACTAATGATCTGAAAGTGAACTGTGAACAGAGTCCCTTGTTTGTTCCAGGAGCTGGTTAATCTCCTGCTGTGTGGCAGGGCTGTCTCCAATGTCTTCAATGATGAGATGACCCTGGAGTCAGGGAATGGCAAGTCCACCTTACTGAGGGGAATCTCCAGCCGCAGTGATATTGGCTTGCTGTCTTTGTTTGAACATTTCAATATCTGTAAGGTATGAACATTAAAGAAATGAATGACCTCAATAAATATTGATGTAGAGAATAGATTGTTTGTAATCATTTGGGATTGTGTGAGAAATGCGTTGACTGAAATTCCTTTAATACCAGGCCTTCATACTAAAGCTCCACCTTGTGGCTAGTATGCAATTTGTAGTGTAATTAGACATTCACCAATAGTCACTGCATTGTAATAAAAGTATGTGTTTATGGAACATTACACTATATATATATATATATATATATATATATATATATATATATATATATATATATATATATATATATATATATAGGTGTGTATGAGGAACAAAAGTACATTAGTACAAAATGTGTTTTTAATTTTAAAGGTTGGGGATTACCTGAAGCGTCCCAGGTATCCAATCTGGGTTGTATGCAGTGAGAGTCATTTCAGTGTGCTGTTCTCCCTGAACAAGAACACAACCTCTGACCTGATGGAGGGTTTGATGTTTGACCTCTACTACTATGATGGCCTGGCCAACCAGCAAGAGCAAATACGCTTGACCGTCTGTAAGTCTGGTGTGCATGTGCATTTCAATACAATTGTCCCTTGTCTCTTTTTTTTTTTTTAATCTTTTAGTCTCGGGTAATTTAGTTGCATATATGTAGTTCCATCAGTGTTTGTAATTACCAAAGAAAGGTTGTGTTTTTGAAAGGAAGATTGTGGAATTCCGACTTCTTGACAACAGTTTTGTTGTAATGTTTGGCTGAAGTCTTAATTTTCTGGCAGCTGTCACTGACAGATACTGTATGCACTGATGCCACGGAAGAAAAACATCAAACACTAGTCATGTGATTTTGACAGTGCCAGACTGTATTCAGGGCAAAAAAACCCACCAAACGACCAGACTGGTTGTACCCAATACATAATAACTGAAGGCTTCAGTACAAGCACTAGTGGGGTATTTTTTGTTTTTCAGTTCTTTCTGAGTTTGAGTAAAACTAAGTGTCTACGACTTTTTGACTATATTTGTAACTCTTGCAGTTATTAGTGATGGAGATCATCTGTGATCAGGGCCCAGCTGTTCAAAAGTAATCCATGATTGGTTCCGCAGAGCAAAACATAGGATTTCCAAATCTGGATCACTTCAATCAAGATTAAGCCCAGTCATGTTATTAGTTATGGTGCTCTGTCTGTGATCATGGCTGTTATTTACGTCTATTTACTTTTGTTTATCTACCTCCTGCCAACAGCAACAGGCATGTCAGAGATGGCCACCTGTGGAGACGGTGTAGCCAGTGATCTCATTCCCCCAATTGAGCACTGCATAAGGACTAGGTGAGGAGACTGACAGACTAACAAACCACCCATTTTCACCCACTCACAGCAAACTACATGGCAACTGATCAAGCTGCTTTCAGACAAACCAGCATCTAAGAGCGTAATACAAGTTTTCTGGGAAAGCCAGAGAAGTTGCTTTGAAGCAACTGAACTGCTAGGCAGTGTGGTTTGAAATGAAGCAGCACTCTGTCTGAGGATTTATTGATTTGCTTAGTACGCCAAAGTAGAAGGAAAATAATTACAGATCAGGCATAATTCCCATATCCATATCAATGCACTTGAGTGAGCGGTCAAGTTACAGTAACAAATCATTCTATTTTCTTTGGCTCTTCATTTCAATAATCATGTCTCTGTTTTAAACTGTAGATGGAGGAATGCAGTGGTCGACTGGAATGATACAGAGCCTATACTTTGATGGGACATTGAAACACATTCAAAGAGACAATTTAACATGGTTCAGTCATTCCAAACATTCACAGCTCATCCACATGATGTACAGGTTACAATATTCACTGGACATATGACAAAGTGCTCGTGCGATGACCATATAACTGCTCATTCGTATGAACTACAGATTTCTTCAGAGAGCCAATGAATTCTTTGTGAGGAAAAAGAAAGAAAAATATGGTGTCTTAACAATTGTCTTGGAATTTTGTTGTCCATAGTAGAGTGAGACCCAGGACTTTTTTATTTATAAATTTATCATGCTCCACTCTTAGGATTCACTTTGTCCTTTACTCAGCATGATTACACCAAATCACCTTAACATCAACATGTACAATATGTAGGAAATCCAAGCCTTTTTATGTGCCGAAACCTAAAAGAACATTAGGTAACAAGTATTATCATTTTTGTTTTTTGTTTTTTAATAATAATTCTGCTGTTCTGTCTGGTCATTTAGACCTTTCTAATTGATTTTGTCTTATGACATTGTTAACATTCATTATGCTTCAGTAATGTTTGTTCATAATGTGCCTATGCATCTGTCTATGTATGACATTTATTAAAGTACCAGAGGTCTTTCAAAGGAATTATTTTCAAAACATAAGCTAGGTATATTACATTTGCGAGGTTCTGTGCAATATCAGGGTTATTTGGTGAAATGACTGACCTTTAAGGATGTCAATGATGAGGGCAGTCCTTATTGGTCATTGTTCTTTCCTGTTTTGCAGACGTCTGTAGTGTATTTCCTATCCCTTGGTAAGCCCACATTGGGAAGGTATGGTAGAGCCACATCATACATTCTTGTAGCAAATGACAAAAAAGCAGATGTTAAACTTGATGGGTGCAGACTATTAACGTTGTAAATTGTTGGCAGTATTTTGGGGGGTATGATATTCATGTAGATATAACATGCAAAGTGCTTCAAGCCAGATGTTGGAAATGTTTCCAAGAGGACATGATGTCTGAGTCATCCCCCCTGTTCACTTTGTACCCCCCTTTCCCCCACCCCTCTTTTCTCTTGACGTAGGGGAGGCTTCACATCTCGTCTCAGCCAAAAGAGGGCTGAGACCTTGAGATGTGTGTCGGACATTTTCCTCGGAACGGCCCCCCCTCTTGGCTCAATTTTGCATTAGGCGCACAGTGGGGAGACCAAATAACAAGCTAAGACGGGAGCCTTAGTGAAGGCCATTAGCCATGTTGTGAGTAATAGCCGTCCTTCCTGAGGTGAAAGATGATTGCGTGGCCTAACTGATTCTTTTCATGCTAACTACTGACGGCTTTCGTCAGCTGAAAGTGTCATGCAAGAAGTTGCCTTTACTGCAGGAGATAGAGGATGAGGGTACAACGTTGAGCGTTTGCTATCTATAGAGCCCGTTTTCCACCTGAATGCACCCATGGTTTTTCTGTTGAGTTGGCATGGGAACATGTCCGAAATGCGTCAATCTCAGTACTTGGAATAATGTTTTTCTTTTGAGCATCTGAGACCTGTCATCTAAAGTGTATCAAATGTGAGCCAAGTCAATTAGTAAAATCTGCAGGGGGTACATGTCGGATGTTAGCCTATACTGCTGTGATGGGTTGAAGTCATGGCATTCATTGTTTTCACTGTTGTGCCTCTGTGGTTCCATCCTCCATCTGTTATTCTGGCTTGGTCCATGTAGTTGATATTGGTACCTCACCAACACAGGTCATTTTAGCCATGCCAATGGGACAAACTGGCCTTTCATCCACACAGACACCAGGCACTAGCAGACCATAGACCTTTCTGTGGCATGTTTTGGGAGGGATCTTGTTTCGTCTCTGATGCCCCCACCTGTCTGTCTGACAGTGTGTCTGTTCGGTATGGACAAGTTTTTGTCTTCTATGGCAGCTGTACCACTAAAAGACCCACAGCAAAGTCCCTGAACCAAACTCAACTGAACAGCACGCATAGATATATACAGTACATAGATGTACTTGAGGACCGTGTTAGGACTGAACGTTGGCCATTATTACTGAGGGTCACCTGAATGCAGCCACCACCCTGCCTGAGCATGCTGCTCTTCCTATTAGTCTGAAATGCGTAAATCACTGTTCAAATGTATTGTCTGATTTCAGAGCCACACAGATGTTAGTGGGAGACACGGCCAGTGGAGTGGTGCTTGGAGCCAGGCCACAGAATGCTGCTGAACTTTGGGTGTATAACGTGAGCTGGCTCCCTATGCTTTAATACTTGACAGGAGGAAATTTCTCTCTGGAAAAAAAGGAGGAAAACACAAAATACAGAACTTGTTTTTTGCGGTTAGGCAAGCATTTGGGTTTTTTAACGATCCCCTGCTTTTCTGGAATACATTTTGGAACGTAATTACCAGTGGATTGAAAATTTGCTGATTTTAACTTGTTTTCCTCTTCACATAGCTCACAAAGGTCACTCTAAGTCAAGGTACTGTTAATTGAGCCTTCATCAGGGTCAGACTGTGTTGTGTGTCATATCATATCAGCCTGAGTGCAGAGACTTTCCCTTCCACTCTTCCATTAGTGGATTTTGGCCATAGATATTGTCAAGCTTAAACCTCTATACCAAGTAATGTACTGACATGTAATGACGTTTTAATAGGACTCCAACTTAAAGCCCTATTACAGTTTTGTGGTCAGGTGTTTGTGGTCCTGTGTGCGCAGATGTGTCTGAAGCTGCAGGAAGCTTTTCAGTGTTTCACTTGTAGATCATCTTGTGGTGAGTGGTCACGCCAGGCTAAATTGAGCTTCACATGTGCTGTTGTGTGCCTATGGTTGGGAGCACTTTGAGTAGCTGTCACTCCACTCAGCTCTAGCGTGGGCTGTCACATGACGCATCTTATTGAAAAGACCTCACTGACATGTCATCAAAAACATGAGTGTAATGTCTTGAACAGAGAATAAAAGGTTTTGTCACCTGACATGCTTTCATTGTATTTGTTTTATGAATGAATTAATAAATGGCTTTCCATATGGAAAAAAATTATGCATCTTTTTAATATCCTAATTCTTGCCTCGGCTTCTATAGTCACAAGACTTTTATTGCACAGATCATTTATTTAATTTATCTCGCATTATTTCCTCCCAGGATAACCACATAGGCACTCAGCATTTGTGTCCATTAGAGTAAGATACAACTGGCATCAAACCATGCAATTTTGCAGTAATACAACATATTGGGTTAATATTACTTTGGATTTGATCGTTACCTGAGAATGGAGAATGGGTTATTACTTTGGTGTGTCATTAACTTACACTTGTAACATTAAAAAGAAAATAGTTTACTTCCAAGACCAGGTAATAGTAATTCCTCTCTACTGTACAGACTGCTCACACAAAGACAGTCAAAATAATTTTAATTACTTCCAAATATTTTCAAATTAAAATACCTTGTATTTCAAGTGAGGCCCATGCCAACTTAAGGGTGTAAGTATGTTTGACTTTGCGCCACATTTTCCACAATAAACACACTAAGAACTGGAGTTTATAGTCCCAAAGGAATTGTCAGTTATTATACTCTCCATAATCCATAGTTGTTTCTTGCAAAACCTGGCAGTCAGCCAGTGTGGACATCCAAATAAACATGCAAAGGAACTGCTCAGTTCGCTCTTGCTTACTAACACCGATTCCAATTCCTCCCCAATGGCATGTTTTACACCAGTCGAAGGAGCCCTCATTCAACCCATACTGAGCCCATCTAACCATCAAAGTGACAATAAGCTATGTAAATTTACCTAAAAACTTCCCTTTAATTTTACTGCTCATTGCTGCCCTTGAAGATTAGATTAGACTCATTCTCAATTGTGGTTGAGATTTGAAAATTATTCCATCAGTCATGCCATTTCATGCTTTTTTCTTAGCTTTTTAATAGCTAGTTGGCTAACAGTACTTAAGGAGTAAGCAGTCTCAAAAATCATCAGCAGTGGTTAAGGAAGAATAATAAAAAAAACCTTCAGAATCTTGAGGTCAGGGTGATCCTGATGTGATCAGATGCACAGCAAGCTGAACAGCAGTGCTCAGTTAAGGGCCATCTGGTGCTGTATTTTTGGAGCCCTCATAACAGAGCACATCCACCCACACACTCTAATATCACACTATCACAAGGTGCCAGGCCCTGACTTCTCAATGAGATACCATATCAGTTTCACGCCATGTCTGGCACTGCTGAAACTATTTACATTACTGAGTTCATTCATTCACATTTAACAGTGCAACTGCAAAGATATAAAACTGTTTCTAACTCTGAACTGATTTTTCTTTGTTTTATTTTATTTGCAAACAAGTGGAAAGTTTTAGGGACAAAATGCAACCAAACAACACATATACATGACACATAATAGGGACACTAACAAAACATTAACAGCAGTTATAGAGGCTAAACAGTACTGCATACATGTTAACAGAATGAGGAAATAGACAGAATTTTGATAGAAATAAACGGGAGGGCCAAGGGGTTTGGGTTAAGTTCAGTGTGTGTGTGAGTAAATATATGCAATGTTGAATTAATGTCAGGCCAGTAAGATGGAAGATGGACCACGTGGAAGGGGGTGTATTATTATTATATAGAGTATTATTTGATTTATGTATTTATTTTTACATATAATAATAATAGCAAAAAATAATAATGATTATTATATGCCTCACTTACTTTAGTTTATCATGTTGTTCTTGATACTGCTGGATGTATGATGGGTGCCTCCTAATGTATAGTGCACTGAAAAGAAAGTAAGGAGCATAATACCAGGAACAGGTGTGTGTGTGTGTGTGTGTGTGTGTGTGTGTGTGTGTGTGTGTGTGTGTGTGTGTGTGTGTGTGAAACTGCATTTTCTATCTATTTGATGTTGTTTTTGAATGTCTCAAGGTATGTTGCTAATGAATACGCATTGAACCTCAGTTCAGAACTGGTTCAGTATAATGCATAGTACAGCTTGTAAGGAGGGCACCTGTTTAAAGTAACATAATCCCCTACAGTACAAACCTTTTCCTCAAGTTATGTTTTCTCTTCAAAAAACATACGTGTTTAATGCAAGTAATAGAACTAATCTAAAAGGACAAAAACTGCTCAGAACTTCTGAGTAATTTCAGTTCTCTGCTCTTGTGTTTTTTCCAAGACCACAGAAAATGAATTCAGATAGTTTTTTTTTTTTTTTTTTACTGTCTGCTTTGTGGGGAGGCTCAGTAGGTAGGTGTATGACGCTGTCAGTGCCATTCAGCGCTTGAAAATGAAACGTGTTGGCAGATTTCTTTAATTCATGCCACATACTCGCTGGGTGTTGGTGGCATGAGGAGGTGGGAAGAGCGATTGCCAGTGCCAGCATGCCAGGGATCAAAGAGGGAGCAACTGGAACCGTGTCAGATAAAAAGCTTGCCTTTATCCTTCGCGGAGGAAGTCACTGTATAGCCATCACTTTGTAGGCGCTCACCAATGAGCATCCATCAACCCTGAGGACATCTGCCAGCCAGTATAATCTGCCTCATTCAGTGCTATTAGATGGCAAAATGGATTGAGCGTCCATTGCTTAATGTCAAGCCCTTCTTCCTGCCCCATTCATGCGAAGCTATCACTGAAGCAAGTGTAGCATAAGTAAGCACTTAGTCATATCTGAAGTTTGAGTCGGTCACATCTGCAAACTCTTAACTTTGATGCGCAATGTAAATGCTGGAGATTGAACTATCCCTCGATACTGGTGATTTTTGGCTCAGTTCACATAGACATTGTTGCTCTCTGCAATCCAGCTTTGCACAATCTGGTGTTAAGTTATATTTCACAATTTCATTCATGCTTTTCAATGCAGTGAAAGTGGAATGAAATGGTTGTTTTTGTGAAATGAAGAGAGTCCAAGGTTGCAGGCAAGTCATATCTTAGTCACATTGCCACGCCACTGATGCAGATGAATAAATCATAAGACATTACAAAATGGATCAAAGGTCTTTCGAAGAGTGTACTGTGTGTGGGCATTAAAGCTACTATATAGTTCAGCTATAAATAAGAGTACTTACTCATATGCACCCTTAAGCTTTGTCAAATGGGATTAAAACATTTATTTTTGCTCTGTTTTCCCCTAAGGCTAAGTGTTTTAAGTCAGTGCATATCCACAAATGAGGCACTCATCCGTTAGACTAAAGAATATTCATGTAATTCAGTCGATTGACTTGAATTATGCACAACTGTAGATTTGTAGATATTGTCAATTACCTAACCCCTCACTACTTCTCTGTCTTGGTATTTTGTTAAGTATTAAAAGTTGCCCATGAATCACTGCGAGACACACTCAGAGACATAATCAGATGTTGTGATGTCAGGTTGCTCTTACACAATTGGGAGAAAAAGCATGACAATACCTCCTACAGGCATGTCCTTGTGTGTCAAGGGTGAATGAAAAAGAGAATGTGCCAAGCCTCACAAATTTCCTAAACTTGATGGACCCAGGCTTGTACATTCTGAGGATGAGTCATCGCCAGGGTAATCAGAGCAATAAGCACCCGTCTGAGCAGCGGGTAAAGACCAGCCTCTTTGTCTATTCCTTCTGTGCTGAGGGCCCCCCGGTTCAGTGACAAAGAACTGAACAGAGACAAACTCTAACTCATAAACACACACACTCACACACACACACACACACTTTCTCTTTGATTCTATGTTTCTCTTACTCTCTCTCTCTCACTCACATACACGCACACACATGCACACACACACACATACATTCAGTGACAAAGAACTGAACAAAGACAAACTCCATCTCATAAACACACACTGTCTCACACACAACGACAGTTTCTCTTTGACTCTTTATCTTTCTATCTCTCACCCCCATACACACACACACTCACACACACGCATACACACCTACACACACACACACACACATTTTCTATCTCTGTGTTTCTATCTCTATCTTCCTTTCTTTCTCTCACTCTCTCTCTCTCTCACACACACACACACACACACACACTCTATTGCGAGCCAGGTCGGGTGAGGGGGGATGACCCGGCTTTCCTTGTCTTCCTTCGTGGGGCATCTCTGTGGTAACTGGAGGATTTGTTGTTGCTTGTGTGTGTAATTGTGTTAGCGCCCTCCCACATGCAGTCCCCGGTGCATCCTCTGTCTCCTCTCTTAATCTCCACTGTTTGTCTTTGCTGGGAGTGATATCCTGCTCCGATTAGGATCGGGTGTCCTTGCCCACCCGAGCAAAACTATCACCGGCAATGCCTCTGCGGACCCCTCTTTATTTATAGCTGGCTAATCTTGTTAGAGCTATCACTCAGGCTCAGCCCTCCATATTTTAGCTTCTTAATTGTTTCACAGAAGACTGGGTTCAGACACTCAGACTATTATAAACCTCCATGAGATGGTACCTCACCACCACTATCACCATCATCATCGTCATTAGTAGTATTTCTACACTCATTGATAAAGTGAGGCTTTTATTATTCATATCTTTCCAGGCGGACACAAAAACATAGTGTGAATCATTAACTGCGTTATCGATTATTAGGTGAGGATATTAAGTATACAGTATCATGCATCTCATCTGCAAAAGAAGATTTTCCTCAAGAGTGGTCTTAAACTTTTAGCAATAGAAAATTGGTAGCATTGGTCATAGAAGTAATTGTCATTTCTATGAATTTTTATCCAGAGGGGATTAAAATACATCTAAGCTATAAATAATATTTTTTAATTTTATTTTGTTTGGAAGGGTTTGTCCATAGATACACATAAAAACTGTGATGTGAATGACCTGCATCCTCTGATGCCTGGGGTCTATTCTGATGTTTTCGATGTTTATATTCTGGTGTTTTCGAGAATGAAGTATTTTGTGAATGGTTCAGGCGGCTGATGTTTATTACACTCTGGGAGAGTTTGCCTCCTTTTTTATAATGCTGTAAACATCTATCCTAGATGTGTCTCTGGAGAAGTTTGTGATATGTGGTAAAAAAGAAAATCAATCCCTAAGTATTAAAATACTAAATCCTAACAACAATTCTGTTGAGAAGTGCTATCAAAATGTATCTAAAAAACACACTGTCATATACTGAGTGGTTTCCATTTACTTAACAAGAACTGTAACACAACACAAAACACAAAAACTAACTTTGGGTATGTTTAACAAATGCACAAAGAATAACACACAATAACAAATTATTTCCTTCTTGACCTATATCATGTAATATCACCTACTGCCCTGTTCCATTATATCACAGTCACATCATAATGTTATGCAGTAGTTGCTGAAGAAGGTCCACCCTTGTTTCTCTCTTCCTCCCCTTAACCTAATGTCTCTCTGTTTATGTGGCTGTTGTTTATGACCAAGGCATTTTCCCATAGTGTGACTTTAGGGATTGTTGCAGCTTTTTATATAAATGATTGAGAGTAGGTTCTAGGTCAAGATAAACCTTGTATAGAACTTCCAATCTAGACCACACACAAAAGTTTTTATCACGCTCAGAAATGTTGTCCCTTGTCCTCCTATTGATAAATGGGAAAAAAAGGAATTTGAAAGATTTTGCTTTTTTTTACTTAAACAGGCTGGAATATATTATAATATATATTAATTCTACTGCTCATTCCATTTGGTGCAGTCAGAAGCAAGCCAAGACACTGGTCTTGCACACAACCACATAGCTGTTATGTCATGTGTCACCTGACCATCTTATCCTCATGTCATGACACGGCACTTTTTGTCAGTGAGGACATTAATGTTCTTAGTCCCTGCAAAACGCAAGTGCACTAAGAACTGTATGGGGAATGCATTGATCTTTAAGCTGACTCATCTCAAACCAAAAGAATTTATTTTCCTAACATCTCCAACAGCATAATGTACCTAACTCTCTCTCTCTCACTCAGCATCTTCCAGATGAAAGAATCGTAATGTCCACGCACATGCCATAAAGAGGCTTAGAAAACTTGAAAACCTGAAGATGCACGCTTGTTAAAGAAATGAGTCATTGTTCATTGTGACCTGTATGTCATCTTTAAAACAGCGCTTAAGATGTTAGCAGCCTTGTACTTGCCCCCTGAAGATTAACAATCATCCCTGTACCCTTTCCTCTTGGTGATTTAAATCACTTGAAGGAGGCCACTGAGACATGCTGGCGTGAGAACATTTGACATGCAGGGCTCTGGCGAGCCTTTTGTTTGTTTAAGGCTTGGTTAATCCAGTGATATTCTTATGTGATGAGGGGCTTGAGATGTGTGTTTATGTCTGTCCCCAAACAACAATCAAGTCATATTCCTCACAGCTATTTTGACATCTCCACTGATAGGAAAATCCAAGAAGTTATCCAGAGAAAAAATGTGAAGCCTTTCTCTTTTTTGCATTGTGTTGGCTATATCACATTAACACTCACTGTATCTAAACTGAAACATGCAGAAATTGTAACTAGCTAGAGCAGATCTGCTGCCACTAAAACATGCTTCACACATTAATATGAGCAGCACTAACACACTCTTCTGTTTATTTGATGATTAAATGATTCACACAATCCACTGACGTGTTTCTGTTCTTGCACCATAAGCAATTAACAATTGAGATAGACATATAGGCCTATGTCCCTTTTTTCTTCAAATTCCTATACACCAGTCCACCACACATGTATATATCACCAAACATGTATATATACATGTATAAATCACCAAACAATAAGCACATTAAAAATTACTTGTTTGTTCATATACCTGGGTACTTATTGGCCTATACAATGTATGCAAACATTTGTGTGCAAAGTTGGGTAGCTCCAACAGCTTAATGGTTCAATCAGAGGCTCATTTGATTTGATAGGCAGAGGCTGATGACTCATGTGCAATAGGATAGAAAGCAATAATGCAAAAGTGAGAGATTCCTAAAGTTAGACCATATGAAGTGTATATGAACCAGAGATATAGTGCATATGAACTATGATTGACAGTACTAGATAATGTTTTCCCGTATTAAAAAACAAAACCAATAAGAGGGGCTCTAGGAACACAATTATGCGACATGCAAGACAGATTTTGTTCAGTGCCTGGCTATCACTATGGCAGTTCAGATAAGGGACAACGTTATTAAAATATCAGGAAGGGATCTGTTTCAAATTTGTTTAAACAAACTCTCTGTGTACAGAGAAGCATGTAAATATTGCTTGATTAAACTATTTGTCAGACAATTATAACCATGTAATTGTCGTTAGAATGAGAAAATTCCTGAGGTACAAAGGGTCAGAGTTTAAAAGCTGCTTTGGTGTGTGTGAGAGAATGTCAGAGAGAGAGAGAGAAGGTTGAGAAATTTTGAGAGTTTGTGGTCCCCCTGAGAATGTTCATTGCCTGCTGTTTTGAAATCCACCAGAAAAGCTGAATTCAACTACGGCCGGTAATGAAGAGTATAATTCTCCTCATTCCCATCTTCAAATGAGGTTGATTGGTATTGAAAGAATTCAGGACTTTCAGCCACAACTAGCCAAAACTGGCCAAAAACACATGTCTGCTAATGTGTCAAATGATATGTTAGAAAGTGAAGCTGTCGTGGAAAAATTGTTTAACCAAGACGTGACATGCGTTTCCTCTGTCCAAACCACTCTGTGTACATTCACCGACAGTTTCATTTTCTTTCTGTTCAGCTGATTTCACAGCAATCCATCCCACACAGTATTCCATCATTTGGCATATTGATGCAAGAAATGGCAAAACAACAACAACAAGTCTCAGATGATGATGCAAGAAAGGCATTACAGTCCAGGGAATGTTGGACATCATAGTTCACATAGGATATTTTCCTTTAGGAGAATCGGAATATAATGAGTGCGGAAGGCTGTATGAAATGGAATGTGCATGAATACGTCCTTTATTGTTTAGAAATCTCAGTGCATTATCTCCAACCAATCTCCAATTCGCACATTATACATCCTCATTACTTGAAACCAGCTCTGTAAGTGCCAAAGAAAATCAAAGACAGCAACATACACGGATATGAGACCAGGGTTGGCCATTGTCGGAATTCACAGAGCAAATAATGTTGAAATCAAAGTGTGTAGGGACACAAAAATTGTACAGCACATTTAAGGAAAACAAGTTTGATGAGTTATTTAAATAGTATATTTCTGTCATAATCACAAACTTCTATTTACATAACATTTCAATAAATAGTGGACTGAATGTTAAATTAATATTTTTAAAGATCCATGATATAAAAAAAGCAAAAGTGCTCAATAAAACTATATTTTAAAAGCATTTGAATATTAACACCAATCATGACAGTAAAAATAAAATGGAACAACAATAGAAAAACTAATACAATTTGAATGCAGGTATGACAACAGTTAAATGTTGGCATCTGAAGGCACTTCCTTGAAGAAAAACCAGTCCCTTCTTCCATCAGTCATGAACCTGGTTAGGGCACAAACACAAGTCTAGGATTTCTCAAACCTTGCAACACAACATACAGTAATTTCCCAAATATAACCTGCATCAGGTCAGGTCAGTGTTTTTTTATGCGAACTAAAAAAGATAACAAAGCAGTGTTTACCGTATCCGTGCATTAACCGCACCCGTTAACCACACCCATATTAACAGCAGTTTACTAAACATTACTTACTGAATCTGAATCAGATCGCGATCTCTTAAGAAAGTACCATAAAAAAATGTATACCCATGTATAACTTTCCCCTATGTATTAAACTCATGAAGAAATGTAATCCTCCATTAATAATCAGGAAATTACGGCAGTTTATCATTATAGGTTTGAGGTCTCGTTGGATTATTGTCATAGGTTTCTATAACAATAAGAAACAACAAGAAAATCTGTTGTGGAAATATATGGACTCATAAAGTGTTGAATGCTGAATTTGACAAGTTTGAGAAATGGCACTTATTGCTGTTATAAGACATTTTGTGAAAAATGTTTTGTGACAATTTGTGAAAAAACGGGACTTTGTTCATGAAATAGAAATGGACTTCTCTCAATAACCTTTGCAGTGCTATCATAAAGAACCTGCACAGCATGCCATTAGATCACTTACTGATAACTAGCCAACCCACTTCTCCACAGAGCTCCACAGTAATCAGCTCTCTGTGCATGGACAAAGGCCTACAGAAGCACTAGCTCTCTGTGTTTAAAGTAATAATATAAATCAGTGTTATACCCTTGCACCTCAGCAGCCAATTAAATGCTTATCTTTAAGAGTAGGAGTAATGATGAGCTCATTAGAGATAATGTGCAAGTGCTGCTTCTGGGAACAGTGCTCCTAGTTATTGGAACTTGCCCCAATTTTTCTGTCTGTCTCGAAATGGGATTTACCTAAAACATGCATCCTATTTTGCCAAATGATAACACTCATTTGCTATTCTGAACTGCAATTACGTCCTTTGGCAAAGGGCAAAGAGGTTTCAGTTATAAACATAAAGACATGTCCATATGTCCCGATGAGGGTTAGATTTTATGATTTTATTTGTGCATTTTTCTGGATCAGTGTTTTATGGATACAGTTAAATGGCACATAAAGAATGTCTTTCCGATACTTACATGCAACATTTATGACTGTGTACAGAGCGGACTCAATGCTAGCCGCGTTAGCAATCTCGCACATCTTTTGTAATCTGTGAATGACAAAAACAAAGTTAGTCCTCACACGTCATCCAGTTTCTTTTTTGCTGTACTAGCCTATTTTTTAAATTGGAATGCCAAACTGCCAATAACATCATGAGGCCAGTTTCCAAGACAGTGTTTGAACATGATGGGTGGCCAGACAATGCATTCCATGTAGAACGAAAATGGGAAGGAATTGAGTCATGCATTATTTGCTGAATAAGGTGAGATTCTTGGAAAGAAGAAATAAAACGCTTCATCATGAAGGAAGAAAGTGTAAAAGTGTGACACAGATTCAAAACTAATTTGTCTCTTCCATCATTCTCTTTCTTTCTGTCTTGTGATCCAAGAAATGCTGTCACTCTCCCTTTTCTCTGTTCACTTGGGAAAGGTTTGCCAATCATGTGGCCAATGGCTTTCAACAAGCACCAGAACAAGAAATAAAAGGTCCTGAATTTTAGCCATAGTGTCTCTTTGGTACAGAGACCTAGAAACAGAATTCTCAAAAGCTGAATAGGCTCTGCAGTCTGTGCCTCTGCGGAACTAGTACTACTTAAAAGATATGTAGAATTGGTGTTCCAGGTGCCTCCAATGTTTATCTAAGATTTCTGCTGGTTACAATACTCCCATGACACAAAGGCGAACTTGGAAACACAATTTCCACAGATATTGTACAAACAAGAGTGCCTCTTGTTTCCTGTAGAGGGTTTGATCAAAGAGAGCAAAATATCTTAACAGAGGAGGGCTATGGTCAAATAAAAAAGACAAAAAGTTTGCAACAAATGCACATCAAAAAGAGCCAGCAAAGTCTGACAGCACCCTTGTGACCAGTGAACTGCAAGATTCAGGCACACTGGGTGGGTCTCTGACATGACTAATAAATCAACGAGACCCTGACACTGCACCAGAACCAGGCCAGATCTACACCAGAGAACTGAGGCATCCAGAATCCCTGTCAGGAAATAACTTTTGATTGGCAAACTGTAGTTGTTTTTGCAAATCTGATACATAGTCTAGGATAATGACGTAGCATAGTGCATTTGATGAAAGATTTAATAATCAATTGTACAAGGCGAAATGTATTTGTTATCCCCTCCTTTGTAAGCTAAGTGAACAAATGTGGAATATGTGTAAAGTACACATCTTTAGAGCAACAGTCTGAGGAGAGTATAAATGGACATGCATCATTTTGAAAGCCATTTCCGAAGTGTGTTATGTAAAGGCCACACATACAGTCCTCTACGATCCTTTGTGGTGACTGGGGCTGGGCCGATTGTTAAAGAAAATAATCCACAATACAGTGGGTGCTTAAGGCAGCCAGCCCTGACACATTTAGCAAGTGAGTCTAGAGAAGTTGCTTACAGTGCACAGTATCTAAAGAGTGGATTTAGGAGGTCGCGTAGGTCATAACATGGATTTTTAATTACAGGTAATGAAATGTAATTGTACTTATTACAATTTGGCTTCATTTGATTCAGGGACTGATATATTAAATAATATGACTGATATGGTCAATATGGTAAACTCCTAGAATAAATCTGTATGTCCTATCAATGAATTCTATCAGTGAATGCTCATGTTTTACATTTCAGGAGGTTATACAGACAGTCGCTTTCCATATTCTCCTGAAAACAAGATCAGATATTTTCTCTACATGCAAACCATCTTTACAGCACCTGATTGAATACATTGGCATCCTTGTGATAGAGGGAATCCCTACAGACCTATGAGGAAATTTGCAGCTGTTCTCTTCGCACAGACATCTGGTCCGTTCAAGCACTCCAAGTTCACAGAGGTTTTTGTTAGCTTGTTTTTAAATGACAATAGACTTTTGGTAAATTAGTTTTTCATCTGCTTCGTAAACTCTCCATGATGAAACCAAATCAAACAACTGGAATTTCATGCTCAAACTGAATCTGCTATATTATTTTATTATTCTGGGTCTGTTTTGAGGTGAGGTTGAAGACTGATTGTATGACAGGATTTGAATGAGAATATGTTCCGGTGTACTTACATGCTGGTCTTGAGCAATCCCTTGTATTGTAATAAAGTCTCTGAAAATGTATTCTGCATTCAGATGAGAACCTCACTGGTCCTGCTTGAGAAAAAGAAACCCTAATCAGGATTAAACTTCAGATATTTGTCTCTGATTTATCGCACACAGGTAGGCTATTTGTGATGACCACTGCAACATTTTATTTGCATGCAGTAACACACAAGACATTTCTTTTTATTAAAGTTTACTGACAAGTATGTGTTTTTTATTTGAAGATGACAGGCAGCTTTAAGAAAAGAAGAATGAAAGGTTTCATGTCTATACTCTTTGTGGACTTTGTTTATGTTCGGTAAAAATTTACATGTTAATTAAGCATGCTCTCAGACCCAGAAAGAAAAAGGTGAAACTGTGTGGCATGACATCACAAGAGAGCAAGGGACTTAATGATTTCTGCAAAGCACTTGCTGCCTCTTTGTGCAAGCTTCCGGAGAATGGATTTTCACACCAATTCCAGCTGCCTGGTCTCGCTTTACACACAGAGCCTGAGACAAATAAGAGGCTTAGACATACTTTTCTTACATAGACAGCAAGGCTGGAACAAGTAAAGTATTTCTGCTTCATAAAAGCCCCCAAAGAACTTTCCCTATGCTTGCCAGGGTACTTTGGAGCCAGTTCTGTGTGCAGGTTTCTAGAGGAAATGTCTTAACAAATGATAGCTTTCAACTTTCCCAGCATTTAAACTGTTCCACGTTTATCTTGGGATTACCATGCGGATATTATAGTTAAGGTACTGTTTTCATTTGGAAGCCTTTGCTTACCTGTAAAATGATTTATGAACCTGTCTTTCAGGCTTGTATCTCTTGGGACAACCTCTAGAAAAAAAAGAAAACAGGTTGAGCATTATTATCATTGTACTTCAGCCCTAAATAGGCAAAGAAACAACACATACATGCTATGGTACTTGAGGAGATAAGTTAGTCATAATTAACTCACATAATATTATATTGTTTTAAATATAATGTTAGCATTAAGTAACAAGCAGCTACTCAATGGTGATAATACAGACATTGCGAGGTTTATAATGGTTTGATTTATATAATGGCATAATAAGTCATGTGTCTGTATCAACAGATTCTTCATACTAAATATTAATATGTCAAAACTGTCACTTCACAACCGTAAGTACACTTCTTCCTCAGATGCATCAAATATGTATGAATGAGGTCTTTCATAATTACTTGCAATCTGCAGCCTAGATGACCCCAATACACTGTCCACACAAGCAGAGCAAATGGTTGTCAGATGTGTTTGAGCTAACTCTGTAAGGAGATTATTGCTTACAATAATGTAATGCTTATCAGTGTCAGAGACATAATTCCATGCCTTGGCTAATTTTAGCTCCCAGACAGAGGGATGGCCAACAGGTTCTATATATGATGTATGAATCTGCGATAATCTGTGTCATTACATGCAAAGCATACCGCAGAGGCAAGTCTGAGAAACACAAATCAGTTTATAGATAGCCAGTGGATTATGGTACACTGAGCCATTTGTGTCAATTGCCAGCATCATACGTAAAACCTGTCCCAGTACCCAAACTAAGACTTATGTAAGAGTAATACGTAGATGACTTGATGACTAGTCGTACTGTAAACCTGGTTTTGAATGGAAACAGGAAAGGCAAGGTACAGTGTGTACACGCATGTACTGAACAGGATTAGGAAAAGAATTATATGTCTGGGAATGTGGGCACTGTATGCTGTCATCAAACTATAATGACCATCTCCCAGTCCAATTTATCACGTTTTTATACAATGCTCAGCATGTTTGCTTTGGCATAATGGCAAATAAACATTTTCATGAACAAAACCAATGTTCGGGAAACTTATGAAAGCTTCTGGGATTTTCTTTTACATTGTGCACAATTTTAATATTGCTCCACAGTCCATGGAAACCTGATAATCAAATTATTATGAGGCAAAGTGTAACTACCAACATCCCTTTAAAACATGACCAAACTGACAGACATGTGCTGTAGCAAGAACGTGATGACAGTTTTCTGGCTAATGCAACGATGTGTTGACATTTCCAGTTGGCCAAGTTCCACTCAGCATATACTCTACTTTGTTATGCAACTGCTCAGAGTCCATCCTAATTCTCACATGCAACACACATCAAAGCACTAACACATCCTGTGATGGGCGGGTCAATTACAGCAGCACACGTTCAGTACTGTGGGACAATTCCACAGTTGCTTTAATTCACAACATCATTCCAAACTGTACAAAAACATCATACTGACAAATGATCAGTGTTGGCAATGAGACCACCTCACACACCAAACCCATGGAATAACATTTGCTGTATTCCTTCAAACCATTAACCTGTGATCCAACCTGTTGAATATCCCACTGCACACAACTTGGCTCACCTTCTGTACAATACATGACCTCAACAAGGTAACAAACCAATGTGTTTTGTTAAGTTAAGTGTTTGTTAAGTCGTTCTACTGACACTAGTTGCACGGTATGGTGAGGCTGAGCCACTCAAATTTGTTTTATGACATTTGGTTTGAAATTGCAAGCTGAACAGGTATATCTACGTTAGTTTGACCTCTCATTAAGATACATTGGAGGTATCTGCAGTACATGTATGTTTACATGTATGTTTCATAACAATATGGTTATCTGGTCCAGAAAATACAATTACTGCATGTCTGTTTCCAGAACATAAACGCAGTGCATAGTGGAACTCTTTCATGCTGTTGACGAAGGATAAAATTGTGCAATACCCTGTAAAAAAAGCTCAATACATCCCCACAGCTGTGGTATGCAGTACACATTTCTATCCAGAATTCCTAAGGGTGTTCACAGATCAGGTCATATGATGCTTTATGTAAAACCAACTCAAAAGCGCTTTTCTTAGATGTGTATTGCAAAGTATGACAAATGTGCAAAAGAAAGTCCTGGTATGACATATGCATGGGGAATTAATGCTTTTAGATCTTTGCATTAGGATCTGTTCTATGCAACAGCTTAGAAATCACGACATCAAAAGTAGGTGATAACTGACTGTAAGTGCTGTATGCACAGGCGCGCACGCTCCCACACACACGCACACACAATTATAATAAGTCTATGGAGTGTCTACTAACTGTTTATGTTTACTGGAGATATAACAATAACGTAAACAGTACTGTATCTCCATGGATGAAGCCTCTGGCTTTTAGACTCAAATGTGTCAAAAACAATATCTCCGTGTCTTTCCTCGGGGCAGTTGGCTACAGCTTACCAAGTCTAACACAATCCTACAAGGAATTTGTTGACATGCCATGAACAATAATATCGCTTGCTTACCTATTGGTTTGCTTCTGTCTTGCTTGGGAAGGTATGAGGATTTTTCACGCGAGGAAAATTTCAAGTCTTGAGGTACGGAGTATAGGCCACTGGTGATGCGCCTGGGGGCGAGTTTGTCCCGTTGGTTATCGCCAATCACTTGTAAGATTAAATCCAACAGTGTTCTTCTCTCCTTCAGCTTCGCCTCCTTGCTGTCCATGCACTGGCTCGAAGTAATGAGCATAATGATTATACTCAAAAGTATGTGCCATTTCCTCTCAGCCTGCATGGCTTTCCAGCCTAGCAAACACAACAAATTGGGAAACAATTCACAAAGTTCAATGATATGGGTATTCAGATGCAGTGCTAACTTAAAAGTGAGACTGATGAACAACTTGTAGCATTGTTGTATTATTTGACAATCATTGTTGACTAGGGTATAAACACAGTTGGCGAACAATTTCCAGCTAAGGAATAATTGCAAGGTCCAAATACTCAAGTGTTCACATTTTCCTACGAGAAGTAAGACGATTGCGCATTGTATTGACTAAGAAAACCCCAAAGGTGTGGCTATATCAGTCAAATACAACATATTCTATTGGTTTTCTATTGGTTGGTATTCTGTGGTTGAACATTCTATATGTGTTTACGAGAGTGGTGAAGTGTGTATAAAAACTTTGCAACTTACACTATTCACTGTCGTCGAATTCTGTGCGCTCCGAGTGCGTATTTGATGGCAGCAGAATATTGTTGAGTCTTCAAAAATGCTATTCCAACGGAAAGTCGGCAACAGGTTCCTTTGAGTCGTGTCTTTTCTGGGCACATGCGTCCCGTTTTTATACGTTCAGTGTTAGGTTCTTGAATGCAACACTATCGATTTCAGGTGGGTGGCAAAAGTAGACATCTTTCGTTTAGATTTTTTTCAGCTCGCTCCCTCTGTCAGTCGCCCCTCCTTTTGGTTCAAAGTCATCACGAAACTACACATAAAAGTAGCGTAACTTCACTTGTTTCTTCATTTATTTCAATTGAAAGACCAGTGACAGAAAAAATACTACAGCGCAAACGCTGAGATTGCTATCCATAGTTCCTAATTAACTCTTCAGCTGGCAGGTGGAAACATGGACCTCTATGAGGTATACGCAGTCCACAGCGGCTTATAGCCAAGCTGACCTATTACCATCGTGTCATGTTTTTGTTCATGGATGTTCGGGTCTTGTGACTGCGCTAAGTACGGGAATATGCGCTATCCAGGAGAACTCGGGCGGGTTCTACTTGGCATGTGGAAATGTATGATTGCCTCACTGGTATGCGCCTTTTCTATTTCTTACTGGGAGCGCATGGTTTTCTAATAAAGTAGGTATAAAACACATCATTATACTATATTAATGTAACGCTTTGCATGTAGGTTGGGTTACCTTTGGTCTGTGAGCAGACGTGCCAAATGCGTGTATTTTTTACTTTTATCCTTATTAAATGCTCAATCTTAATTATTTATTGAAGGATTGTCTGGGTTTATCCTGGCTAGTACGCTACGGCTTATTACACAGTCAGTAAAAGTAGGATCGCAAACCACTCAGGACAGGTGCGCACTTGACTAAGAGGGGGTGCGACCTCATGAATGGACTGGCGACATTGTGCGTAGCCAGACATCACGGAGCCGCATTCGTGGAAAACTGTATAGATATCTGGAAGATAGCTTACTTGATGCTACTTTCAAATGCACATTTAAATGCATTGGGGATCATTACTGTCACCGACACATGGTAGCATATTGGATTAATTGCAGACCAATAATTTCAGTTAAGTAATACTGTTGTTATTGTGTATAGATGGTCACGTGGGTGATGGAATAGCCTAGACAGACACTCAATGATACAGAAATTGAGTAAAAAGCAAAACTATCAGGATGGGTGCTGTGCACGCGCATTCTTGACACCTGATCCACATTCCCATGCGTCTGGTTTCCTTGGAGACGACGTTCAGTGGTTTAGCCCAGAGCCACAGAAAGAATTCTGTCTCTATGGCTCTGTTTTAGCCTTCTGACTTTAGTCAATCATAAGGACATAGGCAGGGTTTCACAGAGTTTTAAATCAAAAGGAGGCCGCCGACGCGCTATAAAAGGTGTTCCTGTTAGCTGTTGAGACTGGCCTCCATGTCACACAGGTCAGTAGGTTAATATGGCAAACATAACCTACTGGGTAGCTAGCAAATGTTTTGTCAATTCAGTAGCTAGCTGTCGACATAGCTTTAGCTCTAAATTACGGTGAATGTTTGCAGTGCAATTTGGATATCTGTTTTGTTGAATGTATCATATTGTACCGCTTTTGTTTCAGAGGCGTGCACGCAATAGCCTACTTAAGGAAATGTTTGGCTAAATTTCTTTAAACATCCTGCAGCAGCTACCCTGAAACGTTACTTGAACTTTGTAGTTGTTGAATTGTCATTCATCTGAATTAATTCGCCTGTACTCTTTTTTACCCATTCTTCCAGCACGTACAATACGCTCTGGGCTGATGCCCACTTTGAGCTGAACAGCCTGCTGCTTCAGGAACTCCCTGCCCAACCAGCGCGTCCAGAGAGAGACAGAGTTGTCTTCTTCCAACGTCTGGCTACTTTGTATGTACGATATGTTCAGATTTTCAGAAACCTAGAAGAGGCCTATGATCAAATTATTCACCCTCAGAAAAGACGCGTGATACGTGAAGTTCTCGATAACGTAATGGGTCGGGTGGTGGAACTCAAAAATGAAATGGTAGAGAAGGAGTTTTCAGAGTATCACTACATGGATGATGTCATCCAGGACTTAAAACTTACACCTGTAAGTATTACACAGTCTTATTTCAGTGATAAATGTAATGTAGTAATAGTGTAGCACACCACTGAGACAGATAGTGTCTAATGGCATCATGTGACCCTAAATTCAATCAAACAGATTGAGCTATATTGTTTACAATACACTGATGTGTTATTATTTTCAGGAGGCCATTGAGATTCCCATTCCAAGATATTTCAGAGGTGAACGAAACAAAGCACTTCAGGACAGAGCTAGGATGCTCTCCAGCATCCTTGATGTAATGGGAGTGGCAGACAAACCCAAAGTGAGTCTAATGTATTCCATTTCTCACAACATACATTTACAGTACCTTCTGGTATGTTACACAGGTCTTGGACCTCTTGGCCACAGCACAGTGGAGTATTTGTTAAACTGGGCCAACATTAATATGTGGCCTGTATGGTCAATTTATATGAGGAATTAATTAAAGTGACAAAAATCAGCAAAATGATGTTTTGTTTTGTTTCTTTTACTTTAATGGGGATGGAAAAGCCCCCCCATCTGGTATAGGCCTAAAGTACATTCTGACTCCTCTGCTGCTTTTCTCACTAGGCCATAAGAGACCAGACAATAAGCTTAGAAGAGGCCATTAAGGTGATCCAGGTGGCCGAGAGGGCCCGGCAAGGCCGACTGCGTGCCAAGTTCATGAGAGAGATCCAGCGCGATGAAGAGAGACAGAGGAGGGCCAAGGACCGGGACCTGGGCACAGATGCAATCGACCAGGCAGTAGTCAAAATTCAGAAGGCATGTTCGTCTCTAAATTATTTCACATTATTTACACTGCTCCAACACACTGGAGACTGTCATAGCACCAGCATGAAAGGAAATAAATTCAAAGATAATTTAAGATAATCTTGTAAATCTATTTTTTTATAGGTGTGGAAAGGTTTCATGCAAAGGAAGAAAACCAAGAGGGAACGCGAAGAGGAGATGATTTTTTTGGGCATGGTGAGATTTGTAGGCACACATCACATCTGTTAATTGATCTGACCTGTGATCTGTCAGTTGAGACGTATTGCTGACCTGTTGCTGACAGATGACACAGGCAAATTAACGAAACTGCTATACAGTGCTTATTATAGACATCTTATACTGACTTCAGGTCAGTGGGTCTAATGCAGAGACTCAATTCTTGCCATCGCCAATATTTTATATTTTAATATATTTTTTAGATTTTTAAAATTTCTGTAAAATTACACTGGAGGCACAGGGTCAGTTTCTTTCAGTCAAAGATGCAACTACTTACACGGTTCCCTCTCTTAGTCTTGTGCTCTGTGCTACCAGTAGATGGAGCTCTACTCTCTTTTTTAGGCAGCAGCTTTTTCAAAATCTGGTTCTCTGTTTTTGTCAGTTGATTGGCAACTCAAGTTGTGCACTCCCTTTTGAGGAATGCAGTTATGTATGCATGATTGAAATACTTGAGTTTGAGAGTAAATTATTGACAAGTAGCCATTTCAAAGGTATTGTTTAAAAAAAATGGGCCTCTGGAACATTACAACGGTGTACCCTTGCCACTCGATTCCTTGCGATTCCTTCCAATTCCTTCCAATTCTTCTCTCTGAATTTTGTGTCTGTAGGTCATGGGTCCACAGGGGAACCAGCCACGTAGCTACGCTGCAGCGGTGTACGGCAACAAAGCCCGGCGCCGGCAGAAGCAGAGAGAGCATGAAGAGGACTACCAGAAAGCCATCACTACCGTTACGGACAAGATCCGAGAGCTCGAAGGGCCTGACATCAAAGAAGCCATGAAGGACCAGATTCGGCAGTGGTTCATTGAATGCCAGTGAGATATTGAGGAATATCCATAAATTCTTGACTTTGTTATGGACTTGGTCTCCATGTGTATTTAGCTACTCTATTCCCTTAGCTCAACTGTGTATGAGCAAAAGTGCTAATAACTCCAACACTGGCTGTGATGCATAGGATGCTCATGTGCATATACATTGTAGAATTTGCCTCTTCCCCAAATATCTAATTGCCTATGAACTACTCATTGATATCAAGATCACCTTTCACTAGTGTAAGGTGTATAACTTGTATAACTTGTCTTCTTATATTGTAGTGATGCAACAGGCTCCTTCCCTGACTATCCAGACGAGGAAGATGGAGGCTCCACTCTTATTTTTGCTGAGAAAACTCCACAGCAGGTTTTAATATATTTTGTAATTTTTACAGTGGGCTGGTGTTCTCTAAATACACAGGTGATTTACTGTAATTGAGGTAGAATGTATTCCAAAGCTAAAGATATAAATACATACAGCTGACCAACACTGGGCGGTTTCGCTCAGCCCCTGACCGAGACCAGCAGGACACCTGAATCATGTTAACTGCCCTCACACTGTTGTTTTGTCATAAATTGGTGCTTGTGCTTGTTGTCCTGTGTGGCTCACAGTAAATCATCTGCCCTTGTTTAAGTTAATAGAGGAGCTGGCAGCAAAGGAGGAAGAGGATGCCAGCAAGAAGCCCAAGGGAAAGGAGGAGAAGAAGGATAAAGGGAAGAAAGACAAGGGAAAAGGCGGAGAAGAGGTGGATACGCGCTCGCTTGTAGGCTGTCCGCTCGCACCACATTGTTGACTGTGTGGGGATTAAAGTTAGCGCTGAAAGCCAGCATGCACAGGGGTCTCCCAGGACTGGGCTCTGGCAGGGAGCAGCTTTTAACTGCCTGCATCCAATTACAGGAGGAAGAGCCAGGGCTGAAGATGCTGCCGTCTGCTTTTCTGGAAAACCTTGAGGGTGGACATAAAACCTTTGCTGGTATTTTGAAGAGAAAATAAATACTCGTTTTCATGTAGCACTCTGCTATTGGTGATGATGGTAGAACAAATGTGTTTATTTAAAGTTGCATCCCTCTCTATGCTTGCAGAGGTGTGGCAGAGTCGAGAAGAGTCCAAAAACCTAAACCAGAGGCACGAGGTGGAGCTCATCAAGGAGGAGAAGAGGAAGGAGGTAGAAGCAGAGATCCGAGTCCAGGTAAACTGAAGGACCAACTTCCCATTAGCTCTCACTCCCCACCCCCCGTCTCTCCTTTCCTCCTGTTGTGCGTCACCACAACGGCAGCAACAACGCCTGGGCGATAAAGTGTTTGTCAGATGAAGTTATTCCGAGAGGAAGGGCTTGGGGTTTTGGCTCGACTCATGAGAACAAATACCTCTCACTAATATCCTCATGCCTGGTTGCTGCCTGACGGAGCCTCTCTCTTCCTCTCTCTCTCTGTCTCTCTCTGCTTTATGCTCACTCAGGTGGATGAGCTGATGAGGCAGGAGCTGGCTAATTGGAAGTTGGCCGTAGACAAAGACAAGGGTGGCAAGGCCAAGGGAAATGCCAAAGTATGATGATCCGGTGAAAAGCCTGACTGGAGTTGTCAGACAATGCTGTATCTGTAGCCACTGCATCACTCTGTGTGTGTGTGTGTGTGTGTTTGTGTGTACTTGTAATGTATGCATTCATCAAAGGCCATAACTATGCACATTTACATATATATTTCACACAGAAAAAGAAGGGAGCAAAAAGTGCCAAGAAAAAAAAGAAAGACAAGGACTTGACAGCAGATAGGTGCATTTAAAGATATAAATCTCTTTGCTTAAATTGGTTCACCAAAGGTGATGTTACCACATGTGATTTTCCTTTAGGTGATATTTATATGTTGTCCTCTTTGTCTGCTACTTTGGAGCAACTGTAATAAATGTATTTTTGGACTATTAGGACTATGGAGTCCTTGTTTCAGGAGCTTGTAAAGCAAGGACTACTGAAACGTCCAAATGATGTCAAACTGGAGAACTATTTAGGTATAACATTATATTACTATGACCATTAGTTCTACTATTCCTACCACTACTACTCCTATTAGTGCTGTAATAGTAACATTTATTATTGTCATCCACATCAACTGTGTGTGTTTATTATTTTTGTGTTCAGGAGACTATAGTTACCTGGGAACAACACTAAGGCACTCTGACATTGAGCCCATGCCATCTTTATCAGATGTACGGCAGATTATGGCCCTCTATGGTGTACTACCACTGGGTATGTACTGCTTCTGTAGTGGAATAATGATTTTGAAAATAGAAGGGCAGGAAACTACGGTGGCTGCGAGATGCCATGGGATTTTTTTTTCTTGCGAGATCTCGCAAAACTTTTGCAGCCAAAGATCCCTTAGGCAGCTGTATGCAGTTGAATGAGGAGGAGCTGTGACTATAGCCTATAGCCTACGCCATAACCACCCAAAAAGATCATGGGTTTGCGAATATCCATTAAAACATAGGCTAGGCAAAGATACCTATCAACAATCTCTGAAACCATCCAATCACTCAACAAACATTACTGGATGACCCAAAGGGGAATTTGCGTGTCAACAATTTCTGAACCCATCCAACCACTCGTAAAGAAATCATCGTCACCTAACGGAATGACCATAGCATTATAAACTTGAAAATCCCAGTCGGGGGGGGGGGCTCTCAATTAATAGCCAACATTGTGCATGAAACTGCACGCAAAAGACACGCCTTGCATGGTCACACACATATGCCTTACGGAGGGCTGCAGGTTAAATCGCTACTTGGAGACGCAAGTTTCATGCATGTCAGTTAAAAAATAGTCCATCCATAGTGAACGCCTAAACTCACCCAAAGTCATCCAAAACAGCCTATGTTGTAGGTGACGTTGATTTCTTGATGAGTGATTGGATGGGTTCAGAAGTTGTTGACACACAAATTCCCCTTTGGGTCCATTTGGGTAATATCTGTTGAGTGATTGGATGGTTTCAGTGATTGTTGATAGGTAGGCTATCTTTGCCTAGCTATGTTTCACTGAATACGCAAACCCATGATCTTTTCAGGTGGTTATTTGGCGTAGGCTATACCCACGTATCACGTAGACTACACCCTTGACATCTACAGCATATCAAAACAAAATGTTTTGTGAGATCCTGCCAATAAGTAGCGTATTATAAGACAGACTATTGGAAATAAGCTGTAAAACACAGAAAGACAGTTGTTGTCACAGCTCCTCCTCATTCAACTGCATGCAGCTGCCTAAGGCCTGTCTGAGATCTCGCAAAACTTGCACATTTTATTTCCATGGCATCTCGCAGCCACCGTAGGGAACAACATTAAAATTGAAAAGAAATAAAAGATAACATCTGAGAAATGGCTAGCATACACCGTCTAAAAACAATGCCTGAACCTTCTATTTCATTCCCAGACTACCTCTACTATGTTTCTTGAGGGAAACCCTGTGGGAACGGTGCTAATAATGAAACTCTCTGTAATGTTCCTATGTCCTATGTTTCACAGGCTCTCAGCAAGTGCATGAGAAGGCACCCCTGATCAAGGCCATGCTTCTTGCAGGACCTGCAGGTGTGGGCAAGAAGATGCTGGTGCATGCCATCTGTCAAGAGACTGGCGCCAACCTGTTTGACCTTTCACCTCTCAACCTGGTGGGAAAATACCCAGGCAAGAGTGGCTTGCAGATGATGCTTCATATGGTGTTTAAGGTGAACGTTTAAAATGATAAATCAATACATTAACGTTTAATGCTTGAAGAATTATTGTTGCTGATTATGAAAGTTAAGTGTCTAAACACTTAACAAGGAATGTCCGCTGTGCTCAGTGATGAAATCTATGTGACATTTTTTATAGGTGGCAAGAGCCTTGCAGCCCTCAGTTGTGTGGATAGGAGACGCAGAAAAAATGTTTTATAAGAAAGTACCTAAGGAGGAAAAAGAGGTAATATGTATATTAGATTTACTGGGCTATTCATTCATTTGTTCAGTTGTTCATTAATTAATTAATTCATTCATTCATTTAGTTAGATCCTAAGCGTTTGAAGAAAGATTTGCCAAAGATCCTGAAAACAATTAAAGGTGAAGATCGAGTCCTTATCATAGGGACAACTCGAGAGCCATTCAACGCAGATATAAAGGCCCTCAGTAAGGTCTATAGCAAGATCATCCTCGTTCCACGTCCAGACTATGCATCCAGATATGGTAAGAGGCTAAAGTTTTCAGCATCCAGTACTTATACTGTTCTATATTACCATCTATGTAAAATGAGAACAGACTGCTTGGAGGTAATGGATGGTTCAACAATCGTTCTTGACGTGAAATACAAACCATGACAGGAGAGACAGGATCCAATTGTGCAGTGTAGAGGTTTTGTGTCATCTTGAAGAGAATTGTTTTTCAAAAATGACCAATTCGCAGTAGATATTTAGTAAACACACTATTTAGAGTTATATATGAATTAGTTGTACCTTGTAGCACAAAACCTTAGACAAAATCATAGGAGTGTAATATTACACATTATACATCAATTAGGTCCGGCCGTTATTTTTCAATTTCTGATTGGACAAGAAGCGTTCCACAATTCACTAGGAGTGGAGATATCCCACAATATACCACAGGTGACTCTTTACAGCAAATAATCACTCATTTGATCATGCATTTTCCATTGAAAAACAAAAGAGTATTGATTTTCATAGCATCACATTTGCTTTACCTGAACTGTGCCACAGAATATCTGCAAACAACCTCACTCCCTCTCATGGAATATTACTTAAAATATACCACGACTAACTCTTAACAGCAAGTAAACCATAGCTGTGGGTATATCCACTAACAATCCCACTCCTGTGTGTTATGTTGCTTAAGTCGCATCAATGTGTCCTTGAGCAAGATACTGAACTCCCGGTGAGCAGGTCGGCACCTTGCATGGCAGCCTCTGCCACCAGTGTGTGAATAGGTGAATGTGAGGCTTAAGCACTTTGAGAGCTCTGATATGATCAAATCAGAATCTAATGGCTAAGACCACTTTCACAGTGATATGGCGACAGCTCATTGAGAACAGCGGTGGCCAGATGACCAACGCCCTGGACCTTAGCTCACTGGCGAAGATCTCTGACGGGTACACTCAGGGTCATATGGTGCAGGTGGTGCGTAGCATTCTGACAGAGCGCCGCCTCCAACAGCTGACTAAGAGGCCGCTGACAGCGGCCGAGTTCATCACTCCACTCGCCAAGATTGATCCTGTGTTCCAGGATGAGGAAGAGGCTCTAAAAGTAAAGACTCACCCATGCATATTCGATTCAATTCAATTATATTTATACAGAGCCTTTTACAATAGTATAAATAGTACAATAGTAGTCTCATGGCACTTAAGGATATATATATATATATATCAGCATATGCTTAGAAAAGTTTTGAACTATACAGTTTTATTATGGCGCTTGCACACTGACCCTGCCAACAAACACCAACAACACCCCAACATTCTGGGAGTTTGCAGTTGTTGGTTGCAGCAGTCTCTAGAAGGTTCAGAACTCAACTGCCAGTTCCACACTGCATTGACAATAATTTAAAAGACTGACTTTAGTCAAGCTGGATGGAACACAAACAGTTTCATCCAGCTAACCCAAACAAACAGACTGACAATGCATACTGAACCCACTGTTGGTGTTGGAGTTGGAATTTGTTAGACCTTTAGACATATGAAGAAGAAGGTTGTCACAGGAGTCAGCTTTCTATGTGTGAGTGTGTGTGTGTGTACATGTCTTTGCAAACATGCATTTCATTGTGTCCTCACAGGCCTGGTATGCAAAAACTCCCCTGGGTAAGAAGCGAGCCAAGGCAGCCTCTGGAAAGGAGGGAGAGGAAGAGGCACCATCTAAGGGAGGCAAAGATGCCAAGAAGAAGAAAAAATAACTCAATCTACACTTTCAACACCCCCTCTCAGTGTGATTTGGATATCAGAGAGAAAGACAAAAATAATAAACACTCTTGGCTTGGTCCACTGTGTGAAAGTCATGTCTAAATCTTAAGCTGCTGCTGAAGGCATTGTCCAAACTCTAGAAGCAGTTATTCAGATTGGGGAATTTCCACATGGAGTCAGTGAGCAGTCCTATTTAACTGACCAACTGAAGCCAGTGCAGTAATTGAAGTCTATTAATGGGTCTGTGGAGCAGCCTGTGTCTAAAGAGAGTCACTACCTTGCATATATGACAATGTACAAACTCCCATGATCAAGGTCATATGGAGGCTCATCTGATGGTGTCATCATACTGTGTACACCTCATGAAGTTGTCTGATTCCTGAAGAGAAGTTTGTGGGCCCAAGACACTAGTTTATCCCTCTGTCGAATGAACTGGGAAATACACAAATGTGTTGAAGAAACATATTATGCATGAAAGGACACAGTAATGTTGATATGAAATAAGCAATTGTGATGGAGATGTTGCATTCTGTGTGGTTGCTGACTTTGCCTTTTAGGTGAAGTTGTTTATCTTTCATAGTCAACGATCCCATTTCTTTAAGATACGTTGAGTTCATATATGGATGTTGTTTGAATCATCAGACGGGGTAGCCCGGGAGATGAAGTGTTCTCATGAATAAATCTGCCTCTTTTTAAAAAAAAAAAATGTGTTGATGCTATGCAGGATGTGCTGGATCAGAAGATGTGCTGGATCACTTTACAAACATTCAAAACAGTCTGTACAATACAGACCTAATTTCACACACTTTTATTTACTCCTTTGATTGTTAATCAAATATGCAGGCAACAGCAAAATGCCCAAATTTCTGACTGTCAGTGTGACATCATTGGCTTTATGGCTTGTCATTCCTCCCACAGTTCACAGTTGTGAGCCGCAGGCCATACATAGAGGTGTGAAAACTGAGTTCTGTCAAGGGCAACTAATGGGAGTGGGGGATTTCACAGGCCCAGTTTTGCCTGCGCTGCTGTCATTGGTCTTGGATGAAACTGAGACGTCCCCCAGACTGGGCTTTGGGAGATTATCTTGGATCAGCAGCACCTCGATTGTAGCACGACAAGCCCACGGCAAACACAAGTATTTTATGGACTGTCATCTGCGTGACGTGGACAGACCCAGTTTCCCATCAACAGAGCAGCCTCATGAGTGTGTTTTGAAGATTTTCTTTCGGAAATCATAGATGTCAGCTGCTTCCCATGGTTTGCAAGGTCAAAAGCAGGTCAAGGGCAGTGGTATCACTGTCTCTCAAACATGTCTGTGGTATTTTTTAAGCATGTTACTGTCATGGGAATCCAGCATTATGAATGCTGAGTTCTAGGACTGTTTCCTATCACACCTAAAGAAAAGACAGGATCAGCTGACATTGTTAAGTGGGTGCTATATATAATTAATAAATATCCTGCTAATAAAATGAGGGCAGTGATCAATAGCCTATTGGCCTTTGGTTCAGGGCAGTGAAGTCTGTCGTCAACAGTGAGAAAAAAAGCCAGGACCAAAAGAAATGTGAAACGCATGGGGACAGGTGCCAAACAAGGACTCTGGGAGCTTAGGTGCTGCTCAGCTGTTTTGTCAAGTTCTAAATTCATTCATCACATCCTCACATTGCCAAGGCTCCTTTGGTGTGTGGCTATTTTTAATGTGAATTTGCCCCATCAATAGTGTCTCCCTGTGTCCACATTACTTAGTTGGAGAGACACTCAAAACATAATCTCAAGTGGCCCATGCATTACCCACACCAGATGACCCACACCTCAATGCTGACATTTATTGAGTCTTTGCTCTCAGACTCAGCCATAATACAAAATAGTCCACAACTTTCAATTGCATAGCATTATGTATAATTACTCATATCATTATGCATATAAACACTGAAATAAGATATTGCAGTGTTTATAAAATGGAGCATTGAAAAAAATGGTTTAATGCATATTATAACATCTGTTAATATACCAAGTCCAAATATGCACTGAAATATGAACACCACCACTTGCTATGCTATTTAATTGTCTCAAGTGTGAATGGGCCTTGTCAAAATGAGTTATTCTGCTCCCGCCACCTTAGGGCTGTGTGCCCCCTAATCGGGAACACCAAGCACTCAGCTTAGACAGGCTGTGGTCAGTGCCCAGGCCTAGAGACCACAGCACACTTTCACAAGGCCCCCTGGACACATGGCCTTGTCTGTCAAACATCCAGGGATAAACAAAACAAGGGAAGCTTAACTTTGGCCAATGTGTATTGTGTGCACAGAAGCAAACCCCAGACATATGAGCCCACACTCACCACACTCACTCCAGCTGATAGCACAGACGACAGCATGTGAGCAAATGACATGAAGAATGATCTTTTCAAAAGAGAATTATGGGAAAAGCCCTTGATTGATTGTACATTCCACGGTCAGACAACAATCACAGTTTCCAGTGTATTTGGCTTTGACCTGAGTTATGCAGATCTTGTGGGGTTTTTTTTAGGAGAAATCCAGTTTTTCTCAAATCCAGCTTTATCTGACAGTTCCAATCACGTTTTTTGTCTCATTTCTCTGGAATGCCATATGGAAATGGAGGCTGAGCAGTGACAGCGAAGAGCGTGCGAATGATGTCTGTGGTAGATGACAACTTGTGTCTCCCTTAATCTCCCGTGACCTTTCAACTTCTTTTGACAGCTTTTGATTCTGTCAGTGGACCCTGCTTCAGACAGGATAATGATGGTGAACAGGAAACATGTTGGATATCTAAAATTTAACTTTTCGTTAAAACCACAAACTGTCTCTTCATGTAATTTGGGAGAAGAGAGATATGACTTAAGACATCTGTGGTTTAGACTAGAATGTCTCTAGAATTTCATTATTCTGAAAGTTCTCTTTTGATGTTCTATCCAACTTTCTCACAAGTCTTATTTTATTCCCTATTTATATGACATTATTATACAGGTTACAAATAGCACTAAGCATGTCTGAGGCAGAGCCCTCGCACCCAAGCCTCAAACCTGCCTTGAGTTATTCTCTCATCTAATATGATGGGTGCGACCTGACTGCACGTGAAGTCCAGTCTCCTGTTGATGCTGTGGCTATGAAGGCAGGAGACAGGACTAGTCCTGGTACAGAGAGCTGTTGCTATCTTTGTGTGTAGAATGACACAAGCTATTTTAGCAAAGAGAGTGTGAGGGCAGATATGTCAGCTGTTCAGCATTAGGCTTTACCAAAGCTAGCAGGAGGGAAAAAAAAAACAGGGGCACACCGCGCATCCACTAAGGGGAACAGAGGGTAGCACACTGACCTGGGCATACAATTCCCTCACCACACTGTTGTTGTAATCTTGGGGGGCATGTAAGGGAGGAAAGCAAGGATAAACGTTTATGGCACCTGAGGGTTTTTTGGCCAAATCCCCATCTTCAGTGAAGTATTTTTCTTTCTTCAACCAAGACAGAGAGGGAAGAGCGAATGTTCCCAGAGCTCCCATGTTTCAACAGCCAACACAGAAGGTGAGTGGATCACAAGGTGACCTAATTTCAGCCACAGGTGGAACATGGATTTAAAGGTATAATCTGAAATTGTATGTTTATGGATTTCAAGACTTTAAAGCTTTTTTGACTGCATATCTTTATCACTTGTTTTGTCTTATCTTCTTTAAAATGTAGTATTGTTGACTCCTACTTTGTTGACTCCAAGAAAGGTGATAGAGACCCAGATAAATATTTTGTTGTGCACTCAAAGAGAATGTGCAGGCACCTTAAAAGTTCTAATTTAAAACAATCATGTGCCTTGGATGCGGTGGCTGTCTCTCTTGCAGTGGCTGTGATATCTGTGACTAGTGCTGGGCATTAGAAGATGCAGTGTCAGGTGTCTGATACTCAGGGTGCTAATAGGGAAACTCAGGTCCCTGGAGAAATTCACATGTGCCATATATCAGGGAGTGCTATATGCTCCACTGTGACTACAACAAATATTGTGAGGGAATTCTGAACTGAACTGAAGTTTGTGGCCTTGTGCTCTTTTTGGGCTCTTGTGTCAATGCCAGGTTGTTCAAATCAAAGGTTGTTGTTAATGATGTGCTGTTTCACATGTTTCCTTATCACATTTCACTGTCATCATAACTATATGATTTCATGGGGGCTGTTATAGGACATACCCCATAACTGAAATGACTTTTATTCTCAGTTTCTCAAGTCTCAAGTCCTTATCCTTGAATAAAGTCAGAGGTGAGCTAGCTGAAAGATATTATTTACAATGTGCAGAGAAAATATGTCTTAAGGCTACTGCTGAAGTCTAGGCCTGTCTTTGTGTAGACTTGCTTGAGTTATTGCGCTTATCTGTGGAAATATAATAGGCCTCAGGGGCCAGGATATATTTTAAATATTTTTACCAGTAATTTGATGAAGAACAGTATTTATTATTGGCATTTGAGTGTTATTTAAGTTGTGCTAACACTAACCCATGTGAATCAGACAGATTGATCTGAAGAGAACCCCTTCGTGGTAAAGGCTCATCCACCTCGAAGGAGAGATGAATGATAAGACAAACCCCAAATTCAACATGGCATGTAAGAATACTTTCACCTCATTCTACTGTGGGGAAAAAAGAAGAGTGGTATGCAACATTTGCCACAATGTTATTTCCCCTTAATAGCTTGTGATATGTCTAGCTGACAAATTACACCATGACACGTGATGTAATCTGAAATGGTGTTGATTTAACTCAGACCAGGAATGTAGCAACAGTGCAGCTGTTTCTAGTATCATGGGTCCATATACTGAAGGAACCACTAGAAGTTTCTCTATGGAACTGTTGCAGGTACTTTCAGTTCAGCAGCTACATCTTGAGAGTTTTTTTTACTCCCACATAAATGTATTAACACACATTAAACAAACTACCTACAGCTACCTTTATTACTACAGTGTTAGTGAGTTATAAATGCAGTGTTAATATGAAAACCTTGCCATAGCCTTCATATGTAACAATATGTAGGCTCATGTATTCATAGACAGTGAGATTATAAATCAGCTGAGAATTATGTAGGCTACATGGGCTAAAGAACTGATAACATTTTTTGTGTGTAAATGTGGTGTTAATAGAGAGTTAATATTGATCAGCTAAATTAATTGATGACCTGTTTGAATTAGTGAAGAAGATCCAAGTGGTGAAGGGTCTAGAGGATGTGGAACTGCTTGAGACAGAGTCCTGCTCGTTTGAGGTGACACTCAGTCATGCATACGTGGACGGCTCTTGGACCAAGGATGGCACCCGGCTAAAGTCCAAGCCAAGCTGCCGCATTAGTGCCCAGGGGAAGCGACACATCCTGACTCTCACACGAGTCTGCCTGGGAGATACAGGCGTGTTCTCTTTCCAAGCAGAGGGCGTTGAAACATCTGCTAGACTTGTGGTCAGAGGTATCAAGAACTAAGCACTGCAAGCACATCATGTCTACAAACTAAGCTAATCATTTTGGCCAAGTCAGTTGTTATGGAAAAACAACACATGTTCCCATTTTGATAGTCAGACATGTCTGTGAATATTTAAATCCCGACCCCTCAGCTGTAAATGTTCCATTGCTTCCCAGCCAGGGATATCAGAATTCTGAGGGGACTATTGGATGCAGATGTGACTGAGAAAGAGAGTGTGTCTTTTGTATGTGAAGTGAACTTGGAGGATGTGGATGGACAGTGGTATATCAACAACAGCAGACTGAAAGCCAGAGACAATGTCAAAGTTAAACACGAGGGTAAGCCGATTGCAGCTCTTGTTGGCCCTGCTAAGAGGATCCACAATTGTATTAGGAAGCAATTTTTGGAATTAGGAGAATTAATTCCTTTGCAGGGTATAAGGTTTTCATTTTAGATTATCAGAGATTCTGTCAGGCTTAGTACATCAAACTCTACCTTGTAGACATTGTATTCTATTGAATTATGTAGTTTAGCCCTTATATTCACCATGTTTGCAATTAAAGGCATAGTCAAGGTTACGCCATTGTTTTTATACAGGGAAGAGACACACACTCATCATTAAGTCTGTTAAAGCAGAGGATGCTGGCGAAATCATGTTCACTGCAGAGAGAGTATCTTCAACTGCCACATTAAGTGTTGAAGGTATACCACCCTAAATTCTTTGTGTGCATTCCCATAGCTGAATTTAATTTAATTAATTTTAATTTATACTGTAGTTTGTGTGTGTGTGTGTGTGTGTTTTCATGTAAAAATGAAGCACTGTAAACCAATGGCTCTGTCTTGTCTTGTCCTAGAACTCCCAGTTCAGATAATCAAGCCTCTGAAGGTGAAGATTGCCATGTACAAGCACCGAGGTCTCCTTGAGTGCCAGGTGTCTCGTGCCAGTGCCCAGGTCAAATGGTACAAGAACAACCGTGAGATCGCTCCCAGCAGGAAGTTTCAGATTCTCAGTGAAGATGTGTACAGGCAGCTGATCATTGAGGATGTGTGCTCCTCGGATGAGGACACCTACACCTGTGATGCTGGTGATGACAAGACATCATGTCAGCTGCTGGTGGAGGGTGAGATGCTCAGATTCTGATCAAAGCACTGACTTTATTTTCTCTGTATTACAAAATATGTCAATCAATGAATGCGTGGATGGATGAATAAATTAAATGGAATCTAGATCAGATATAGGACAGCTAACACTTGAATGAAATTTCAACCCTGAAGAAATAATTAGACCGACTGACTCAAATGACACAAACTAGAGAAACTATGCAATAGCTTCTGTTTTCCTCCTCAAACTGAGGCATGGTTACTGATACAGTTGGAATGGTATCCGTTCTTGCAGAGCAGGCCATCAGCATAGTGCGAGGGCTCACCTCAGTCGTGGTGACAGAGCCATCAGAGGCCAAGTTCTGCGTGGAGACCAGCATAAAGTCAGTGCGGCCCCCAAAGTGGACCCTGAGCGGGCAGGTTCTGGTGGACAGCAACGAGGTGCAGATCGACAAGGAGGGCACCATGCACTGGCTCACCTTCACCACCACAGACAGCACCATGTCAGGCCCTGTGCAGTTCACCTTTGGCAAGAGCAAATCCACTGCACAGCTAACTGTCAAAGGTAAGCTGTTATTCATTGTAGTGTATTAGTACTACTACTACTATAATGCTGTATTGTGCCTTTCATCCCCCAAATTGGAACACAGGTGGTGCATCTCTGATGCAGCGACCTCTTGCTCTCCCTACCACGGGGGTGTAGTGGTTAAGAAATCTGGTTAGCATGTTACTAGCCTGGAATTGTGGGTTTTAATCCCAGCTGCCACCGTTGTGCCCTTGAGCAAAGCACTTAACTCTTAAGTTGCTCCAGGGGAGACTGACCCTAAACGTAATTGATGGTTGACAATTGTAGGTCGCTTTGGATAAAAGCGTCTGCTAAATGCATAAATGTACTGTACTACTGTAGTAGATTACTGTATATCGCACTTTTTAAGAGACCTACAGTGGAAGGGGGACCTCACCAACCATTACTAATGTATATCACCCACTTAAGTGATGCACGGTAGCCATGTTGTGCCAAAATGCTCACCACACACCAGCTTGACTTGGAGAATGAATAAAGCAGGCTGTCAGAACCTTTTGGAACCTTTATGGTAGAACTTTAAAGATTTTTAAGAGAGATTCTGCACGTAACCTGTGAAGAAACCTGTTTTGTGTCTGAAGTTGCATTGTTTTTGTTGTTGTTGTTGTTATGATCAACCAGAGCGCCGGCTGGCTGTTGTCCAGCCACTTGAAGACACAACCACCAAAGAGCATGGCTCAATCACTCTGAGCTGTGGCTTCACTCCCTCTCCCCGCCTGGTGCGTTGGTTCAAGGGAAAGAACCCTCTGATAGACTCAACAAAATACAACATGAAAAGAGAGAAGAACCGGGCCATACTGACCATCCAGAACCTAAGAGGAGCGGACTCAGGAGAGTACAGGTGCCTGGCAGGAGGATCAGAGAGCAAAGGCATCCTCACTGTAGAGGGTGAGTCTACAAAAAGGCCTCAGGCATAATACGTTTAAGGGAAGACATGCATTACAAACAATTATAGGTGTGAAATAAACATGCATAAATATCCAGTACCTGTAAATAAACTTATCTCACTCTGGCATTGATCTCCATCCCCTTACCAGACGTGAACATAAAGATAAATGGCATTGACTTTGTTAGCTGGTAATTAAGTTTCAGAGAGTAAATGTTACACTTGTTGTTAGAAAGCTACTGAATGCTGCATTTCTCATTCCAACTTAAGCATTCCAATCTAACATGAATCCAGTGCTCCTCTGTGATATAAGATATTTATTATTAGCCTTATGTTTCAACATATTGTGCCCTTTGGCAGTGTGCAGACTTAAGATCATAAAACACCTGGAGCATGTGGAGATAGAGGAGGACTCCAACGCAACATTCACGTGCGAACTGAACTACGAGGTGTCCAGTGTGCAATGGTTCCTCAACGACCGGATCCTCCACACCAACAATATCCACAAGATGAGCAGCACAGGAAAGACCCACAGCCTCACTCTCAAACGTCTGACTCCGCAGCAGAGCAGAGTGACTTTTAAGGCCCCTGGAGTCAGTGAAGCAGCTATACTCAGAGTCAGAGGTGAGAGCCAAACACTAATAATCAGCAAGGGCTTTCTTGAATGAGTTAATGGTGTTGTTAGCTAGTTGATAAGGCAGTTCATAATTTTGGTGGCGGTTTGACTTCAACAAATAGCTAAAATGCTGTTTTATAATAATACCAATCTTCACTAATTTATTAACAGTAAGTGTTTTTTTCAAGCTTTGTCAATTAGAACTTTTTTGGATGATTTCACAGCAAAATGTTTTTAAGCACAGTATATTTGCATATTTTTTGCTGTGTTACCCAAGTAGGGATGAGTTTTAATTCTATGCTGTTGTGTGTCTGGTTGGTCTCCAAGAGAGGCCAGCTGTCTTTCTCAGGTCTCTGGAGGACATGTCTGGGGAGGAGCGCAGTGATCTCTGCCTCACCTGTGAGGCCTCCAAACCCAACATTTTACCCACCTGGAGGAAAGACGAGGTCGTCCTGGATGCCAGCGACAAGTATGAGATACTTCAGTCTGGAGGATCCCTGGCGCTTATCATTCATAACCTGTGCAAGGATGATGCAGGAGAGTATGTCTGTGACCTAGGTACCAGCCAGACTAAAGCCACAGTCACAGTCCATGGTATGTACAATTCATTATTATTGTACTACAATGCTGCTACATTACATTATCTATACTATACTATACTATACTGTACTGTGCTAGACAGTGTGTTACTGTACTGTACTCTATTGCATCATTGTTTTTAGTGCTACCTACTATTGGTATTGTTTACTATTTTAATCACTGACCTTACAAATGAAGGCTATGTGAAAAAATAAACTACTTGTTCAGACCTTCACATCACCATTGCCAAGCGGCTGAAGACCACATCAGTCCTGGAAGGTGACAGCTGCAGCTTTGAATGTGTGTTGTCACATGAGCTGCTGGAGGAGGCCTTCTGGTTTCTGAACGGCCAGCTTGTCGTCACCAACGGCAGGATGCTGCTCTCCAGCAACGGACGCAGGCACAAAATGAACATTGAGGAAGTGGCCATCTCGGACGCTGGTGATGTCATCTTTACCATCAAAGACCTCAGCTGCCAGACTGTGTTGTTTGTCAGAGGTGATCCATCCACTTTTCTCTATCTATGACTTGGCATTGCTCCCACATTGAAATTTCATTCATGGTAAATGTAGCTCTGTGGCCTCTGCTGTTTACCTACAGAGAGGCCTGTAAGGGTGTTCAGGGACATGCTCAACGTACGGGTCACCCCGGGGGAGGACGCCGAGCTGAGCTGTGAGATCACCAAGCCCGAGGCGTCCATCAAGTGGTTGAAAAACGGTCATCTCATTCACATGAGCCCCAAGTATGAGATCCACCAGAAGGATCACCTGGTGAAGCTGATCATACGCAATGCCACTTTCATGGACTCTGGGGAGTACTGCTGTGAAGCAGAGGGGATCGCTACTAGGGCCAAACTGGTGGTCAAAGGCAAGGGAATCGAGTTCTTCATAGAGAGTATAATGGTTATTTATTGAAGGGATGTGTTTATGTGTGTGAGCGCATTTCAGTGTGTTTGTATGTGTGAGTGATTAATGTCTCTTCTTGTCTCTCTCCTTCTGTGTGTCTTTGTGTATATGTGTGAATAAATGTGTGTACATATGCTGGTGATTTGGCATATTATAATGTGGTTTTGCGTGCAACTCTCCCTTCCTTCTCCTCCCTCCTCACATGTACTATCTTGTGTGTTGGCTCAACACTTCCAGACCTTCAGCACACGTTTGCCAAGGATCTGCGGGACACGCGTGCCGAAGAGAAGAGCATGGTGGTCCTGGAATGCGAGACCAAGCAGACCGCCACCAAAGTGACCTGGCTGAAAGGCATGATGGTGATCACCACAGGTTCCAAGTACCTAATCAAGCAGAAGGGGGTGTTTCTCTCCCTCACTATCTTCAACCTGGAGTGGACCGATGCAGATACGTACACGTGTGACGTCGGAACCATGCAGTCGAAGGCCCTGCTGATGGTGCATGGTAAGATTATCTGGGATACAGGCAAATTTGTTCTGTGGGAGAATCAGGCTTTTGGACGTTCTGGCCATGTGCATGCATGTGCTAGCTGTTAGCCGAATGTCTCAGCCATATGTTTTCTGGGTCACACTCTCACACGATCTCCTCATGTAGCCAGCCTACAGATGCTCAGAGAATGAACAAAATCTTTTGGCAATCTGTTTATAGTTAAAGCTGGGTTTAGTTAAGTCATGTTGAGTTGAAAATGAGATACAGAACTTGAATTTCTATAAACCCGTCTGTAGTAACACTTAATTTGTATTTGTTAACTCTGTAGATGACTCACAAATAAACTGGTACCATTCTCTGTGTCCTTACACAATGATCTCTAACATGAGACTGATCTTTCTGACCCTGTGGTGACCTCTCTTTCAGGTCGGAAGGTCCTGATTTTGGATGAACTAGAGGATGTGGAGTGTTTGGAGGGGGATACAGCCATGTTCAGGTGCCGCATCTGCCCAAGTGACTTCATCGAGGTGAAATGGTACCTCGACGAGACGCAGCTGTACACGAACGACCTTAATGAGATCCAGGTGAATCCGGGAGGGTGTCACTCTCTCGCCATCAAGCGGCTTGCCAGGAAAGACTCCGGCACCATCTCCTTTGTGGCGGGAGACAAGAGATCGTACGCCTCATTGCTTGTCCGAGGTAATGACCATAACACATGGTGAGGGATGAAGATGCAGGATGATGCCAGGGGGCTTCTGAGGATTCTTCTGACATCAGCTAAGAGAAACATTAACATGTCGTGTAATCATATTGACTTACAACCTGTCTGTTTCCCCCCCTTCCCCGTGTTTGGCAGAGAGGAGGCCAACAATCCTAAGGCCTTTGGAGGATACAGAGGCGATTGAGGGAGGAACTCTGGTTCTGTCATGCAGAACGTCGAAACCATGCCACATCCTGTGGTATAAAGACGGCTTCCTGGTGTGGAACTCCTCCAGGTTCTGGACCAGCCGCTCAGGGAATGAGGCCAGGCTCACTATCCGAGAAGTTAACGATACTGATGCTGGGCTTTATGAATGTGACGCTGGAGCAGTCAGCACTAAAGCCACAGTCACAGTGAAGGGTAAAGTAACTGTTGTACCAACTGTTGCATATTCCATCGGATACAAAAATCACAATTATAAAAATGTATGATTGTCAGTCCCTAGGGATGTTAAAGCTAAAAATGGCAAAAATGCTTACAATGAATTATTATATACTTAATCTTCAATAGTAAGAAGAATAGCAAAAATATTTTCAGTGTGGAATGTGTGTGATTTGGTTTTAGCTGTGCCTGCTGAATTCACCTGTAAGCTCCAGGATGTAGAAGGGAAAGAGGGGCAGAGCATTACGCTGTCATGTGAGTTCTCCCTGCCTGGCATCGCCTACATCTGGAGAAGAGGAGCAGAGACGCTGAGATCAGGGGACAAGTATCAGATGAAGCAGAAGAAGTTTGCCATTATACTCACCATAAATGATCTTAAGATTCAGGACAGTGGAGATTACAGTTGTGTGTGCCGGGACCAAAAGACCACTGCCAGCCTGAGAATCAGTGGTAATGTGCATGCAAACTGCAGCATATTTCCTCACAATTAAACACACACACACACACACACACACACACAAACACACACACACACAGCAAACATCTCTTTCTCACCCTGTCTCTGTCTTGCACACTCACAGACACACACAGATAAATGAGCACACATAAAGAGAGAGAGAGAGAGAGAGAGAGGGAGGGAGGATGAAGACAAGTTACATTCTTCCTATCTCTTCACTGAATCTGACTCTTCCATTCCCAGCCATTCCGATATCTTTCCGACGAGAGCTGCGTAACCAGGAGGTTGAAGAGGGCCGGAGTGTGACCCTACGTTGTGAGCTCTCCAAGCCTGGAGCCTTGTTTGAGTGGAGGAAGGGGGCTGAGATGCTGACCAGTGAGGGAGTGTACCAGATCAAGCAGAGGGATCTGATGGTGGAGCTGGTGATCAAGAAAGCCCTGCTGGAGCACAGTGGCATGTACAGCTGTGTGTGCGGAGACCATATAACCACAGCCACACTCAAAGTTAATCGTAAGAGGACATGTTTTTTTATCTTCTACCAACAGGCAGCATGCAACTCTTTAAATGTTGTCATAAATAAGCTAATATTAATTTAGAATGTGGGTAGATCTGGGTATGTTTCACTTTGTGTTGTACTAGTATAGCTGTGCAACAAATACAGTAACTTGAACTAATGTCTCTGTCTGTGCTATGCTGTTGTGTTCATGTAGTCATGTTACATGTTTGTATTTTGACCTTTTATATTTATATGATTTATATTTTGGCTTATGTCTATCACCATTTTGATCTAACTTTATGAATGCGTTTTACTCATAATTTGCCAGACCTTTAGAATTAATACCTTTCTGTTCTGGTCTAGTAAACAGATATTGTTATTCCTCTTATTTGTATTGTCTAATATGAAAATAAAGAGGTAGATTTGTGAATGTGATGATGTGTCTGTGATGTGTTGTGGCACCTCTAGCACAGCCTGTGACATTCAGGCAGAAGCTGAGGAGTGTGATGGTGGAGGAGGGCAGTACGGTGAGCCTGCGCTGTGAGCTCTCCAAGGCTGGTGCCTCAGTGGAGTGGAGGAGAGGAGAGACAATCCTCAGGCCCGGGGAGAAGTACAACATGAAGCAGAGGGACATTGTGGTGGAGATGAAGATCCTTGATGCCACCCAGGCTGACAGTGGCCTTTATAGTTGCATCTGTGGCTATCAGAAGACCACTGCTACCATTACAGTGAATAGTAAGTTTGACTAGATACAATTACCCATATCTGTACATATTTATTCTATTCAATTCTGTTTTGTTGTGTTTGAATGAAGTATGCTCATTTACATGAGATCGATAGATAACTCACTTCTCTGTAGCCATTCAGGTCAGCTTTAAAGAAAAGCTAAAAGATCAGATGGTCGAGGAGGGCAGCAATCTGACCCTGCGCTGTGAGTTGTCTAAGGCTGGAGTCCCAGTGGAATGGAGGAAAGGTGGAGAACTCATTGAAGCAGGCGAGAGGTTTCAGATGAGGCTCAGGCAAGCCACTGCTGAGCTCTTCATCTTCGAGGCCATCCCTGAGGACAGTGGGGTGTACAGCTGTGTGTATGCAGACCAGAAGACAAAGGCCACCATCAAAGTCACTGGTACGGGGCAATGGGGCAAACCATAAGCCATTCAGTGTAGCTTTGTTTTGCAAGCTTTGTTTTGTAAGTGAGTTAGATTGTGGTTGATGTGTCTCCATTGCTTCTGTAGGTGTCCCTGCCACATTTATCCAGTCTCTGAAGAATCAGGAGGTGTTGGAAGGAGGTGACGTGGTGTTCCGCTGTGAGATCTCCAAAGCTGGAGTCCCAGTCGACTGGTACAAAGGAGAGTTAGGAATCCAGGCTGGGCCTAAGTACCAGATGAAGCATGATGGGAGATTTGCTGAGCTCCAGATTAAAAACCTGCAGCCTGAGGACGCTGGGATGTTTAGCTGCATGACAGGGGGACAGAGGACCACAGCTGAAGTCAAAGTCAACAGTGAGTCTATTTTTGTTACAGAAACTCCAGAGGGTCATATTTCTAGTCCTATAAATGCAACCAGATATCACTGTACTACCATAGAACATTAATTTTACGGGACATGTGTAACCCTAGGACGTGCAGAATGTAGCTTGGCTTGTTAACGATTACAGCACCAGAATTCCCAAAGTCTTCCTTTACACTGAATTTTATTACACATAAAGTTGTTGGCAGGATTCAACTTAGTCTTTTAAACAAATTGTCTTGGCAACCCTTAAAGTAATAGTTCCAGACGTCTTTTTATACTCGTCCCTTTCCAATTCATCTGTGCATTTCTTCATCTCAACATGGCACTTGCCAGAACATTTCTGTTGAAGCCTAAACAGTGAACCCCACCTTTTTTAAAGAGATTTTTTAAAACATACATGGAGGGTGGTCATTTAAGACATTCGTGAAAGACTTAAAAAAGGCTACACAGCCAAAACATATTAAAAGAGTCAATTGCATTTAGAAAAATTATTTACATTTCCCTCCTTTCTTGTGTTGTAAACACCCTGAATCCTTGAAGTTCACAGTGTGTATTCACACAAACATTTTCTTTTTTTCTTTTTTTTTTTACTTTTATTCAAAATCAGATCTTTCGTTGTGAGTTTCTAACCACTCTTTCTAACCACTCTTTCAGCACATCCTGTAATGTTCAAACGGGAGCCCCAGGACCAGACAGTGAAAGAGGGGGACAGTGCCGTGTTCAGCTGTGAGATCTCCAAACCTGGAGCTTCAGTGGAGTGGAGGAAAGGCAGACTGATTTTGAAGTCTGGAGAGAAATATGACATCAGACAGGAGGGAAAGTACAACAAACTGGTGGTGCGGAAGGTAGAAGAGAGTGATGCAGGACGATACACCTGCAAGACTAAAGATGCACAGGCTGGGGCTGAGCTCAATGTGAAGGGTAAGACATGGACTTAGAATGCTCTGGAAAGCACGTTGTAAAATCATTAATTTTTTTTTCTCACTTGACACTTCACTGGCTGATGTTAGACCCCTTCTTCCCTCATGAATAAGTGCTTTGGCAGAATAGTCTTAATATAACTTTCCATGGATGTGCCTTCGCGTAAAAATATCTACAGCTTTTGAAATTCATCTTTGTTTTTATGTGTCCTCCACAGCACTTCCTCCTACCTTCATAAAGGAGCTGAAGAACCTTGAGGCCGAAGAAGGCAATGCTGTGACGTTGCGTTGTGAGCTCTCCAAACCTGGCGTGTCGGTGGAGTGGCGGAAGGGAGCCGAACTGTTGCGTACAGGCGAGAAGTATCAGACAAGGCAGAGAGAGGGTGTGGTGGAACTAGTGATAAGGAAAGCCCTTCCTGAAGACAGTGGAGTCTATACATGCATCTGCAAAGAGCAGAAAACAGCAGCCATCATTTCCATTGCTGGTAATAGGGATAGTATTTCAGGGGAAAAAAAAGACAAATCTTTTGGTGATGTTACATAAAATATATTTTTTCAGCAAGGAGAGCAAGATGAGACATACCTATGCTACCTATACTATAAGCCTGACGACTAGAATATGATACACTGTTAGTATACTGCTACTGTAAAGTCATTTTGGCTTTGTGTCAATGCTATTTTAGTTCATACATGTTGTTCCTCACCGCAATTAGACATTCACTATGGTCCTCTCTTTCAGCTACACCTGTGACGTTTAAGCAAAATCTAAAGAATCAAGAGGCTGTGGAAGGGTACACTGTCACCTTGCGGTGTGAGATGTCCAAACCTGGAGTTATGGTCAAGTGGAAGAAGGAGAATGAGCTGCTGACTGCAGGTGTGAAGTATGAGATGAGGAGAGAAGGGAAGATTGTGGAGCTGCTAATCAATGACATATCTCTGGAGGACAGTGGCACATACAGTTGCTCTGTAGGGGAGCTAAAGACTACTGCAGAGGTTAAAGTAAGAGGTGGGTTTCATTTGGTTATTCATGATGTAAACCTGTTACTGGATTCATATATGGAGGAAGTAAATACTGGAAATAATATAATACTATCATATAGAAGAAGATTCTGCTAAAATAAAAAAATCTCTTCATTATATGTTGTTCTCCATGGATGCACAGCTCTTCCTGTGACCTTCAAGCGAGAACTCCAAGACCAGGCATCGAAAGAGGGCGAGAATGTGGTCTTCAGGTGCGAGCTGTCTAAGCCCGGGGCTCCAATCGAGTGGAGAAAAGGCAGAGTGGTTCTGATGCCCGGAGACAAATATGAGATGAAACAGGAGGGCAAATTCACCAAGTTGGTGATCCTCAGTGTAGAGGAGAGTGATGCTGGGATGTACACATGTAAAAGCAAAGACTCAGAGTCAAGTGCTGAGCTCACTGTGAAGGGTAAGATAGTGGTTCTCATCAACAGGGCATTGAAGGAATTCATTTTAGCCTGCCTCCCTTTGACCGATGTATGGTATATTTGTCACCATTTCTGTTTTTTTTTTCTTTGTTTCTAGTTCCCCCTATCACTTTTAAGAAGAAGCTGGCTAACCAGGAAGTTGAAGAGGGCAATGGTGTCACGTTGAGTTGCATGCTGTCAAAACCAGGCATACCAGTTGAGTGGAGAAAGGGAGATGAGGTCCTTAAATCTGGGGAAACCTATCAAATCATACAGAAGGATGCAACCATGGAGCTCTTCATTAGGAAGGCTCGGAAGGAGGACAGTGGCGTCTACTGCTGTGTGTGTGGAGACCAGAAAACCAAGGCCACCATTAAAATATTTGGTAGGAAAGACCTTTTGTTTTTTTACTTTACTACATTGTTACAACAGTATCAAGTACTATGTAATATTATGTTATTTAGAGTAAAGCTGAAAGAGATATGTATCATAAGCCAGAGATGCAAGAGACATGTTTTCAAAAGGCAGACAATGGAGATAAAGAATATTAAAATGCTACATGGACCTGTTCATGAATTTGGTGCTCTGTCCTTTATCATATCACTTACAATGTAACAAGAGCTTTGTTATTAGGAGTTATATAGTTGAATTGATTTGCTTTGATTCATGGTTTCTCAGCAATTCCTGTGACATTCAAGCAAAGTTTGAAGAACCAGGAGGCCCCGGAGGGAGGAGTGGTGATCCTGCGCTGTGAGCTCTCTAAGGCTGGGGTCTCTGTCGAGTGGTGGAAGGGTGAGGAGGAGATCCTCTCCAGTACCAAGTACGTGATCAAACATGAGGGCCGATTCGCTGAGCTACAGATCAGCAATGTGAAACCCAAGGATGTTGGTGAATACAGCTGTGTGATTGGAGAGATGAGGACAACTGCAGAAGTAAATGTCAGGGGTAGGTTTGATATTGATATCAGTCTAAAGCTATTGATGATGTATACATGCTAGGGCTGTGCATTGGTTATGATTCAATATATTGTGATACTGTACATGGGGTTTTATATTGCAATTGCAAACAGTATGCATATTGCAAACAGTATGAAGAAGACACTAGTATGCCTAAAATTCTGAAACCTGAAATTGTTAAATATATACCGTATATGCAAATGAACTACAGGTTTAAACTGATTTAGCATATTTTTTTTATATTTCAGAATCTCATTGTGATCACAGTTTTATGAACCTTACTGTCCATTGTAACTGTACTCTGTCTCATATTTTCTTTCCCCCTTCAGCGGCTGCCTCTGTTTACTTTGAGAAGGAGCTGGAGAACCTGGAAGCGACTGAAGGAGAGTCTGTCATGCTAAGCTGTGAGCTCTCAAATCCCAATGCCCCAGTGACATGGAAGAAGGACTCTGAGACCCTGAGCCAAGGGGCCAGGATTTCCCTGCAACAACAGGGCAACACACACACGCTGGAGATCCGCCGACTGAAGCGAGAGGATGCGGGTGTTTACACCTGTAATACAAGAGGCAAGGTGACCAGTGCAAAACTTAAGGTGAAAGGTAAGGTAACCTGCTAAGGTTAATTTTCTTCTGTACTGTAGCATGTATTCCATTGAGTAACAGGTATATTGTGTATCAAAATGTAATTTCTCTTAATACGTCACACACATATAATACTGTAGTGAAATGTAAATGTAATGTACTGTACTGTACTGTACATAATGTAAAACCTTGAGGGTAAGTTATGACTTGATCCTAAAGTCAAATCTTTGCATTGAAGTTCATTTTTAGGCTTAATCCATGTCAGGAGAATGTCCCTATATGTACAATTATAAATTGATGTCACAGCCATGAATTGATGCTGTAAAGAACTTCATGGATCTCTTAATGTCCTTTCCATTTTTCCCTAGAAAACATAAAGATTGTGACAGGGTTACGGGACCTGTCAGTCACCGCTGGAGAGGATGCCCATTTCATGTGTGAAGTGTCCCACGACGATTACGCTGATGGCATCTGGTGGCTGGGCTCCACCGTCCTGCAGAGGAACGAAATGAACCAGATGAGCCGCCGCGGCCGAGAGCATCACCTGGTGCTCACCAAGGCCACCGCCGAGGAGGCTGGGATTGTGGCTTTCACCGCGGGCAACGAGAGAACCTCTGCTCGTCTGCGTGTGCAAAGTAAACCTAAAGGTGAGGATAATGTAAGCAGGAGGAGCAGGGGAGGAGCCGTAGCAAAGTTTGTTTAACGTTAAACATTTCATTTATCATGCAAAAAGAAAATAGCCATGCAATATGGAGACAAATTTTCCTCATGCAGCAGCCTGCAAAGTGTGTTTTTCACATATACCATTGGCCTTTTTTTGTGAATTTTAATGAGTTTATGCAAGGAACTGCAAAATGTATGAACAGTTCAAGATTGTTGTACATTTGATCCTACATTAGTTCCTTCAGTGCCAGTGGGTCCTGTTTCTAAAAAGCAACCATTCTTTCTCCATGGCTCATAGTCTTAATCGAGCAGAAGTTGAAAGACGCCACCATCTTCGAGGGTGGGATGGCCACTCTGTCCTGTGTGACCTCTGACACACGCACCCCAGTAGCTTGGAAGCGGAAAAACGTGGTGCTCCTAACCGGAGAAAAGTATGAACTGCGTAAGGAAGGAAAGCTGAACCTTCTGCTGATTCACAGCGTGGAAAAAGAAGATACTGGCTTATACACCTGTGACACTGGGGACATGCAGTGCAGTGCTACTCTCACTGTGAAAGGTAATATAGATCCCAAAGGAGTGGTCGTTATGTCATGTAGTCATATAGGCCCAGACGAGAACCGCATATAGAGTGCTATACAGTAAACCCAAACAGCTAAAGCAGAGAGGGTAAAAGCGGAGAGACTGGTACAAACGTTAGGATCCGTGTTCTATTTTCGCAAGGAGGGTGGGTGGGGATCCCCTGTTAAGCAGACGAGAGTCGAGCCCTCATACACTGATGCAGAAGATCAAGTTCATATTGTGACGTTATGTGACACTCTCACTTATGCAGACTGGAACTATTCACGCTTGCTCCCATTATAACATATTATGTTGGTAGTATTTAATGATCTTTGGTAAAAGTGTAGTAGGCCAGAATGAAATTGAAATATTTGAGTTACTGCCACTCAGGTCTAACAATTTAAATGTAAATAGTAAATTAAATTATTATTTTTAGGTGTTCAGTTTCCTCAAACATTTGAGTCAACTTGTCCAGTTTTATAGTGAGGACAATTGCTGTAGTATCATGTAGATGCTAGCTGTAGTAGTTATGTAGTTGTAGTGGAATGTAAATATTCCAGTAAGCTGATCAATTCAGCAAATTCAAAATACATCTTGAAAGTGGAACATCAACATCGACAGTATTTTGTGTTTGGTTTCCTCAGAGCATCCACTACGTTTCCAGGAAGAATTACAGAGCAAGGAGGTTGAAGAGGGTGATACAGTTCTCCTGTGTTGTGAGCTCTCAAAGCCTGGCGTGCGGGTGGAATGGAGGAAGGGTCGGGTGCTTCTGAGGCCAGGTGGGAAATATGAGATTAAGCAGGATGGCTGTGAGCTGCAGCTACGTATCCATGATGTCAGCCCACAGGATAAGGGAGACTACACATGCTCAGCTGGAGATTTGCAAACTACTGCCATTGTCAAAGTGAAAGGTATGATCAAAGCTAGCCAGACAGTGGAATTCTATACACTTTCTACATTCTTCTGTGAAAAGGCTTTGTCTATCACTCTCCAAGCAAAATGCTTCAATGGTTTTAGCACAAATTTTGCAAACTTACACACATACAACTACCCTTGAATTACCACACCCTGTTAAAGATTTTCTTCATAATGTTACCTCTAGTGCAAGACACATAATACATTAGTCATTAGTTCAGTGAAAGAAGTTTTCTTACTCATTAGCCCTTAGCAGTACAAGCTGACCACATGAAAGAATGTTCTGACGTCAGTAGTGACCTTGCTGGTCACTATCTTATTTTTAGTGAAGACGGTGAGGGTCGCTCAGCCATTTAATCCAAATCTTCAGTAGGACCAGAGCCAATCAGCTAAAGAGCTGCACTGCAGCAGAACATAGAACCCTGCAGCTGCAGCAAAACATGGAATGAGTTTAACTGCCCAGAACCTGGGTTAATCGGATTGTTAAATCCATAATTAAACACACAAACATGGAGAAATAATATTTTATGAATAAAACTGTTGAACTCTGGAGAATATGAACAGGAGGAGAAATCAAAGGCATCTTAAAAATTAGTTGATCTGGCATTGACAGAAGCAGCTCAAGTTGTGGGCCTGATCTGGAAATAAATTTTTATGAATTATGTTGTGCAGTAGACTGAGAGAGATTATAGCAACAATATATTTTTTTACTTTGACTGAGAATTGAGAATGCAGAACAGATGTTTGAGATGAGTATTATAGAACTTTTATGCAACTGTGCCTGCAGCTTTTGGTGTACATTTCATTGAAGCTAGCTGTCAACATTCTTGTTGTCATGGTAAATGTATCACAGAGAACAGAAAAGGTTTGGGGTGTGTTGGCTTATGTAGGAAGCTATTGACAGTAAACTGAGGCAAGAAGTTCATTCAGGGTTACTTTAGTACAAGGTGTTGTCCTTCTGAGTTATTGCTATTAGTTACTCACTGAAACTCCTCTGCTAAGAGCAATATTCCTGTATTCTGTTATTCAAATTATGAGGTAGTACTACTTCAATGTTTTTAATGTTTGAGTAAGTGGATCAGTTCTGCTAAATAAATAAACAAATCAACAACAGTAAGACAGCCATTTAAACTGATTCATTTGGTATGATTTAGTTGTTTTCCAGTTGAGGGTTAATTAATTCCATTCATCCAAGTGGTTCATCCGCTGCATTACTTCAGATTGACAATAATATCGTACTTTACCCCGTCACCCCCCACCCAGAGCACCCACTCTTCTTCCGGGAGGAGTTGCAGAGCCAGAGGATAGACGAGGGCAAAACGGCCCTCCTGTGTTGTGAGCTCTCCAAGCCTGGTGGTCCTGTGGAATGGAGGAAGGGTCGGGTGCTGCTGAGGCCTAGTGTGAAGTACGAGATGAAGCAGGATGGCTGTGAGCTGCAGCTGCGTATCCATGATGTTAGCGCTCAGGACAAGGGAGACTACACATGCTCCGCTGGAGATCAGCAAACCACAGGCTCACTAAGAGTAAAAGGTAGTTGTATTCCAATGGCCTACAGGGACTCTGTTTTAGCTTGCGTTGCACAACCCTATCCAGACTAATACAAAATGACAGGTCGAGGCATTGGTGAACACCCACACTTATCGCCAATTCTGACTTCAGCGTGGCCAGGGAAAAGATGAAAATTGTTTTAGACATTTACAGCTTGGCGCCTCACTGAACAAAGTGATTGCCCAAAACACACTGGAAAGTAATGACATGGCATGGAGCCTAGACACAGCTGTATGCATTTTTGTCTGTGTTTGTCCAATGCAAGACAAGCTTAAAGCTCAATGTAAATAGGCATTCACAGTAAATAATATTACTTTGTCAGTGCCTTGGTCGGTTTTATCCTGCACATCTAAACGCATATTGTTTAGTTCAGAATGAACAGTTCTCTACCAAATCCTATTGCTTAGGAAGACTGATTGTGTATGTTTGAGTTTGTCTGATTAGCTATGCACCATGGACATGCTGACCTGATTGTTGTTTGTGTTTTGCTTCTCCAGAGAAGCCCTTATTCTTCCAGGAAGAGCTGCAAAGTCAGGAAGTGGAGGAGGGTGAAATGGTACTCCTGTGTTGTGAGCTCTCCAAGCCTGGCATGGCTGTGGAATGGAGGAAGGGTCGGGTGCTTCTGAGGCCTGGTGGGAAATATGAGATGAAACAGGATGGCTGTGAGCTGCAGTTGCGCATCCATGATGTCAGCCCGCAGGATAAGGGAGAATACACATGCTCTGCTGGAGATCAGCAGACCACAGCACAAGTCAGAGTGAAAGGTATGCTAATGGTTTCTTTATGCGTGAGTACCGAAGTTCCCTTGTGGCTTGGATAGAGCATGAATTAGCTTGGGTATATACTACTCTCACCCGTCCTCAACGTTGCAAAATTAGTAAGGAAGTAAACATGTCATGTGCCAAACTATTTATTGGAAAGATAATGGCCCCAAAATTAATCCCACCCAATAGTTAATCATATAACAGGGATAAACTTGCCTGTCCCAGATATACATGTAGCATTTAACTGGCAGCAGATTTATTGTAGATGTTACTGCTGTCAGAGGTCCCAAGATGGCTCCTATCAGGTCCTTATGTTTTGCTTCTCCTTCATTTTCCTGGATTGTTCTTTTAGTCTCTCTGTGCCTAGAGTGTTATGTCAACTCTGGGGCCCCTATTGCATTTACTTGTTGGGGAATTGGAAACTTTCTTAAATGTGTTAATGACAGATCAATATAGGATATCTAAATAAAAAAAAGACAACCAAATTTGCTGTAATTATGGTATATTACACTGTCACATTGTGACTTAAAGTGTGTTCTCTTTGCTTAGTCCTCATAGATTCACAAACCAAGATCGACCTGGTACACCCCCCCCCCCACCACCACACACACACACACACACACACACACACACACACACACACACACCTTCACTTTGTAGTCAGTTGGCTCTTCTCGTTCTTGTTCTCAGTTTTTGATTTCCCCCTTCCCCCAGAACACCCTCTCTTCTTTGAAAAAGAACTGCAGAGCCAGGAGGTTGAAGAGGGTGATACAGTCATCCTGTGTTGTGAGCTCTCAAAGCCTAGCGTGCCCGTGGAATGGAGGAAGGGTCGGGTATTGCTGAGGCATGGTGGGAAGTATGAGATGAAGCAGGATGGCTGTGAGCTGCAACTGCGTATCCATGACGTCAGCCCACAGGATAAGGGAGACTACAAGTGTTCCTCTGGAGACCAATACACCACAGCTTCAATCAGAGTGAAAGGTAAAGTTCTTAACAGACCTCAGATGTATGTTTACTCTGTTTTCATTATCCTTGGGAGGTACTTTGTTGAATAATTTTGTGTGTAGCTGAGTGATTTGTCCAACTTTGAGTTAAACTTACACACTTGGCGAATTTCTAAGCCACATCATACCATAATACATTAACTAGTTAACGTCTTTTACTGCTACAGTATGTAATGTCTTTTGTACGGTTCTCCTTTACAGTAAATGAATGTGTATGTGATCCTTCTGCATATACTCTATTTTAAATTTGGGATGCTTTGTTACTTAAATTTTTTCCCTTCTCCTCAGTTTTCCTTTATGAAAACCCCTGGTATTTTGATTTCTGTCATTCTGCCATACCCCTGGCAATCAGGGAGGACATCAACATGCACATCATTAGTTCAACTGACCACTAATTTCCATGTGTAAGCCGCCTGCAATTTCTGCCAAGCTAAACAAAAGAGAGAACATATTAATGTGCTTGAAATTGTTAGAATATTAATAGGCTCCAAACAGTCCACACCGTGAAACAAGAAGAGAGGTTATCCATTTTTTGTCCCTCTTCAAGCATGCGTCCAATCATATCTACTTACCAGTCAACCCATAACAACACAAGGCCAAATCTGAGGTCTGACTTGATTAATGTTGGACTGAATTGTGCATTTCAATTTGACAGGCACAGCAGGAGTGTGGTCAAAAGCCCTCCCCATCAATAAAATTACCACATACCAAGTATTATGGAAATCCTTTTTTGTGTAAATACAATGATCTGATTTTCAGCTGACTGAATGATCTGATCTTCTCTCCTCTGATTTGATTTCCCCAGAGCACCCCCTGTTCTTCCAGGAAGAGCTACAGAGCCAGGAAGTAGATGAGGGTGAGACAGTACTCCTGTGTTGTGAGCTCTCCAAGCTTGGTGTTCCTGTGGAATGGAGGAAGGGTCGGGTGCTACTGAGGCCTAGTGTGAAGTACGAGATGAAGCAGGATGGCTGTGAGCTGCAGTTGCGTATCCATGATGTTAGCGCTCAGGATAAGGGAGACTACACATGCTCTGCTGGAGATCAGCAAACCAAAGCCACCATAACAGTTAAAGGTAAAACTAATTTCTCAACTTACGCAGGAGTTTTAGGATAGGGGCAAGATAGGGAAATGCATGTAAATTTGGATAGCAACTTACACAAGAACAGGTTTAGTTTTTGGTCTCAATAATTTTGGATCTTGGTAATTTACCAAAGCTCTGCTGAATCTTAGAAAAACACACTTAGTGTTAATTGCAAGTAGCACACTGTGTAGCTACTACTCTAATCAGAATACTTCATACAGTCACTTGCAACATGTTTCCTTTGCTTTCCTAGAGTACCCCCTTTTCTTCCAAAAAGAACTGGAAGACCAAGAAGTAAGAGAGGGTGAAACAATCTTCTTGAACTGTGAACTCTCTAAACCTGAAGTTCCAGTGCAGTGGAGGAAGGGCAGGGTTTTATTAAGACCTGGTGGGAAATATGAGATGAAGCACATTGACTGTGAGCTCCAGTTGCGTATCCATGATGTCAGCCCCCAGGATAAGGGAGAATACACATGCTCCACAGGGGATCAGCAGACCACAGCCTTTGTAAAAGTTAAAGGTACAGTACCCTAAAAAGCGCCATAAATAGTGGTACTAAGTATGTACTTATTTTGGTTTGGTGTTTTTTCCTCCTCATGTTTGTATTTCAAAATTTTTAAGTTTTATTTTCTCAGCCCATCAGGGACTGTTGAATAATCCTGAATATCCCAATATCTACACATTCGGATCCAGTATATTCAGAGAGCATCTTACAAGCCAATGGAATGTAAATGCTTCATGTTTATGTAATGTTGTCTGTTTTCGCAGAGGTGCCCCTGATCTTTCACAAAGAGCTCCAAAGTCAAGAGGCAGAGGAGGGTGACACTGTCATTTTGTACTGTGAGCTCTCTAAATCCGGAGTCCCCGTGCAGTGGAAGAAAGAAAACAGCCCTCTGAGGTCTGGTTTGAAGTACGAAATCAAGCAAAATGGCTGTGATTTTGAGCTACGAATCAAGAATATTACTCCCCAGGATAAAGGGGACTACACATGCTCTGCTGGGACTGTTCAAACCACAGCCTCTGTAACAGTGAAAGAGGTCAGGCCTATTCCCAAAGATGAACCAAAACCAAAACCAGATACAGTCAAGTCTGTTGCTCCCCCTGGTATACCTGTTGCTAAGACAGGGAAAGAAAAACCGAACAAGGATATGGCAGTAAAGCAGCCTGAAAGGGACGTCAGCAATAAAGATCTCAGGAAGAAAACATTAACACGGCAAAAAGTAGAAGATGACAGCATATCCAAAATTGAGGAGAATGAATATGCCAAGGAGGAATTGTTAGAACCAACTCAAGTTGCCTCAAAGCCTGTTGGGCAGCAGAGGCAAGGTTCTGTCAGCATTTCAGATGAAGACATACGAGAAGAGGGTGTCCAAACGAAAGAGGCTGAGAAAGAGACAGTCAAAGTTGTAGAACAGCTTCCTGTTCCTCCTAAAAGAAGAAGAAGTCTCAGACCCTCTACAGAGGTCAAACAGGAAGAGACAGTCCCCACAGCCAAGAGCAAGGATGCAATTAAGAGTTCTGTGGAATCAACTGAAGATACTGGTGCCGTGCAGAAGAGCAAGGGAGTGGTAAGCTCATCGACAGACAACAAAGAGAAGAGAACTATCACTGTTCAGGAAAGCAAAACTCACATCAAGAGTCCAACTGAAGTGACCAAAGAGTTCAAGAAAATGGAGGAATCTGCCAAAGGCACTAAAGAAAGTGCTGCTTCCATCCAAGCCAATGAAGAATCTGTCAAAACCGTCAAAAAGAGTATTGAAGATATCGCTGCCCCAGTTCGCAGGACTAAGGTGGCGGGGCAGAAATCACAAGAAGGCCATGGAGAAACTCCTACACTTACACAGAAAAATGAGGAACCTATCAAAACTGTAGCAAAACCTCCAGAGGTATACAACACTGCTGCACAGAACAAAGATGAATCTGTTAAGACTTTAAGAAGATCGTCAGAAGGACAAATACCTGCTGTTCAAAACAAAGAACCTGTTAAAACCACAACAGAATTGCCAGAAGCGCCAATTGCTCCTGTCCGAAAGGCCAAAGTATTGAATAAAGCAGCAGCACCTCCTGAACAATGTGCTCCTCTCGTAGAGACAGACAAAAAAGCCATAACTGCTAAACTACCTGCAGATGCATCCAAAACTACTGTTCAGAAAAACAAGGAACCCATCAAAACTGCAGTAAAAGATGCTGTGAAATCCACTGCACCTGTTCAGAAAAATGGAGAGCCTATCAAACCTGCAGCAAAAGAGACTGTAGAATCTCCAGGGGAACCTGCCAAACTTGTAACAACAACAAAGGATGATTCCACCATTACTGCGCAGAAAAGCAAAGAACGAACTAAAACTGTAACAAGACCTCCACAGGAATCCATTGTTTCTGTGCAGAAGAATCCAGAACCAACCAAGCCTGGGACAACACCTAAAGTGGATTTGATTGCTCCTGTGCAGAACATAGAACCAACCAAATCTGCAGCAGGACATCCAGCGGAATCCATCTCTACTCTCCAGAAAAATGGAGAACCAACAAAGCCTGGGACAACACCTAAAGATGATTTGATTGCTCCATCTAAACCTGAAGCAGGACATCCAGCAGAATCCATTGCCTCTGCACAGAAGAATGACAAACCAACCAAACCAGAGTCAACACTTGAAGCAGAATCCATTTCTGTGCAGCAGAAAAATAATGAAGCAATCAGAGCTGCAACATTCACTGTGGAAGAATCCACTGGTCTTATGGAGCAAAATAAAGAACCAATCAAAACCACACAAAAAATTCCAGAGGAGTCTAAACGTGCTGTTCAAAAACAACAAACTGAGATTTCAGCAGGACACCAAGAGGAAGCTGTAGTTCCTCAGGAGCAATTGACTGAGTCTGAAGAACAAAAAGCACCAAGCATAGAAATAGTCATTGAGGACGAACCAGAGATGCTGGAAGCAGCCATCAAGATCCAAGCTGCATTCAAGGGCTACAAGACTCGCAAGGATATGCGGCCTGTTTTCAAGGAAGTGTTCAAGAACCAAAGTGTGGAGCTACAAGGCACCATTTGTCTTCAATGTATTGTAGAGGGGAAACCAAATACAGTGCGGTGGTTGAAAGATGGTCAGGAGATCAGAGCAAGCAAACGGTTCCATATCAAGAAGCAAGATGATGGATCGTGCTCACTAAGCATTGATAATGTAACTCAGAAGGACACGGGAATATACACATGTGAAGCAGTGAACAAGTTTGGAACTATAAGTTACAACGGAAATGTTACAGTAGAGACCTCTCCAAGGGCTGTTCCTATTCCACAAGTTTCAGTAAAACCAGTCACTGCCATAGTTCCCGAAAGAGAGGTATCAGAACCTCTCAAACTGGAAGGAGAATCCTTGAGGCAGGTGTATGATCTCCCAAAGGTTGATAAGCATGTTGGAATCAAAGAGAAACGTAGAAGTCTTATCTCAGCAAGTTCTGGTGAGTTGATGTCACAGTGATTATAAATGTTTTGCTACAACTTTGTTGAATAGGCCTGGCTGGAATAAAATACTGCATGTACTGTTTGTAGATATAGTAAGTCCATCTAAGTTAGAATTTTCTCTGTATTTATCTATCCTCCTTAGTTTCCTGTGCCTCTGATTATGACACAGCACCAGATGGGTTAGAATCTAACCTATCTGACTATGGCTCCAGAGACTTCCCAACCAAGTGAGACAGCAATTTCCTTTCCTTTCATTTCTTTTTTAAAGACAGCACACATGAATCAACATTTCTGTAAGGTGCTAATGTTATGTGTCAGGCATGTTTTTAGCTAGTCCTTTGGTAAGATGTTTTGATAACCAATAAACAGACTTTAATGCAATCTGCTTAACATCGGTGAAGCTATAATACTGACACTCATGTTAACAGAGGAAAAGAGATGAAGAAAGTATCATCAGGCAGTGAGGAGCCAGAAACCATTGAGGAGCTTCCAAGTATCGAACTTCAACCCCTAAAGCCTTCATCACAGCTTCAAGTCCAGAGTTAGTAAACCATTTTGTCTTCTTAAAAGATAATTAAAATAATTTAACTGTTATGATTTGTCACTCTAGTTGTATTTGCTAACAAAGACATAAAAAACATTTCCTACAATTTAGAAAAAAATGAGTTTAAACTAAGGCATTATGTCACAGTATTGTAGATGTTAGGTCTTGCCTTGTGTTTTGATTTAAAATGAAATTGTGTTTGATATCTCATTTTGTTGTACTGTTTTAAAATAAGATAAGGCTAAAGTGGAATGTTATTGTTTCTGAGATTATGAGAATCTGAAGACAAATGTATTATAAAAATTAATTTATTGCATTTTTTCTGTTGTCACAAATGCATGTTGTCTTGCATTTTACCACAAGAATAATAATTCACTAACCTTATCATGTTAGTAACTTCTTCATGATCTACTCTCTGCAGGTATCACTGTAAGCAGGAGCCCCTCTCCAAAATACTCACCTTCCCATAAGCCACCTGCTAATGAGTCCCTCTCAGAATCAGAAGGAGAGGAAGACAGAGGAGAGGTACAATGTGACCTCAATACTCTCTTGAATTCAAGTCAAGGGGGCTGAAATACATTTAAGACTCTGTGAAAGAATATAATGCCGGGCCCTCCTAATAATGAAATATCTCCTTAAGTGATATGCCCCTGTCAGTGTCCCCCACCCAGACACTCGCTAACTGCCCTTATGGAGTCCCAGACATACACCATTTATACTGATGTCTACTCTACTGTTTTTCATCTCATATTGTATTCATTGTGTTAATGTTGCCTCTTTTGCTGATGCCATGCAGGTATTTGACATATATGTGGCCAAATGTGATTGCAACCCCAGTGCTGGGAACAAGGAGACCTTTGTGCTTAAAGAGGGGCAGTATGTTGAGGTCTTGGACTCTGTGCATCCTATACGTTGGTTGGTGCGCACCAAACCGACCAAAACCACTCCAGCTCGCCAAGGTTGGGTGTCACCAGCATATCTGGAAAAGAGGGGAAGGGTACGATCAAAACATTTACTTTTTATATTTGTGTTATTGTTTACTTTACATAATTTACTGTATGATATAAAATATGTATGTATAAAGAATTTTGTAAAACAATAATAAATCAATCTGTTTGTATTATTTACTAAATCATTAGAAACACTTTCAGAATCATGACATTGTATAAAAGGTACAGAAGAAATTCAAATGTTACTCATGCTTTTCTTTAGGAGCCATTTTTGCTGTTTGAATCACAGCTGTTTGAGAAGGCGGGAAGAGAACTCACCAAGGATGAATTTAAGACCACTGTGAGGTGAGTGAGAGATCAATGTGGGAAACTTTATTGTGTATGCAACTTCATGATTTGTTGTGTGAACTGAGTTTGAATCGTCTAGGTCATTCCTAGAATTTTCTTTGGCGAATCTTATCTGAACTATCAGCACTATTCCGCCATCTCTAAATTTGCATCCCGGCAGAACATGTTCTAGAATCATTTAAGATGCATTTACATTACACCCAGAAGTATAACGTTTCTGACCTTGTAATGGTATGCAAAATCAGCGCCAAGGTCTGTGCTTGAGTTACAGCTTTGGGTGGACAAGCGAAGAATATCATTTTCATTGCTGAATCAATAGCATCCTTGTGTCAGTAGTTGAGAGACCATGGTATCCTATCTTACTGTGAATAAATCAAGGAGTCCTTGAATGCATCTGTTGCCTTGAAAACAAACACCAACATATTTCACAAGCGACAGAAAGTATGTTACTGAAATTCTACAGAAATCTCTGCACTGGGCTGCTCCCTAGAGACAAAAAATCACATACTTTGTAACTCAAAGAAATGACTAAAATTATCTAAAGTAGGGATTAAGATTCAATTGCACTAGATTAAACACTAGATTTATTTATGAAATCAGTATACAATATACTTAGAGACAAACATGAACATGAAATCAGGAAAACCTCTACAATAACTCATTATTTGAAACCTAGTTTTCCCCCTAAAACCATCATAAGCTGGTAGGAATCCGCTTTGTGATCGGTTGATTAATACCCATTAAGTCTTTAAGGGTTCAGGGATTATGGTTAGGGGCGACGCTGGGATTCAGGAATTATCAGCAGTATGAGGTTTAAAATCCTGCAAATTTGACGTGCGGATGTGGATATGGCCCCTGCAGTGAGTTGATCCAGGGTCTGCTAAGTGGAGAGGAAGAGTTTGTGCGAGAGTTGAGTTTCTTCGTGTCCCACCACGTGCGCTTCATAGAGACCAACTCCAAGGTGCCTCTCACCATTTTCAGCCAGAAGGAGTACATCTTCCGCAACATCAAAGAGATTGTAAACTTCCATGAAAGGTAATGTATGTTTATTGGTTGTCATTCCCGGTTTTGCCTTTTTGTGGTTGTTGTTCCTAGAGTCTTAAATGAAACTGAGGTTAAGAATAGAATGATGGATAGAAAGTGTTCCAGAATTTTCCCCAGTGTCTCAACCACGGATGAAAAGCTTCAGGTGGCACAGCACACAAATTTAGCCTGACCCATCAAAGAATTACTCTGCTGCTTACTTTTGAGATCATTGTAATATGCCTAGTCTATCCCCTACATGGTTCCACAGACATGTTCTCTTAAACTGAGTTGTGTAACTTCAAAAATGATTTTGCCACAGGTAGATTTGTGAAATCCCCTCTCTGGCCCGCATCTCCCTGCATTTTTGTGAGCTCAGGCCAAAAATGTCTTCACAAAAGTCTCTCCTACACCCTTGTGTTTGGATCTAAAAAATGTTACGCACACATCCAACACAGATAAACAATACGCCTACACCCACAGTGAGTGAGAGTAGTCCACTTGTGCAGTCACAGGCATATACAATCACCTTAACATAAGATAAATGCAATATACACAGTTGAATACACCAATACAGCATTGAATACACAATTGAAACTGAATTGATTCTGCTGTGTTTAATAGTGTGCTGTATATATGTTGTGTGTATAACTTTTTTCTCTTTTTCAAACCCTCTCTGATTTCCACCACAGGTCAGTTCTTCCTAAGCTGATGGAGTGTTCCACAGATGATGATGTAGCCATGTGCTTTGTGAGCCAAGCATCTGACTTTGAGAAGTACCTCCAGTACATTGTGGGCCAGTCCCAAGCTGAGGCCTGTATCCACGATAAGAACACACAACACTTCTTCCAGGTATGAGACAGAGAACCATTTCAATCATGTACACTTAAGGTATTTATTTACAACATGTATTTTTCAAAACTTACAGTAAGTCACAATACAGAAAATATAGCCAAAGAACCCAAATACAATGCTATCATCACTGTATGTTGCTGCCCTTCAGTATTTGAGTACATTATCTACCGTCAATTTAGCATGTAACTGTAACATCAACTGTAGCATTCCTTTTGTGCAACAATAATATTTTGGGGGGATAAAGCCAACCTCTCTCTCGGGTGTGTTATGTTCTGTTTCTCTTTTTGTGTGTGAAACTGCAGAAATACCAAGAGACCGAGTTGGCTCCACAGCATACCGAGGCGCTTAGTGTCGGCACATATTTACAGAGACCACTGGAGAGGATAGAGACTTACAAGTCTCTGCTGAAGGTATGCTTTAACGAAGAAGAGCACATTGAGCATTTGAGAAACTAGTTTCAGATGATGTGTCATGATCTCATGCTCTTCCTGTTTAAAATGCCTTAACGTTTGGCTGCTTTCCATTATTGGTGTTAGATTATGATTGCTGAACCATAAGTAAGGCATAACGATCACCAAGGTGTTAATGGAGTCATGTTGTGGAGTTCTTTGCCCCCGCCAAGTCCATTAAGTCTGTATAGCAAGACACCTCGAATGACGTTATCCCACTTATCACTTAGTTGCAACTCATGCATGTAGACAATAAGCACACATTTATACTCACTTGAGAGAGAGCAAGATATGATGTCTACCTGGATGTTAATTCCCTACAGGAGCTCATTAGGAATAAGGCCAAATTTGGTCGAAGCTGCAGTCTATTGGAGGATGCCTTCTCAGTGGTATCCAGCCTGCCCTGGCGTGCTGACAATATGGAGCAAGTGGCCATGATAGAGAACTACCCAGCTCCATTGAGTGGACTTGGAGAACCTCTCCGTCAGGTAGAGATGGATAGATGGATGGATGGATGCATTACCATACAAAGCATTTTTATGAATAGTTTTTGTTTGTGAAAATTAGACATGCATTAAGATGTACATTAATTAAGAAAACTAGGAGGGCATTTGATATTAATATACTGTTACATTACATGCATTAGGTTTTCATCATCTACACTCCAGATTTGTTCTTCACCTCTTTTTGGTTATATTTTAAAGATGTTTGTCACTGAAACAGAATACTGATGTTGTGAAGAGTCATCCTTTAGATATGCATGCCATTATTGTAGGCTCAGATGAACTGTTGACAGTAATGTTCAGATAACAACTTTTTTTGCATGTCTCTATATATTCCTCTGTGCCCCTTACACTTCTGTAAAAAATCCTTCTTTTGATGAAAGCCACACACTGAATGCTTGCAGCATCACGCAGTTTTGCCTTATTGTGAATGTAAATGGATTTCCACAGCAAAGACAAATATACATAATCGCCTTTCAGCAAGTCTATGTCCTGTTTAATTCTGTGTGTTCTCTTTTATCACGTCAGGGTCCATTTACAGTGTGGGAGGAGTCACCGGGAACCAAGCTATCGTTCCGCGGCCAACAACGGCATGTCTTCCTATTCAAAGACTGCGTCATCTTCTGCAAGCTCAAGAAAGACCCTGACACGCACGGCGACTCCTACATATTCAAAAACAAGATGAAGGTATGGTCAAATAAAACAAAAGAGAAGTCAATGAATAAACATAGCCATCCACAATGTGAATATATATTCTTAGTTTACAAAGCAATCCAAAGTCATTTGAACTGTGCAGGCTGAAGTCTACATACTCAAAGGGCTCAAAGAAGCTCTGAACAGTTTGATTTGGGAGCCAAGCCCTTGTCAGGAGTTAAGCATAACAGTTGGATGGTTGTATCTCAAAATAAGTATGATATAATATGACTTTAAGTGTGTTTTATAGTTTTGACTGTTTCTCTCCTGGATGTGTGTGTGTGTCTGTCTGTCTGTCTGTTCAGCTGGGTGATATCGAGGTGAAGGAATCTGTTGAGGGTGACGAGCGGGCCTGGGGCTTGTGGCATGAGCACCGCGGCACTGTGCGCAAGATCACCCTGCAGTCGCGCTCCGTCCTCCTCAAACTGTCTTGGCTCAAGGACCTGAGGGAGCTGCGCCAGCGAAGCTGCCTAACGTCACGCTGTGAGTCACTTTTCACTGTTCTCATTTCAGTCTTTCACGTTGACATACTTAATCTTCAAATTTATGGACGCATTGCATTTTCAGAGGCACATTCAAGGTTCGCTTTTAACAGAAGCGAACATGACCATTCTATTACCATTTGCAGAAGAACCTCCTTTTTACATGGTTGCAGGTGTTTAGAAATGTTCAGAGAACTCAAGACAAAAAAGAAAATGGTTTACAATAACTCACCAACATTTGTCTGTGTTTGCAAGTTTAAACACACCTCAGCAGTAGCATCATTTACATCAGGACTCTGAAAGTGGGCCTGTTTCATTGCAAGCCTCCAAATGTACATTTTAACTCCATGATATTCTGACAGCCTGTGTAATCAGTTGTGATTACATGCTTGATCAGGTGCACCTCATTTTGATGTGCTGCTGGGTGACTGCACCACCAAACTTGGGCAGACAGTGAAATTATCCTGCAAGGCCACGGGATCACCCAGACCAGACATCACCTGGTACAAAGGTAATTTTGAGCCACAAACATTGCTGGAAATCTCCAGTGACTGAAAGGTATTGACGGTATCCTTGACATTTAATATATTGGTGCTGTGAGTAAGAAAATTAATAGAAATTTAGCCATGATGATAATGTACATCATATAATCGTTATATGGCCTTTCAACTTGAATCTAATCTATGTGGTATTGTTTTTTACAAATGTCAGTGCTCGTTGACCTTTGGTTTGACTTGTTTTGTGTTTTGGACATCTGTGCAGATGGCCTAGCGGTGGAGGTAGATGAGCAGCACATGATCTCTGAGAGCAACAGTGGTTCTTGCTGCCTGGTGCTGACTGGGGTTGGCTTGGAGGACTCTGGCCAGTACATGTGCTATGCCAGCAACTGCATGGGAAATGCTAGCACACTGGCAAAAGTGGTGGTGGATGGTGAGCTTCAACATAAGCATTTAACACAAAATTATCTGTTGTATGGCAAACTTACACACACGGTCACTGGAATCTGTAATCTTTTTCTGTGTCTATTTTTCATCTGTATGCACATGTATGTATGTAATATAAACTACTGGAAACATTCATTTACTGCTGGATGAAATACAAAAATGTTGGGGGAATTTGCAGAGAAGTATTCTGCTTTAATCTTCAGTTGCTGCCTTTGCATGCACACTACAGCGTACTCGTTTTGGAGATGAATTCAGGCAACATTTGTGTGCTTTGTATTGCAGTGCCTCCTAGCTTCAAGACTAAGCTTCAGAATGTTCAGCTAGACATTGGGAAAGATGTTCAGTTCCAGTGTTCTACACTATGCACTCCTCTGCCCAGAATTAGGTACTGGTCATTGTAATGAGAAAAAGATTTGTGTTGTTATATGTTTTAAAAGAGGGACTACTATTTAGCATCACACAGGAATGCCTCAGTACTTTTTTCAACTGAACTCTTTTCAACTAAAAGCCCACTTGGCAAGTGATCCTATAGCATTACTAAAAAGTGGATCTTTACTGCCCAGGGAAGGATTCCTCTTTGCTTTTCCCTTTCTAGACATTTTAAGGACTTATTGGGCCTTCTGTTGAAGATTTATTTTTTTGTCGTAAAGTAAATCACATTTTTCCTATGTCACAATTTTCCAGACACTTTCCTTTAGTTGTGGTGTGACTTGACATTTCATTTAAGCCAAAGAATAATGATGTGCTACTGATGTGTTTGAATTTCTGAAATAGCTGAAATTATATGCATGTTTGGTTTCATTAGGTGGTTCAAAAACAGCAAGCTTTTGGAAAACCAGAAGAAATACCAGATTGACAGCGACCCCCAAACTGGTGTTCTCACCCTCACCATAAAAAGAGCTGGGAAGGTGGACCTGGGAATTTATGAGTGCGAGGTACAGACACATGTTTCTTATTGTTATTTATAACATGTGTGAGTCTGACTTCTGCTACAGTGAAATATTTTGTATGTATGACAGCCCCTCCCTTCCTACGCCCCCCCCCCCCCCTCTTCTTATGCTGTGTGTTTGCTCCCCTTCCTTTTACCTGCCAAAGCTGTGGAATAAGATAGGAAGTGCCAAGTGCAGAGCAGAACTTTGCCGTCCACCCGCCACCACCACGGAACCCGTCCCAGAGAAAGCACCGCCAGTCTGTGCCAAAGGTAGGAGAGGAGCATAGGGTCCAGGTAACATTTACGCCAACGTGTTTCAGCAGTTGGTCCCAGAGGAGCAACTGGTCCGACTGGTAGATTCCTAGAAAGCACACATAGGCCTGTGATGAAAAAGCCTCTCTGTGCTTAAGGGACTGAATTAGTCTATTAAAGTCTTTTAATTAAGTCTGCAATAAATGTAAGCATGGAGAGATTACATGAAGCCAGTTAATATACAAATAACTGCGTGACCTTAAAACAGATCATAGACTTACAAGCAAGTTCACATACACTGCAACACCAGAAAGAGTAGACATATCAGCATAAAAGCCAACATGCAGCGAGGAGCATTTAGAAGCTTTAGAGGACTCTCCAAGAGGACTCAACTGAGCTTGTGCCAATGTCACCCCTCAGCCCATATTTTACCCCAGGCAAGTTCACATTTTTTGCAGCAACAACACCAGACAGAGTAGAGCACTGAAAGCCAGTGTTAAAATGAGGAGCACTCAGCAGATTTTTTTTTATCTCCAATCTTCCCCCAGCTGACTTGACTGAGCACATGCCACATCACCTTTCAAACTCACCTTTTACCCCACATCCTCTTCCACTCTTGTCACCATCACAGAAGATCCGTAAAAAATATCTCGGCAGTCTGTCATGACTCAGTTTTCCTCCCATCTCACCTCTCTAACCCCTGTTTTGTTTTTGTGAAACCTATAAACACCAAGACAACAATGGCCGCCTTCCAATCACTCAGAACATTTATTTCATTACATAATCCAATAAATCAAACATTTATTTCATTACATATTAATGAAAGAAACCTTTATTTTATTTTCAGTTGTTTTTGTCTTGCCACTTCTTTTGTTTCTTTCTCTCCTAAAACGTCCAATTTCTTGATCAGGAATTGGACTCTATTGTATCATTTCCTCTAGATGTCACAGATCATGGTTGGATATCCAAAAGCTTCTCATACTTTCCACAGACGGTCCATCACTCACTTGTCATAAATCATTTACTCTAAGGTTTTCATTAAGTCTTTATCATCATAACCATGTTTCTCTGAATCTCATATAGTGTCATCTCATTCAGGTATTTCACTAGAACCTGAATGCCATTCAGTCCAAACAACCAAGTCACTTCTGTGTTGTTCAAACTGTATGCGCTATAGTGGTGTGTGTCCATTGTAGTGTGTTCATATTCATTCATGTCAATAGATTGTGCCCATGTCTCAGGTAACGATCCAGATAGGAGCTGACTCAAGCCTAATAAAGAAAAAATCCAGAGTATTTCAATCCACAGCCCTGTTGTTCGAGGCCACTGAGTGCTGTCAGTAGGAAATAGAATAAAAAAATTTGGTGCAACATAGGCTGAATAGTGAACTGGTAGCTAACGCTAACATAACGGGCTGCAGAACAGAGTTCGGTTTCATTGTCCTTATTCCCGTTCAGTTGGACCTCAAACAACAGAGCTATGAGTTCAAATCCTCCAGATTTATTCTTTAAGGGTCAAAGCAGTGCTAGAATTAAAGAACCTTGATTACTGACTCAACTTCTAACTGGATCTCTGTGTTCAAGAGAATCATACACTCATTATATCAGAGGTGTCATTACATGGCTGTCACCATTCATCAGTTCCTCTCCAGAGCCAGTGGATACACTTATGTCTTATAAGTGGTTAATCAGTAGCTTTTGGACCCAAGTCAATCATGTGACCCCCCCACCCCATGTGACCACCCACCCTCTATCTAATGCCATGCCTCTCCATCCAACTTCCTTCTTCTTTTAGTCCCAGAACAGGAGACTAAAGGGACACACCGAGCCATCCTCATGTAAGTGTGTCATTCTGTGGCGCTTTAGACCTCATACACACACACGCACACCTTTACACACACACACACCTGTTGCATGTTGTACGTGTCTGTCATGTTTCTCCTGTTCCACGCTGGTGCATGTCCACCCCATGTCCGTGTGTCCATATACCCTCTCTGTCTCACCCTACCCTGGCAATGTGCTTGGACTTGAGCTGGGCCCCTAATGGGTCACCCCAAAAGAAGTCTTATGCCTGGCACCTTTTACAGTGATTAAAGCAAAGGCAGTTTAATGTGTGTGACTTCTTGAGTGTCTGCTGATGTTACTTGTGCCTCATGACACTTGCACTGCTTTGAGTCTATATCACCAGAGGTAAGTCTGGCTTTCCTGTTTTAACTGTTAGATGATTATGCCTGCAGGTTATGATGCTTATGTCAGGTAGTTTTCTGTCAAGCCAAAATTACATTTTGAAATATAGTAAGTGTGTTTAGGATATTGGGGAAGATAGTGTTCTTGTCATTTTTTGAAGAAAGGGATGATGTTCTAATCAATTAATATTTAATGGCAAGGCAAGTTTATTTATACAGCGCATTTCATACACAGAGGAAATTCAGTACAGTAACAATGACAACAGAAATGATGTTTGCATGAGGAGCAAAGTGGTTCACAGCAAACAAACATGAGTGTGAAGTGATCTTTTTATTAGCTGTTACCACTCTAAAGTGGTCAGTCATGATGTGTAATTCTGCAGCTTCAGAGGCGGAGGCAGACACCTGGTCCAGCTCCCTGGTGAAGAACTGGTTCCAGATGGATTTGACCCCCTCGGGCATCTGCAAAATGCTCTTCCAGCCAGGCTATGCAGACCCGTGAGTGTGTGGATGGAGAGGGGATTTATTTTTTTTGTCTTTAGAAAGCACTTTATGTTGACTACGTCATGGGACATGGCCTTATTGTGTCCCATCTCATGTGAGGAGTTACGTTATATAACTGTTTGCTTGTGTGTTGTTTTTCAAGAGCTGCTGCAACCACAGAAGGAGCTGGGCCCAAGCAGAAGAAGGACGTTGTTCCAAAAAAGGTTGAAACAGTGCCGAAAAAGGCTGAAATGGTGTCCAAAAAAGCTGAACCAGTAGCAAGAAAGGAAGAGATGATTACTGCTGCAGAGGAAGAGGAGGAAATAGAGACAGGTGTGTGCTCTATTTTTGTCTGGACGATTTGTGGACTAACACTAAAGTGCAAAAGGACAAAATGTTTCTACAAAACAATGCAAAATGTTGTGCTGTTGAACATACCAACAGTCTTTTGTTATGTTAATGGGGATGCTGTTTTATTGTTGCTTTGTTTGCTTGTTTCTCAGAGCCCCCTTCAATCCAGGTTCCCACAGAGGATCAGTGTGTCAAACTCGGACAGCCTGTAACCTTCACTACAATCATTACAGGACAGCCTCAACCAGAGATTTACTGGTTAAAGGTGAATAACCTGTACAATGTCAGTTGCCTTCTACAGGGGCACCCAGGGAACACTGAGTGGTTAGGTGGCTTTCTCAAGGACACTTCAGCCATGGTCCACTGGTCGGGGATCAAACTTCAGTTTCAAGCCTGACGACCTAACCAGTAGGCCACAGCTATAGTGAAATAATACTATTACTAATGCTGTCCAATTGTCTAATACAGTCCCAGAGGTGGACCATTTTTCACTGTATTACACCTCATACACCATATTAATACCACTTCTGCAATAAATATATTGCACACAAGATAACATTATGCTATAGATCTGTAATTCACAAGCTATCTGTGTAATAGGGTAACAGCAGGAAAGACTAGCAACATTTCTAGCTAATGACCCAACTTGATTCAACTTAAATCTCATTCCTCTGTTTTCCCTGCATAGACATCATATATAATATACAGATAATACAACACAGTGGTCCTCTGTAGCCCTGTGTCTGTCAGAGTCATATCTGTGTGTTGATCATGCATTGTGTTTGTAAAGGATGGAGCAGAGGTGTTGCCCAGTGATAATCTGGAGCTGGTGTTCTTTGGGGCACGGAGCTCTCTGAACATCTCGAGTGTGACAGCAGAGGACTGTGGCACTTATACCTGTGAGGCAGAGAACAGCACTGGTGTGGTGGACTGCCATGCTCAGCTAACGCTGGAGTCAGAGGGTATGAATGGGTTGTCTATTCAGGGGACTAAAACTTAAAATCACCCATTTTATTTAAAGGTGTCTATATTTTTCCAGTGATATGTGAACATGTAAAATGTTTTTCTACACAGATTGTAATGACATACAGAACTTGACCAGCTGCATACATAAAAATGGACACTATTCTTTTTTTTTTTTTTAAGTTAATGCAAAGAACCATACACAGCTACTGCACCTAAATTAAAGTTTAAAAAGACCTAGATTGAAGTAACAATAGTGAATCTTATTGGCCAAGTGTATTTTACACACATAAAGAACTTGGTCTCTGCATTTGTCCCAACCCTGAATTAGTGAAACACAGAGTGAGGTGAAACTCACTGTCAGTTGCCTTCTACAGGGGCACCCAGGGAACACTGAGCGGTTAGGTGCCTTTCTCAAGGACACTTCAGCCATGGTCCACTGGTCGGGGATCGAACTTCAGTTTCAAGCCTGACGACCTAACCAGTAGGCCACAGCTATAGTGAAATAATACTATTACTAATGCTGTCCAATTGTCTAATACAGTCCCAGAGGTGGCCACACTGGAGGGGATGGAGGTAGAACTGGGCAGAAGGAAGCTGCTCTCAGTTTATGATGTCCATGATGAGATAGGAAGGCAAGTGCATTCACATCTATCTTGGTGTGTTTTGCCCCCCCACCCCCAATACACACACACGCGCACACACACACACATACACACACACACACACACACACACAGCTTTATTCTCTCTTTTTGGTACAGAGGCACGTTTGGGGTAGTGAAGAAGGTTTCTCACCGGGGTACAGGGGAGTCTTTCGCTGCCAAGTTCTTACCTCTGAAGAGCAGCACGAGGACCAGAGCCTTCCAGGAGAGGGACCTGCTCTCTCGCATCGCCCACCCCAGAGTGGCCTGCCTCCTGGACTTCTTTGTCACCAGACGCACTCTGGTTCTGGTCACAGAAATGTGAATAGAAATACAAACTGCTGTTTTTGTCAATGTGCGGTCTATGGCCATGTTAGAATGGTGTTATGGGGAATGTGACAGGTGTTTCAGGTCATTTGTTGTTACTCACAGGTGTACTTCTCAGGGACTTCTGGATCATTTATTGATGAAAGCATCAGTCACGGAAACAGAGGTAAAGGGATTTTAATCTGATTGGATTTTTAAATTATTAATGAATTAATGTACTGCATGTTTTGCATTTTTGATAATCTGAATGATAATCGGATTGATAATTGATCATTTGATGACAGCCATGTTTTTTTTTAATTTATGTGCAATTAGGTTCAGATGTATATTCAGCAAATTCTGGAGGGTATTGCTCATATCCACAGCCTAAACATCATGCATTTGGATATTAAAGTGAGTTTTAATTTGAATTTTATTTCAAAAACATACATATATTTGTGTGTAAAGGAACTGAGATTACCATAAAAAAAAGTGACAATCCTTTTCACACCCCTTAACATAATATTCACCTATTTAATCTTGCCGTTCTTCCTCCAGACTGATAACCTCCTGATGGTGTCTCCAGTCAGAGAGGAGGTGAAGATCTGTGACTTTGGATTCTGCCAGGAGATCGACTCATCCAGGCACCAGTACAGCAAGTATGGTACCCCTGAGTTTGTGGCACCAGAAATAGTCCACCAGGAACCAGTCACCACAGGAACCGACATTTGGTAAAATGATCTGAGCAAATACTAAATAATAACATGAATGCAAAGCAAACTGCTCTCTATGCTACAGAGAATTAACCTAGTTGTGTTCCTCTTTTTCAGGTCTCTGGGTGTTGTGGCTTATTTGTGGTAAGTACATATCTCTCTTGAATTCGGGGTCATGGTCTACTCATAAGACATAATTTGGTCCATCTCTGAGATGGTTTATTGTCATGTCTGTGCAGTCTGACATGTCATTGCCCGTTTTTCGGGGAGAATGATCGGGCAACCCTCATGAGAGTTGCTGAGGGAACACTGTTTTGGGACACCCCTGAGGTGACATGCAGGAGTCAGGAGGCCCAGGATTTCCTCCAGAAAGTTCTCCAGCCAATTCCAGAGTAAGACTCCTCTGTGTGTGTGTGTGTGTGTGTGTGTGTGCATGTATGTGTCTTATTAACATGTCAGGATAACCTATGCTAATTTTGTTATACCTATGGGTAAATAAAATGTTTTCTGTTTCTTAGAATGCGACCATCAGCCTCTGAATGCTTGTGTCACAAGTGGTTTTTGGTAAGCCCCCTGAATTGCCTTGGCCATAGTATATTGTTTTGACAACCCCATCACTGCCAGGCTGAACAAGTATATTACTGGGTTACAGGGTGAATGTGCTGATGAGGAAACTGGAGACATAAACACAAAGAATCTGAGATCTTTTATCTCCAGGAGAAAATGGCAGGTAAGGCAGAAACCCCTGATTTGGTTGGTTTGGTAAATGTATCTTTTCAGAAATTGAACTATGTAATTGCAGCAGTACACGGAGTATCTATAGTCATATTGATTTTTATCAGTGTGTAAGGGCAGTTTATACTATAGCAATACTATAGCAATTGTCCAAAAGCTCACCTCTCATGTAGTTGTTTGTGTTGTAGTGAATGTTATAATGCAGTCTACTGGTGTCCACTGTGTGGTTTCAGCACTCTCTCACATGCCTGGGCTCTGTGCTCACCCTGAGGCCTATCACTGACCTGCTGGATGCTCCCCCCGAAGAGGTGTCGATAACTGCGCCACGCGAGCCCCAGGAGCCCAGCAGCACCTCCCCAAGCAGCGGCTCCTCCTCCGAGTACGACGAGGCCGACGCCTGGGAGTGCTTCCAGCACTTCAGCCCCGAGGACGAGGACTGGGATGAGGATGAAGACGAGGAGGATGAGGAGGAGCTGGAGGAGGAAGAGCTGGAGGAGGAAGGGGAGTACGACCCCCACGCACACATCTCTCAGAGGGGTCGGACACTGGAGGAGCTGGGCCGCGCCAGGCTTGACGACGAAGAGGAGCTGATTTTGGAAAGGGGCGGAGGCCAGCGGGGGGCACTGGTGTTCCCTGCTGGTAAAACTGGGGAGCAGCTGCTGCATCGAGGTGGCAGCAGCAGCAGCCCGCCGCTGTGCCTGTCGGAGGGCGATGAGAGCTCGGCGGGTAGCGAGAGCCGAATCATTCCACGCGGCCGCCTCATCCGCAGCACCTTCTACAGCAGCTCACAGCAGCTCTCGCCCATGTCCGCAAGACACATGCTGCTGCGAGACAAGCTGCACGCCGCCACCCGCAAGCAGGAGCGTGGACGCAAGCCGCTCCGCTCCAGCCTGTCGGGACGTCTCAACGAGCCGCTCATCGAATACGTGGAGGACGCACCTGAGGGCGGCGGTGGTGGAGGGGGCGGTGGGGAAGGAGGTGTTCGCAGCCAGCGCAGGGGGTCGGTACACTCTGCCATGCTCAAGTCCTGCTCGTTCGACAGTGGCGTCAGCCTCACGCACCCACTCCAACACCAGCGGAGGAGCCGCTCCCTAGACGAGTCCATGAGAAGGTCGCCAGCCCCCGCCGAGCTTTGCGAACCAGGTGAGGAGGAAGAAGAGGAAGGCACGACATTCAGTCATAAGGATGGGTTCACAGACGAGGAGGAGAGAGGGGTAGCAGAGGCGGAGCTGACTGCATCACCACAAGTGGTGACAAGCGACAGGGGGAGGAGGAAGAGTGTGGTGGCCAAAGTAAAGCCCAGGACTCAAGCAACAGATGAGGGGGAGCCAACGGAGGAGGACAGTGCCCTGGAGAGTCGACCCCAGGTCCCTGTGAGGAGACGTAGGGTGTCCCGTGATGTGTCTGGGCCTCCGTCTGGTGGGGAGAACCTGAGTGGTTCCCAGGCTTCTCTTGCTGAGTCTTACATTTTAGAACCGAGCTCTGAGGTCTCCAGCAGAGCAGGTTCCCTTGACGACTTTGCTGCAAGTCACCTCACTGCTCCCAGGAGACCAGGGTCTTCCTCTGGAATGGCCTCGCCTTCATTCTTCCTACACGGCTCTGATGAGGAGGAAGAGGATGGGGAGGCTTGCAAGCCCCCAACGCCCCCGAGTCAGAGATTCGGATCGAGGCTCAGCCTTCAGGTAGAGCGGGGTGACCTCTCTTTGAAGCGCAGCCCCTCACGACTCTCAGACCAGGCCCCTACCACCATCCCAGGGAACCGTGAGATCCTCCAGAGACACGCCTCGGCCCCGGCCCTGGAGGTCAAGCTGCCCAGTGGCAAGTCCCCTAAGCTCGGCCTCATGAAGCTGTTCCGCAGGCAGTCCTGGACAGGCCACTCAACCTCCCAGCCAGAGGGAGTGGACAGAAAGCAAAGGGAAGGGGATCAGGGGGCGCCAAAGAGCCCCATGCTCACTTTGAAAAAGAAGATGAGGGCCTCAGCCTCTAGCCTCACCAAGCTCTTTACCAGACAGTCCAGCAAAGAAGAAAAGAAAGGTGGTGAGCAATTAACCTCTTAATGTCAACAATAACAATAACTAGAAGGATATCACAACAATAATAATAATAATAAAAAATTAGCTAATGTCTCTTGAAATAAGATGTAGGGATTAATGGTCTTTTAGGGGAAAATGTAGTCATTAGTGGAAATGTCAATGTTTCAAGCTACCATAATCAAAAATGTGGTCTTTTAGGGCCCATTTATAAAGGTCCTTCTCCAGTGCCCCTAGAGAAGTCACGCAGTCCCAAGATGTCTACGCAACCGGCCTCCACCCCAAGCAGCCCCCAGAAGAAAGCCGCCCAGCTCCTAAAGTCCATCAAAGTTCCCACCTTCAAGAAAAGTAAAGGTGATTATAAATGTACTCATTGCAATAAGAACGAGGACAAGAATCCTCATTGACTTCACTGGTGAAAAATATGAACATTGAAAAATATAAGGTCAGGCGAGATATCAGGGCAGTCACACAGTCTTTTTCCACACTATATCTTTGTGTCTGCCAGAGGTGACAGTCCGTCCATCCAGGCCAGATGTACACCAGCTGGCAGGAGGTGGTGTTTTACTGGTGTGGAGACCTGTCAAATCCAGTGAGGCCTTCACCTACTGCCTACAGTACAGCACTGCAGGTAAACACACATTCACCTGCTGCCTACAGTACAGCACTACAATACGCTCTTTGACCTTCTGCTTGTACAGTAGCCTTCTTTGGAACACCTTCACTAACTGCTCAGTGTATGGAATGGCAGGTAGACAGCTCTGGTAGTCGTGCTAGTACTACATGCTGTTTAGTGATCTTTAACTCTGATTATCCTCAACTACCACTACCAGATAGGTGCAGCAGAAATACATGTCATTGTTAACATCAGTGTTCTGAGATGTGGTGATTGTAATACAATGAACTGACATTCTCTGTGATCCGCAATAATGACTATAAGCCATTATTATCTAGTGGTCAGAGGTCCTACAAAGATGCATACATTCTAAGCGTAGCACTCTAGAATCTTTGATTCTAAGATGCACTGACCATTGGCACTGACAACCTGTGTTCAGAGCTTAATCATAAAAGATGTACTGGAATTAATTGTTTGTGTTCAGGTGAGGTTGTTGTTAAACAATCAATTGATAATCTCTTGGCCTGCAGGTGGCGTTGTGGAGTGGAAACCACTGGCAGACAACATAACTGATAGCTGCCACACAGTCACCTCCTTGCCCAAGGGCCCGGGCTATGTGTTCAGAGTTGGCTGCATCACTAATACAGGAGCTGGACCCTTCAGTGATCCCTCAATCCTGGCCTTCATGGTGGTCCAACACGAAGGCAAGGCCTTGACATCAAACAGACAAAGAAAGGAAGAATATCAGCATGACTGCCTGTGCCACCCGGCTTGTCACTTGCTGAGTGGAAGTTAATGTGCTAGTTAATTTGGTGCTTGGAGGAGGTACTGTTCAGAAGTTTAAGAAAAGTCTAAAATAACAGGCCCAAATACTTTGAAGAAAGGGGCAAGTTGGCTTTTCAAGTCAGCTTAACAAGATAAAGTAGCAAGAAGTGAAGAAAGTTGGCAGTAGGCTAATGTAAAGAAAATCCTCCTTAAGTGAAAGTCATCTAACTGTGGCATAGAAAAAAAATTATCTTTTAAGTGCCATTAAGCTTGACTACAATTAATCCTGCATGGCAGGTGCTTAATTCTCTTTCTGCTTTCCAGACTCCCACATTCCTCTTATTCAAAAGGAATCGCTCAGGTCAAAGGTTATTGTGACAGGGGGCCAGGGAGCTCACAAGGTCTACTCTTTCCTCTCTGAGATCAACAGGTATGAAACGTTTTCTGTTTGTGACTCATTTTATTGTTAGGACATCATGTTCCCACACATTGTCGACATCTTCTAAATGCACATTTCAGTGTAATCCCAATAATTTAGCATATTCATTCAGATAGCAACATTAGCGTAGTAATTCAGTATTACCCTACTGCATGAGGTTTTGTCTCAGCCTCTTTCTCAAAATCTTGCTGCTGCACGGGTTATATTAGAGCTCTTGTCCTCTTCATCAGGACTTTATTATTAGTTAATATAACATCCTGGAGTTATGAGTAAATATAAAAATAAGGTTGTGTGGTCAAAAATTCGAGGCAGGCAACTTAGTCGATCACAGCAGTCTTTAATCACGACACCAGAGACAAGTTACCCACATTCCTAACCATATTTTGCTTGGTTGGTTGTCTTACCCCTTTAGAATAAAGTTTTACACACGGCATACATTTGTATCACATTACTATTCTCTTTTGTTGATATTCATTTCTAGGATATTACAATTTTTTCCTACAGTTGTCAGAGGGTTTGTAAACATTGCATTTTAGCTTATTTTTGATAAATCAAAGTTGAAATCATTCTATCTTAACATCAGAGAATAAATACAATACAATACTCCATTCATCCATTCTATGACCCACCCCTTTAACTGATTAATGGTTTGTGCTGTCCTCTCCATTAGGGGGCGCTTCAGTGTGGTGGCCCAGTGCCGTGAGGAGCAGAGCCAGCAGTACCTGGCGGCTAAGATCACACCGTATCGGGCCGAGCAGCGCCAGCTGGTCCTGCGGGAGTACCAGCTGCTCAAGAGGCTCAATCACCCCCATGTGGTACAGCTGCACTCAGCCATCATCAGCCCTGACTACCTGGTGCTCCTGGAGGAGCTATGTGCAGGACGGGAGCTCCTCTACAACCTTGCAGAGAGGCACGCCACAGGCAGCATAGTATAGTGTTGGCATGGGATAAGATAGCAGTTGGTTTCAGAACAGATCTGGCAAGATTAGGCTCCAACGTGGCTCAGATCTTGTCCAGTTCTGACTTGAGGCTCACCTACATGCGACCGGGGTCAAGCATAGATCTAATAATATGACATGGATCTGTTCTAAGAGTCAACTGCTATCTTCGATGGTGTGCGTCAATTACACTTCCTCCAAATGTCATGGCATGATGCATAGAGATCACACTGTCTGGCCATGTCAGCAATAGACGGATCAAGCTGGCAGTCACCATTGACATTTACTGTGACTGAAGGGTCAATGACCTTTAAACGCTAAAGCCCTGCTAGTCTTTAAGGTGCATGGTAATTATATCCGCCGTGTCTCCTGTGCCTCAGGGAAGCCTATGCAGAGACAGATGTGAGTGAGCTACTGGTACAGATCCTGAGTGCTGTGGACTACCTACACAGCCGACGCATGATGCACCTGGACCTCAAGTCAGACAACATGCTGGTTACGGATGGTAACGTTGTGAAGATTGTGGACTTGGGCTCGGCGCAGCTCTACACGCTCGGCCAGGCTGTGAATGTAGAGCACCTCAAGGAGCTAACGGAAAACAAGGGTGAGGAAAGTCATGTGACACAATCATACACACTCTCTCTCTCTCTCTCACACACACACACATACACCTAACATGGCCTGAAAGACCCTCTATTAACAGGTTTCATCTTTTATCCAAATGTCTGTTATAAAACAAATATTAAACAGAATTTGCACTCTGATGAAGAATATAACATATAGTTTATGTAAAAGAACCCAACTCTTTTATGAATTGTAGCCAATCCAGACTTTATACTAAATACTATTATTGATAACAATAAAATTCTTACTAAGTTACTCAATGTCTCCAGATTACTCAAACAGACAATGTAGTCTGTAGATGCTAACTTTTGCCTGTCTTTCTGTTAGTCTTTCTTCATGAATGTACAGTATGTATGTTCATGTATGTGTACAATGTATGTGTGTATGTATGTACTCTATGTGTGCCTGCATGTATGTATGTATGTATGTATATGTATTTGCAGACCTATATATGTACTGTACACAGACATACCTATACATTACAGAAGTGTGTATATTTAAGTTCACTGCACAGAGCAATGGATCTACAAAAAGTGGAGTCCAGAGAATGACAAATGATCAGATTTTTTTAAGGATACATTTTATCTGTTATGTTTTTGTCAGTTTACATTGTCCTTCCCAAAGCTCCTGAAATCTTGGAAGGCCAAGGAGTTGGACCTGAAACAGATATCTGGGCGATTGGTGTGTTGGCTTTTATCATGTGAGTATGTCTTCAATTTGAATTTACCACTAGAAGTGCTTTTCAAAGGTTAATCCTTTTCTGTCAATGTAGCGCCATGTTGACAATCACTGCACTATTTGAAGCATTCTAATATTTTAAACTGTCATATTTGGTAATAAAAAGCATAAACGTCTGAACACCTGGCACAGAGCGTTGGTATGATGTCATGGGAGCAGCTAAGCAGTGTGTGTGTTCAACAATGGCTCCATACTGGCACGCTGTGGTCATGGCAGCGTAGTAGCAACACCTCGTCTAACTCACCGCAGACATACGTCATCTTATGGTGTTTCCACATAATGTGCTCAGGCTCAGTGCAGACAGCCCGTTTCATGCTGACCTGAACTGGGAAAGAGACCGCAACATCAAGAAGGGCAAGATCCAGTTTGGGCGCTGCTACCCAGGCCTATCGGAAGGAGCTATTAACTTCATGAAGAGCACACTCAATCACAAAGCCTGGTGAGAAAACATAAACCAACACACAATCGCACACACTCGTGCACACAAACACACACAGACACATACAAACACACACAGACACACTCAAACACACACAGGCACACAAACACACGCACGGCTGCACAAACACACACCCGCACACGCACACACACGTGCACGCGCACACACACACACACTTCTATTGAGAGATCATGTTAATTCCACAGGACTGGTCTTTCTCACACACATTGATGAGTCAGCTCCATGTGGCTGTGTTTGGTGACTGCACGTCTCAATTACCAGTTCCAGATGTGCAAATTGGCTTCAGTATGGGGTATTAACTACAATAGCTATCAGTATACATTACCATCATGGGAGTATAGATATGTTTGATAGAAAGCCCAAGTACTGAAAAGATTGTCATACCAAACACTTTATTAGATTTTTTGGTTTGCCACTTAATTTCAAATTTCATAAATGAAATGCCATTCCTTGTGAGGTTTGGGGAAAAACATTAGCAAATTGAATTTTATTAATTGTTTTTATTGATGTGGTAGTATACTGAGAACTCGCCCGTATTACGGGCAGACTCACTGTCGCTATTCCTAAAAAGAGTGGTATGCCCCATTCCTGTGAGCATGAAGCAGGATTTACTGAACTACTCAAATATTTTTGGAGGATCATTACATTATACCACAGTACATTTCTAGGTCTGGTTGCAGAATAGCCATGTGTAAATAATAGGCTACATTTAAGAGCTGTTGTCACAAAAATGAAAGTGGTTTGAATCCTGCCAGAGTGCATCGTGCTATTATCAGACCTCATCCGAATTGTATTTCTGTAGGCACAGCAATGGTTGTATTTCATCCTCAGCGCACACTGTATAGCTCTGCAATGCTGTGCTCTCTTGATCTTGAGCTTGAGACGGGTGCCAGAAGGCGAAGCTCCCCATCCCCCAAAGTGTCAGCTGCTGGCTTTTTTATTGTCTCGGCACAGCGTACAGTATGTGTCCTCATCACCACTGTCTTCCTGTTGCTCAACACTGGGGTCATGGGCTCACTGCTCTCACATATACCGATGATGTGCTGATGATGAGGAAGTAAATCTGTCTGTTTGGCTGGCTGTCTTTCTGTCTGTCTGCACTGTATTAAATGAAAGTTGCTTTAAATGAAAGTGTCTAAGGTGTGGAATATATGCATAATAGATAGATAGATAGATAGATAGTAAAAATATGATATAAATGGATTTGGCTGCTGCCTGCTTTTCTGCAGGGGGAGACCCTCAGCTGGGGAGTGCCTTCAGAACCCATGGATTCACGGAGAGGCCCGTGCCGCGGCCAGACCCAGAGACTCTGTGGTCTGCTTCTCCACTGACAAGCTGCAGGCCTTCCTCCGGGAGCGTGAGGTCAAGCGTGACCACATCCGAACCAAGGCTAAGGTCCCACTTCTGCAGTAGGAGACTACTGGAGCGAGTCCCTGATACGAAAATGTGAATCTGTTTGTGAGATCTTTTCACTTTTTTTGTCTTTTTATTCTATTCTGATGCTGCTGTATTTCTGTATGGGCTTAGCATGGTATAAGGAAGTGCTGCACAATTATGTTTTACATGAAAAGGATTTTAGTGGCACATGACACGTGCCAAGAATAGCCTAATTCGCAAATCTAATTTATGATAAAGAAAAAAATCATAATTGTCACTTTATGGACTGTTATGTTTAGCTTGTGTAAACAACTGTGTGTTTTTTGTTTACATATAGTGGCAAGCCACAGAGAGTAACTAAAAATGTGTGCTTATTAGATGACAGATCTTTCACTGTAGCAATTAAAGTAATGTGTTTTAATTTATTTAAAAAACAAATGTTTTTAATTTTTGCATATAGGTTTGTATTAGTTTGAACGTACAGTTTCAGTTGATTTTACCATAAGATTACAGTGTATTGACTGAGCAGTTTTTTTTTCCAAACAGAAGATTAATAATTGAAGTAAGCTTTATTCTGGCTAATGTGTATTTATAAATTGCCTTTGTGATATCAGGGATAAGCTTATGAAATGACAACTTATGACATCAGTGCATGAAAGCAAAACTTATTTGGCTGTTGCATTATTATTTTTTTCAGTCTGCTGTCTGCAAAGATTTTTTTCTTTGAAGATACTCGGAATGTTCAGATTGCCATATTGTTTAGTTTGCACTGGTTCAGTGCATTAAAACTGTTTGCCAATAAAGATTTGTTTGACAATGAGTAGACACTAAATAAGATTCAAGATAGTCTTTATTACATCTCATTATACAAGTATAAGAGAGTAAAATTCTCATAATTAAATAGTATGCTGAGAGTGTGGGAAAGGATGTGTGTGTGTGTGTGTGTGTGTGTGTGTGTGTGTGTGTGTGTGTGTGATGGAAAAAATGGAAATAATAACCCACACAGGTCTGATCACCGCCATCATTTTGCTGTAATGATACGCCACGCCACCAGAAGGCGATACGCTGAGTTCAATGCGCTACTTAAAATCAAAGAAATACAGGCTTGCATTGTATCAATGAAGAGTGCCGGAAACTAGCTAAGCTAACCAAGTACTAAATCAAATCGGGGCAGGCAAACTACAGACTAAGGAATCAGCTGGACAGGTAAACATAATTAACGGCAAAAGTTTGATTGGAACATAAAAACAGATTATGTGTAAATATACAGAGCACGCGTATATTTTAGCCGCGAAGCTAGGATTCTTCTAGCCAAGTTGTTAGCTAATTAACGCGGTTGTCGTATTACAACGTTATTGCTTTTGGTCTGTTTATTGAGCTGTATAATGTTCCACTTACGACTTGACTTTAAATGTAGCGTCTTCATTGTTATACTGCATTGTACAGCGACGGATATATAAATGCCAGAAATCCCACCCTCCCGGTGAACATTAGCACGCCCGCTAACTCAAATGTTAACGCTTAGTGGTAGCCAGCAGTCGCTAGCTAACTTTTGACGTTGTATTGTTTTGTTGTTGTATTGTTTTTGCTTTATTTTAGTCAGGTTGCTGACCATAGATAGCTAACTTAACCTTCTGTGTTTTTCATGGGAGTATTTCCGGGCAGCGGGTCTGTCTTTGTATTACGACCCGTGTAGACAGCATTCTGCAGTGCTGAAATTAAGAAATATCATTATTTCGTTTCGTACTGTAAATGTAAAAACCTTGTTTGGTTCTGTAGTGTCTGTACATCATGGCAACCGGTGCTGATGTGAGGGACATCCTGGAGCTGGCAGGAGGAGATAATGATGCTGGACCCATCAGTAAAAAGGACATCATCAACTCTGATAAGGTGAGAGCAAGTTAAAGAACCGCGTGAATGGGAATTATCGTTGCACGCTATCTACACTCTACTTATGTTTACCCTCATATTTCTGTAAAGGTGTTTAATGTGTTTCAACTGTCACGATCATTTTCAATGTTTTTTTTATTGTCCTCTTCCTAATGTAGAAAAAGGTGAAGAAAACGACAGAAACGCTTACGTTCAAACGGCCAGAGGGTATGCACAGAGAGGTTTATGCCCTTCTCTATTCGGACAAAAAGTAAGTGTTAAAGGCTACGTCAACAGCATAACGGTGTATTCAATCTCTTAAAGAACATGTATGGTAGATTTGTTTGTCCTAGGTATTAAGACAACTAGTGTCACGAGCTGGGTTATCAGCCAGCGCACGTCAGTTGTTGAAGTTGTAATACATATTCTTGGATGAAGGTAGCCAGTACATCAATGCATGTAAATGTAGAGAATGGTTGCTTGTTGTCTTTTTAGTAGGGACGCCCCCCCACTGCTGCCCAGTGACACCACTCAGGGATACAGGACTGTGAAAGCCAAACTTGGCTGTAAGAAAGTGCGGCCATGGAAGTGGATGCCCTTCGCCAACCCAGCCCGGCGGGACGGAGCCATATTCCACCATTGGAGACGAGTGGCAGAAGAGGGCAAGGACTACCCCTTTGCCCGCTTCAACAAGGTGAGGGATGCATCAAAGGGTGCTGAGAATCTTAATTGGGTATCTGTAGGTAACCTCTCAAAGAGGTTTGTTGTTGCCCTCGTGCCCTGGTAGAGCAGAAAGAGGCTATTGTATACAGGCCCAATCACAGGAGTCAAAATTAACTTTTTAAAAACTATCAGCCTCTGACAGATAACTTGTTTGAATTAACCAGCCAGTCAGTACAATTTTCTCTGAAATTACCTGCCAGCCTCATATTTTACCAGCATTTGGCTGGTGGTTTAAGCTAATTTTGTGCCCTGCTCACTTGTATAACCCAAAATGTACTACTGGTCCAGTGTACCTCAGATTGTTCTACAAAGCAGAGGTTCACCATATCTTGGACAGGTAAGGGTGTGCTGTCATCTGACTACTCTCTCTCTCTCTCTCTCTGTTCTGTGTGTGTAGACAGTACAAGTTCCTGTGTACTCTGAACAAGAGTATCAGATGTATCTCCATGACGATGGCTGGACTAAGACAGAAACGGATCATCTGTTTGACCTCTGTAAACGTTTTGACTTGCGCTTCGTCGTTATCCATGACCGCTATGACCATCAGCAGTACAGGGTAAGACCATACCCATTAGTCTTGGTTGAAATATATAAAGAGTTTGGTACCAAAACGCTATAACGCATTTTAATAAATTTTCAGAAATCACTTTTTTACATTTTGGTTTTCAGATATATCAGTGAATCTACTTTTGGGGTTACTTTTACTTGACTTAATACATAACAAATTTTACATAATTTACATAATCAATTTTACTCAATAACTATTTAAATATACAATTAAAAAATATGACTTTTGATTATTTGAATTTATAGCATTTTGGAACCAAAGTCTTTATATGTACTGCACCTATTTTTTATCTATTTCTTTAAGCTAAATTAATTCAAATTAAGCCACAGAAAACCCCATTCTGCATCTTTAGACCTTTTCTTGTCTGTGCTGTGACTTGTCCAATAGAAACGCTCCGTGGAGGATCTTAAGGAGCGCTACTATAGCATCTGTGGCAAGCTTACCAAAGTACGAGCTGCAACGGGCACCGAGCCCAAGATCTACATCTTTGATGCGGGACATGAGCGGCGAAGGAAAGAGCAGCTGGAGAGACTTTTTAACCGCACCCCAGAGCAGGTGAGACGCACACGCACACACACAAACAACACTGTTCCCACTTATGTCTATAGATATAGCAATCTGCAGATATTTCAGTGTATATTTACTGTAAGAGCAGTAAGAGCTCTCTGTGTTTATGGATGCAAGCTGCTTTACTGCTGGCTGCCTGTAGGTGGCAGCAACTCCTAAGATTTGCAGCTAAATAACAAGCGTGGTGTTTATTTGATGGTTGTTTATTTTGTATGATTACTGTATACTTTTGTTTTGTTTTACTTTACCCTCCCTCAATATACAATTTCTTATTTGAAAATTAAGCAATGAAGAACATAAATGTGCTTTGAAGTTGAGATTTGTCTCATTGTGGTTAGTTTACAGTCATTGGAGCAGTATCATTAAGTTTCTCTCCTGCCCTCCTCTGCTGCAGGTGGCAGAAGAAGAATATCTTGTCCAGGAGCTGAGGAAGATTGAGACCAGGAAGAAGGAACGTGAGAAGAAGGCCCAGGACCTACAGAAGCTCATCACGGCAGCCGACACCACCACAGAGATGCGCCGCGCTGAGCGCAAAGCCACCAAGAAGAAGCTGCCACAGAAACGCGAGACAGAGAAACCGGTACTTTACCCAGCACCACACGCAAAACTACAGGTTTCCACAGGGAATGCAGGGGAATCCTGGGAAATTATGAAATTACAGTTTCCGGGCTGGGAATAGTTATGAAATTCAGCATGGAATTCTATTGTGATATTCACCATGATGATGTTTTACACATCACATACACATCACCTTGCTAAAATAATCACCTAAGTAATTTCTTTCAGGTTTTTCAAGAATTACGGAAAATGATGTAGGCAAAAACTAAATTTTTCCCAAAAAATGACTTGGGTGATTATTTTAGCAAGGCGACAACAAGTAATATGGCCCCTCAACCTATGTAGTAAGGGATCATAACTTGGTCTTTGTGTTGGTTGTGAAAGAACAATTATATTTCATCAAGGGCTATAGAAAAGTACTAACGACGACTAACTCTGCCGTCTATTAGACATGTTCTGGACTAACACTGCCGTCTATTAGACATGTTCTGGACTAACACTGCCGTCTATTAGACATGTTCTGGACTAACTCTGCCGTCTATTAGACATGTTCTGGACAAAACTCTGCCGTCTATTAGACATGTTCTGGACAAAACTCTGCCGTCTATTAGACATGTTCTGGACAAAACTCTGCCGTCTATTAGACATGTTCTGGACAAAACTCTGCCGTCTATTAGACATGTTCTGGACAAAACTCTGCCGTCTATTAGACATGTTCTGGACAAAACTCTGCCGTCTATTAGACATGTTCTGGACAAAACTCTGCCGTCTATTAGACATGTTCTGGACAAAACTCTGCCGTCTATTAGACATGTTCTGGACAAAACTCTGCCGTCTATTAGACATGTTCTGGACAAAACTCTGCCGTCTATTAGACATGTTCTGTACTAACACTGCCGTCTATTAGACATGTTCTGGACTGACTGCCGTCTATTAGACATGTTCTGGACTGACTATGCTGACTTGACCTTTTACTCGTGTATGTTTCTCTCTCTCTCTCTTTCTCTCTCACTCTCTCACTGACTGTCTCTTTTGACAGGCTGTTCCTGAAACAGCTGGCATCAAGTTCCCAGACTTCAAATCAGCTGGAGTCACGCTTCGCAGCCAAAGGGTGAGACTCCCACACACACACACAGGGACAGCACCCATCACTGCTCCATCACCCCTCACTCTCTACAGTCATTGCCTTTGTCTTGCAACATGGCCCCAGTCAAGCCTAGATTACTCCACCAGCCTCTCGAGTGTGCTGTGTGTGTGTGTGGTTGTGTGTCCGTCCGTCGATCCCCTCTCTCTCTCATTAGCACCCGTGTGATGTATGTGCACGGCTGCAAACTAATAGCGGCTCGCTGTGGGATTCATCTGGAAGAGTGATGAGGGGTGGTAGCTCTCTATGCAAAAGGCATTAAAGTGTCCGCAGAAGTGTATTACTCACATCTCCTGGGCGATCTGTTTGCCAGGCTCCAGTGGATAAACACGTTTTGATCGGCCCCCCTCCGAAGTGCATTTCATAGGTATTAAGTGTGTGAGGGATGGAGCCTCTCTTGTTGGCCATTGCTCTTACACTCCTTTCCAGTCGGTAGTCACTGGAGATTTTGAGATAGGTTCACTCCAGATGGAGGTTGGCCACCAGTGAGGAGCCTCTCGCTAAGACAGGCCTTCACCTGTCTATGATTTCCTGTTTTCTGAAGCCTATAGATCAAGACTTTTCAGCAATGTTTGCCAGTTTTGATATCTGAGATTTTTTTTGTTGTTGTTTGTTTGTTTATTTTCTTAAATACTTCTACTTTTTCATCTTCAAATTGTGTAATTTGATTTTGCTGTGTTAGGAAGCCTGCCTATTTGTAATATAGATGCAAGCCCTAGTTTGTTGTGCTGATGTTTTCTGGGCTTTGTGCTTTAGATGAAGCTCCCCAGCTCTGTTGGCCAGAAGAAGATCAAAGCCATTGAGCAGATTCTCACGGAACAGGGTGTTGGTGAGTTTGGTCAATATATGCAGACACCCAGACACAAGTACTGAATATATGCAGACACCTAGACACTGATGCACTCAGTCAGTAGTCACATTCCTGGTGTAATGGCAAACTCTGCCAGTGCCTTATCTATCCTTCTTATCTATTAGGCATTCTTCGCAGACTCTCTTTATAAATATACTGTTGTTTATAAAGCAATTTTCACGGATTCACAGATTTTTATTGTCACATGCATAACAATTCTAGAAGACATGCAACAAAATTGCATCTGTTGACCAGCTTATCTACATTTGAAAGTTAAGCTAGGAGCAATGTGTAAACAGCCAAGAGAAACTCTGAGGCACTCTCATTTTATAGCAGTTAAAAAGACTTTATTGTTATGTCTTGGTCATATTAACCTTTTAAAATACCTCCCATGTGTTTTGGCGTTAATTATCCTTTGTAAAATAAGAGTGCCTTGGGAGTTTCACTTGGCTGTTTGCATACAGTATCCCATCCAAAGAGCATCTCAAAGAAAGAACTTTTGGAGTGCAAGAAGTGCTCTTCTACATTTTATGAGCATGGCATCTTGAAAGAGTAAATTGTGAAAATTCCCTGTTCTTGTCTTTCTTCCCCCACAGATCTGAACCCCATGCCCACCGAGGAGATCGTGCAGATGTTCAACGAGCTGCGCAGCGACCTGGTGCTGCTGTACGAGCTCAAGCAGGCGCACAGCAACTGTGAGTACGAGCAGCAGATGCTGCGCCACCGCTACGAGGCCCTGCTCAAGGCTGGAGGGGCTGCCCCTTCGCAGGGCGAGGGCCCAGGTGTCGAAGGTCAGGGCTGGCCAGGTGCTGATGACATCAAGACGGAGGCCAAGGAGCAGATCATTGATGTGGTCGGGGCGCCACTTACACCTAACTCAGTGAGTTGGAATATATTTATATATAATCACATCAGATTCTCAACTTCTGTAATAAAAAGCTGTTAAACTCCTAAATTATAACACTGTACAAGTGTCCTGAACAATAAAGAATTTGCATTGAAACAGCAGCTTTTAAAACTCATAGATTATTTATTCTACTGCCAATTGTGTAGTGCCTCACGTGTCTGTGACCTGTTTTGCAGCGGAAACGGCGAGAGTCGGCCTCCAGTTCCTCGTCCATCAAGAAGGTGAAGAAGCCCTGATGTGGACAATGTGTTTTAATCAGATGGACATATTGCACTGAGGGGTGGGGGGAGGAGAGGGCATGTTTACATGATTTTCCCACAGCAGAGGGGGTCGATGCCGGATGAGGGGGGGCTGGAGAAAGAGGAGGGTGGATTATTTCATAGGGCTAGTCATCCATCAAGTGCCCCCAGAAAGAACCAGAGCTCTGGCTCTCCAAATGGTGGATAGCGCTCTTATCAAACATCCCCACCACCAACGCCAACACCCCACCCCAAACCATTCTCTCTTTTTCATACAACATCTTCAGCGTCCCGCCTCCTGTTCTGCCCTCTTCTGCATCAGCCGGACTTGACTCGACTCGACTCGGGCGTCACTGTGACATAGACCACCGCTGACATTCCATTCCATTACCGCCTCCCCTCGCCTCTGTCCTGCCACCGGCCAGCCTGGCCGTGCCGAAGCCAGATGAACTGGAAATTGGGCAGCCTGGGCTAATGGATGCTTGCAACAGTACTGGCCTGTCTGTGCAAAATGAAGCTTCCAGGGGGGAAGGCGAAACATGGTTCATTCTGCTTTACACTTGGGTACATGATGGAGGTTTTTTTTTGTCATTGTATAATCACAGGTATATCCAGGCCTCAATTCAATAAACTGTGTTGTGATTGTTCTGCATTGACATGGAGGGCAAAACGGGGCATCTTTTTGTTATATTTTCAGTCTTTGCCCTTTGTGATTGTAATGGAATGGATGGGTGGCTGATGCTGATGCTGTTACACCTGCTTCACCAAGGCACCCTCTTGCTCCCTACTCCTTAGTGTCCTCTTAAGAAAAAAAACTAATAAATGTGGTTTTGTATAGTTTTTTTTTTCTTAATTTGGTTTATAGTTTGTGTGTGCGTGTGTGTGTGCGCGTGCACGTGTGTCAGAGAGAGAAATAGCTAAATTTATGTTTTGCTAGTGACAGAAAGTAAACCAACTAAGATAGAGGTGTTACAGTGACACTTTTACACCAGACTCCAGAATAGACTGACTCAAGCATGATAAGCCAAATGTAGTGTGGAGAAATGTGATCTGTGACTGGAGCGTCACTCCATCCCAAATTCAAATAATAGAACTGCCCCCATATAGTCCGGAGGGTTGGTCAGTACCATCTGAGGCCAGTAAGGCACATAGTGATTTTTGGAATGGTATACCACCCAAGAGTTAAGAAAAATAATCTATACTCTTTTAATCCCATGAGGGAAATTTGGTTTCTGAATTTAACCCAATTGCGAATTAGTGAAACGCACACAGAAAATTGAAGTACAAACTAACTCAGAGCAGTTGGCTGAATGCTATTGGTGTCCGGGGAGTAGTTTCAGCCATGGTTCACTGGCCAGGGATCGAACCACCAACCTTTCAGTTATAAGCCCATGGCCATGGCTGTTCCCAGTTAGAAAATAAATGATAGCATTTCATTGGTGGTAGCTTTTTCTGGGCTAGGGGGGCTTAGTGCACATCTCCAACCAAACAGGCTTTTTGTGAAAAGCTGAATATAAAATGTATGTATGTAATTTTGGAATGCACTGCCTATTAAAGTCCCTGGGTGTCCATTGAAATTGAGTTATCAATGCATTTCAATACATAGCAAATACTATAGAGGAATATGCATTGCCCATAGTGTGGAAGAAGGTGGGACTTTTCTCAATGCATATAGGCTTCCAGAAAATATATAGGTTAGGCTGTTTAACTTACCCTTACGGTACAGGTCAAAATTATATACAATATATATATAAAAATATATATATATTATTGTATATATATAATATGTATACATGACATTTCAGTGTAATCAGCTGAGGAAGCTTTGTGGTGAAAACTATATATATATATTTTTTAACCCAATTAACCTGTTATAAAATCCTCAATAGGCTTATAATAGACATAAACAGGCTAATAAAACTTCCTAACCCTAAAAAAAAAAATGCTACCCTAGCATGTGACATGCTATCACATGTTGTCAACTATGACACTCATCCGGTACGCTAGAGGGCGACAAATCTAGCTGTTGAGCAAAGGTGGAAGATGGCGAAAATGAACCTGATTAAAAATATATTATCTTATTCTAGCAGCAATTAAGGATGTCCTGGATGATCTGTATGTCAAAAAGTTTAGCGAAATTACAGTTTACTGTAAATGCAGCTAAGTATGCTAGGAAGGGATACTTACTAGTTCAGGAGAGGGTTTGAAGTAGTGCAAGCTGTTGTTAACATTAACCATTAACACAAAAGTGAGTTTGAAAAAGCATACGGTGCACGTCCAATCACACCAGTAGGCCGGTCCTTAGCATGCATCATTGGTTGTCCCATTCTAGTGTATGGCTTATTTGTGTGTTGACTCATTGTGTTGCTGCCTCAATAAAATAAGTAAAATGGTAGGCTAGCACAAAGACAGCAGGGCATGCGTAGGGAAAGTTTGATGCTCTGGGTGTAAAAAGCTAGAATATTCTATATTCTGAGCTTTTTATTCTATATTAATTCCTGGTCGCTACATCTTCCAATAGTTTTGAGATAGATTAAGCTTTAGGGTTGAGTATTACTGTAGCTACCAGATTGTGAATCACATGGCAGAAGTGTGCTTTAATGTAAACTTTAGTACTAAAACTGTAATATTTTCCCCTTTTTGTTGATAAAACTGTCTGATAAAACAGTTGAAAAGTTGACAGTGTTTTTCCATTTAATGTTTAATGTTGCTATTCTTCATCCCATCTTTGTGACTTTTAGGACCAAAGGAAAAATCAAGCATGACTCCAGTCCTGAAGGCTGAAACAGAGCCATCTTGTATAGGCCCTGTGTCTCAGATTCAATTAAGAAGGGTATCAATGGTGCTGGTGCACTGCTGCAGAAGACAAGGACGACCAAAGACAAACAACAAGACCAACAAACATGGAGAAAGGTATGGGGTCACACACACGCACACACAAAGCGCGGTATCTCTAAGAGATCACTCACACACACTCAGCCCAGGACATCTCAGCTGAACAATCAATCCTCCAATGAGGATTGTGTAAGACACAAAAGGATACAGACATGTGGCACTGTGATTGAACTTTTATCTATTTCCATGTTAAATGACAAGTTTGTTTTTTATACTTAAAGTCTTGTTTTTTTGATCATTTATGATGAAATACAATGGAGAAGATTACAATTTTGAAGAATGCTTCTGTTCCAAGAATTTTCGGTTGTTGCGGTAGCACCTTCCCCCACCTACAGAAAGGTTACATTGATGCACTGCTGCAGTCATTCCTAAAACTTTTGTTTGTAAACACGTGAAACTCACCGAGTGGTCAGATATTTTCTCTGATACGCTGACACAGAAATCATAGCAAAGTGTGACTCCCATCAGCTTCAGTTGCTTCAAACTCTTAGACGGAAGTTTATATATGGGTGTGATGGCTTGAAAAAGTAGGTCCACTCTTGAGAATGAATGGGCAAAAACCTGTTGGAAACCAGGGGGCCGGTGGGTTATTTAAAGGATTATTTCCCTTGACCTCAGGGATCATTACATTCCTTTTGATTTCTTACACAGGCATAAAGAAGTCCAGACAGCACTCAGGAAAGAAGACACACCCAAACTCCCAGCATGGTAAGACTTTCATTGACAGTAGACAGCAGCCCATTGAGTCAGGCTAGTAGCTATACTCCTGTTCCCAATGTGAACAGACTTTTATTTTAAAAACTAGTCTCAAGATACATCAGCGCACTCACACAGGAGAGGCCATACCATTGCACTCAGTGTGACAAATTTCATGGGAATTACAGACATCATGACGTCATACAGCATGACATCATCCCTTCACAGTCTTGACTAATCTCCCCCATTTGCGATACAAATCTCAGCACATTAGCGCATACACGCAGGAGAGAGATCATTCCATTGCAGTCAGTGCAGCAAAGATTTCCCCAGTTCTATAAGTCTCAAAAGACACCAGTATGTTCACACAGAAGAGAGGTCTTACTAGTGCGATCAGTGTGAAAAAGGATTAGTTTCAAAGAACTATCTTAAACTACACCAGCGCTCACATGCAGTTGAGAAACCGCACCACTGTGAGCAGTTTTTGCTAGTATTGCAGCATGTATTTTAGCTTATACTTTTTTTTCTTTCCTGAGCCCTGGTGAACTAGCCTGACAAGCCATCCTATAACATCAAAATGTGTAGTCTGGCCACAACTGATAGACCGATGAGCCCTGGTGAACATGTTGATAATTTTGCAATAATTATGTGGCAACACCTGTGGCAACAATATTCACTCTATCTCTGACCCCTTTCTCTTCTGACTCTCCTCTTCAGTGGGTGTTTTGGCTTGTCTAAAACTAGTATTGAGTATCGGAGGGCTAACCTCACACTGTGGACATACTGGAGGGCATCCCATCTGACATGGGCTTTCAGAGTTTCATCAACTCATGCCTACTTGCTTTATTTTATTTGTCAAGGTGACTGTTTCACCATAGACCTAAATGACCCACAGGCCACTAAGAAACACTCACGAAGGGCTGTCAGTTTGGTGAGCCCAGAACCTGAATGAGATGGCCAATCCTCATTTCTTTTGGCTGTGAGTTAATACCAGTAGGCCTGTGTGTAATTAGAAAGCTATTTGTATGCAAATGGAAGTGTGGAAGTGGGTTAATTTTAGTGCTGATAGACTTATAAAATGAACTTGAAGGGGCAAGATAGAATTGAGCTTGGCTTTTTGTGTGTGGGGTTTGCGGTGGGGGGCGGGTGCATCTCTTCATTTGTCAGGGCAGATTTTTGGTGGTGGAATGAGTGACTTAAAACATTTTTGTATGTGGATTAAGCACCATTTCTTTTCAAGGCTTATTTGCTCTTACATACAGATTGAAGACTTGATAGTGAAACCTTGATGCACAAAGTAATGGATAAATGAATGGGCAGTTAAATTAGATAAAGAGGCTATGTGTTGAAGTGATCGAGATGAGAACCTGTTTAGTCTCCCTGCAACATCCATCGTGTTCACCAGGTTTTCTTTGCAGTAGGGATTCGCTCCGCTCCTGAGCCTGTAAATTGGCTGTCAAGAAGACGCATCAATAACAGCAGTGGTACAGATGACACCATCACACACAGATCACCACTTCATGATGTGATGACGATAAAGACCGTTTCCAGTAAATCCATTACAGGATTGGATTTGACAGGAAACATTCATAATTGATATGTCATTTTTATTCTTGGATGTAATTAATTTATCTGTTGATGTAGAGAGCAGAGCTTTGGAGGACTGGGTAGAAGTCCACAAATGGATAGCTTACACTCTGAGATAACAGAAACTATAACATTGATTAACTTCTTGGGGCCTGCTAAAGTATGTAAGTATGACCTTTCACCTAATTATTCATTCATTTTGTGAAAAACATCAAATCCTTACACTTAATACAGCATTCCTTTCTTTGAAGTGAGCCAATATTTTAGTATTAGACTTTGCATAGGCCCACTCTCAGTGTCATAGCCTATAAATAACAATAACAAAACTATGCAAGGGTTTGTATTTTTTTTTTACAACAGAACCACAGAAGCCAGAACCTTATCTTTCCAAGGTCATCTCATGGCATTGGGCTGAACAAGAAATGATGTCAGTAACTTACAACCAAAGTATAGTTTTCCTCAAAAATCTGAACAATTTGCGGTCAGAGATCCTATTTATTTTGTGCTCTTCATTTTCAACATTTTTTTACTCATTGTTATGTAAAGACCTTGATTTAAGAAGTTGATCTTGCCTGATTTTAAACTGGATGCTAACGCATGCACATGTCTTCTTGTGTGTGTGGTTTGGTGAATTAACCTATCAAAGGTGAGAAATAATAGAGTAGAGCTCCATACGGATAATCTCTGTTGGAGCTACCAGCTGTGATCCACTGAGGAGGAAAATGCAGGAAAACACTGGTAAAATTGATTCCTGGCGTCTATATTTCATGTCGAAAATTGGCTCGTAAATCCAGTGGTTTGATCTATGGATGCCGTCGACTATAGAAAAAACCTCAGTAAGTGTGTAATTTCTCCCTTGACAGAACACAGTCGAAAGGCGATCCTTCTTTTTCCTCCCTCTCCCGCCCTCTGTCCTCCACCATCCGCTGGAGCTTCACTTCAGCTGGGCTGCTGCCCTTCTCTCAGCCCCCCCCCTCACACACACACACACACACACTCTCTTTTTCTCTCTCTCTCCAGCCCCCTTTGATGTCTCCATCTCATTATGGACTATCCATTTATCAAACCCGTAACTGTAAGGGTGACGTTTATGTGATGAAAATCTCTGAGATCTGCTTGAGCTGTTTTGGTGACAGTCTTAGAGTTCTGGTGTGTCGTCGTCAAGTTATTTACTCTTTAAGTTGCCTTTTAGGCTTTTTTCCCCCCTATTTTTCTGGTGGTGTGGTATATATATATATATATATATATATATATATATATATATATATATATATATATCATTGAGAGGGGCAGGGCTAGTGGGGGAATTAATGACCACGCTCCCCAAATGGAGATTTGGTGGCTGGGCTGCTGCGACAGGCCCTGCTTAGCTGCTCACGTGTAAATGATCAAAATGGCCAAACATCTATCTGTGTAAAGCCAGTGGGGGGTGCAGTGTGAGTGGGGGTTGAGAGAGAGAAAGACAGAGGTGCAGAGGGGTGTTTAATCCAGCCACTCTCTCTGTCTCTTTCTCTCTCTCTCTCTCTCTCTCTCTCTCTCTCTCTCTATCAAGCGCGCTCCGCTTGGGCCAGGGGAAGAGGGCCTCTCCATCATGGCCTAAGAGGTGTGAAGGGTGTTTATCATAATTGAACTCTCCCCAGGGCTAATTGTGCTTATACGTCACTGTCGGGGAGCGCGGGTGTCAGCTGCCGGGGTGCGTTCAGCCGAGCCCTGTGATTGAGAGCTCAGCCAGAGCCCTGGCAGATAGAGCCGAGCACTATGTACTGTAGATACAAGACTGATTTTGCACAATGCCAGGGAAATGGACATAATAAGGGATGGTTCAGAACGATAATATTGGCACCATTTGGATCTTGTCTTGTAATCTTGATGTTTTTTAACGTTTTGCATGAATGTTTTGCATGAATGTTTTGCATGAAGTGTATTGTGTTTTTTTTAGGTTCTGATCCAAGAGAAGTGAAAAAAAATGGTAATTTCACCAATGTCACAAGATGTCTCATGAGAATCCCTCATATTACATCTCCATGTTAAATTAAAACACTTCCTATGCAGACTTGACATCAGACATCAGAGTTATTTGAAGTCAGAAAGTGTGAGGAAGGTTGCTCGAGTCTCCAGTCCCACAATCCATCTGTGCCTACAGGCCGTTCATTCCCTCTCCATTCAGCTAGTGGATGAGGTTACGTTCCCAATCATAGGTACTACTGTAGTAGTTCACTTCAGGGGTCCAGTGTCCACATTCATGCCCTTAAGACAGCAGAGAGGAGATTGAGTGTGATTAAATTGGGATGCACTCCTGGGAAGCTTCTTTGTTCACTTCTGAGGACACCTTGGCAAGATTCTGTTGGTGGGATAGTGTCCAGGCTCTCGCAGAAAGTGTTTTAGCCCAAAGGAGGACATGTTAGTGTGAGGCAGTCATAACAGTGTGCTGTTGTACTAAGCAAAAATACACAAACAAGGATTAGAAATATGTTGTTTTTTTCTTGACCACAGCCTGTGTTTATTCTAACTATGCTAACAATGTATTCTAACTATTACTGTGCTAACAATGTATTCTAACTATTACTGTGCTGAAATATTTTTTATTATTGTGAAACTGTCCCTTTCAAGTCCTCTCAAAGGCCTTCAGTAAGGGTCATACTCTCTTTGTTTCTGCTTTTTTGATACCCAACAGCCGGGTTCTGTGCAGAGGACACTCACCTGTCCTTAGTGCTGTGTTGATGTGAACATCTTTTAACTAGCAGCCTTCCAGTGATGTCACAGACGTTTCATTAGATGCTCCAGCTGATCCTTGAGCTTGGAGTCGCTGAGGTGTGGCATGGAGTCTGAGACGAAGAGCACACCCCCATCTCCCCATACTCCAGAGCCTCTCCCATCACCCCCTCGACCCCATCACGTATGCCACACACACACACACACACACACACACACACACACACACACACACATAGAAAATAACTGCAGCTTCTGGGGTAAAGCAGCGACATGCAGGTAAGCCCTAAAATGGGAAGTTAGCACACCTGAGCCGAGGTAGCAGAGCACCATTAGCAAGGAGCGGTGAGAAGTTTAGCTGGCCAAGTGTGTGTATGAGCACTGTGTGTGTGTGGGCCCTGCTGACTGTGGGGTTATCCAGGGGCTCGACCGCCAGACTAATACCAGAGGAAGCACAGAGCTTAGAGATATTCTCCAGCCTGACGACCGACGTGTCCCATATCTGCCACGCTTGACAGCGTTTTTTTCTCCTTCCTGTCATTCTTAGCGACTGTAGACTGGAGAGATTAAGGGACAGAAAAAGAACTTGGAGAGAAAGAGAGAGGGAGAAAGAGAGAGAGAGACAGAAATGTCTAAGAAAGGCAGCCACGGCTCATAAGTGCGTGGAATAATTCACAACTCTAGAAAGTTGGGAAGGATCACACCAAACTTTAGAGAAAGGACCTCTATACCAATTCAAGGGGTCTGTGCCTTTTTGTCCTTTTTTTACTACTGGAAATTAATCACATGTTGTACTTTGTGACACATATAAAGCTGTCTCAAACAAGGTGTCGATCAGGGTGTGCAGCCGCCCCAAACGAGCGACGGGAGTCTGGACCGTGACGGTGTTTTACACTTACTGTGGGATGCTGGACGGTGAAGTAGGCAAGCAGACACTCGTTGAGTTTGGCCAATTAGCGGTATGATCCAGTCCAGTGGGTCAGCAGAGACGAGGAAGACGAGTGGGTTGTGGAGTTGAGGACGGGGACGGGGGACGGGGACGGGGGTGGTGGGGTGGGGATTAGGGTTAGGGGGGTTGGGGGGGTGGGGGGGTAACCGGTGGAAGCTATAGGCAGAGATGAATGGGTGGTCAGTCTCAGCCCAGCAGATCCATATTTAAACTGTCTCCATGTTTTATAGCACGGGGCACAAAAGCAGAACCTCCCTGTCTGAGAGCCATAGCTCAGCATTAAAATTATACCTCGTCTCGAATAAATCACGGTGGTGCACCCCAGGGCCAAAAAGGCATGGCAGAGATTGTACTACACACACACACACACACACACACACACGAACACGCAAGCCACTTGAAACAGGTACGACCCAATGTAGTACGGGCTCTTTTTAGTCCACTTGAAATAGATATTCGTAATCCAGAAACAGACAGTCATATTCAATGTCCAGTCACCTCGATGCAGTGGTGCTCTCCCCTAAGTGACCAGTGTGTCCTGAAAGTAAAGCTTAGAGACAGAATATAAAACTGAAGCAGCCCCCAGTCAGACTTAAAAGAGTCGATCCTGGATCCAACTGACCAGCACTAATCACTTTAGTTCTACCCACCTCTACAGAGAGGTTGTGTCATTCTGATTGTTGGTGAGACTGTAAACCTCACTGTGAGGCTCCTGATAACAATGTGCAAGGCGATGCTCTTTAGGTTTACAGGGTAATCAAAGATTAAATCATGTCAATGTCAGTTAGTTAAAATTATTTTAGTGTATAAATAATCCATTGTTGAAGTGAAATACTATTACAGCCTTTACTTCCAATATGCAAGATTTTGAGGCAATTTATTTTAACATTGGCTAATTATCTGCCCTGTTTTTAACAGCATTGCTCTTTTTTCACTTGATTTCTCTGCCCTTACACTAGACAAGTGGCCAGCTCCAGGCCAGTAGAGGCATCAGTCTCCCAACAATTAGCTTAGCTGCCTTAGCCAGCCTTCAGGTGTGGATAAAGGTCCCCTGAGGCCTGTGTATTAATTCCACACTAAGGGTGACATCCGGTGTAATTCTGGCCGGTCTCGGCACAGGAAAAATCAATGGCCTGAGCAGCAGGAGTGCTTCTCTGTGGGGTTAATTACAGATGAGTTAGAGAGAGGGAGTCAGTGTGAGAGAGAGAAAGAGAGGTGGGCGTTAAAAGAGAGGATGCCACATGCTCCACTGTTTGGATTTGATTTCTAAAACACAGTTTAGGATCAATGCTTGAATAAAATGTCTCAGAACTTCTTTAATTATTCATTTAATAAAAGTGAATCAATGAAATAAATGAGCTCTGCTTAAGACATTTGATTGCTGTCAGATCATTTTGCTCCAACATTTAATTTTGTGATTTCCTGCAAAAGAAAAATCAGGAAAGAAAAATATTCATCCCCAACATTTAACAGATAACTAACATTTTTTGTTCCAGTCCCAAGAGTGAAATGTAGGTCGGCCTCTCAAGACCAGGTTTGGCATCAACCTTTCCATAATAGCACTTTATTACAGTTTAAATAAGTCTGAATACCCTACATTTGAAAAGAGGACAAATATAGAGGCAAGCATGAACTGAGAAGTTTTATGATAGCTTCATTACCCTCTCATTAAGGCAAACTGAGTTAATGATGTTTAATATAGGGGCAATCAAACATTTAATGCGAAGGCCTCCTTTTGAGGCGCTGTTCATAAAATTGTCAATTAGACGGGTTCTATATGAACCACAGGGCATTCAATAGAGCTTAATATGCTTAACGTGTTTGTCTTGATCACAGACTGTTGCAAAGGAACTAATAAAAGAGTTAACGTTAACTGTTTAGACAAGGACGAAATGTGATACTGGGGATGTTGAGAGCTAGTTACCCATCATCAAGAAATTAAGAAATGATTGAGCAATTTGTTTGAAATTGTGTCATAAATCAATATAATTGAGTCAGCATTGCTTAAAATTAGGTATAGATATTAGCATTCCAAATGAGGAGCAGTACAGTGTAGATATTTTTTATATTGTAATTGTACAAATAAAATACAGTTATATGAATGTGTGTATCATATAAAAAATATATGCTAGTCTGAACATTTATCTACCTTTACCATTTCTCTTTGTGTGCTGGACAATGGGTTGAGTATGGTCTGGTTAGAGATTTTTTTCCCCCCTCTTTCCCCCTCTTTCTACCTCTTCTGCTCTCTCTCTCTCTCTCTCTCTCCTTACTCCTCTTCCTCTGTCAGCCTAGCACACAATTACAGTCTCTGATTGCTATCAGACAGGGTTGAGGGGCTCACAAATTAGGGGATAAATAGGATTTCCTACACGGCAACTGGGAAAGGCCAGGGAACAGTAATGAAAACCTATACATCACAATCAGGCAGACAATCCTATTCATACGGCAATGTGTTACGTTCACTCTTCATAATAACGGTGAGATGACAGTCGTGGCTGTAAGGCATGGGTGAGAGGCTTACGTCTGTCCCCCTCCCCCGCTGCTCTCTCTCTCTCTCCCTCCCTCTCTCCTTCTCTCTATCTCACTCCCTTGAAACCATCTTTCCTGTCCTCTACTACTCCAGTGATGGTTAGGGCTCAGCGGCTGTGTTTCTGTTTGTTAACTGTACGGCCTCCATGTGTAAAGTTCATTTATGTGTTTGCCAGGGCTCAGTCAGTTAGAGTCAGTTACTGTGTTACTGTGGGTGGATGTTAATAGATATGAAAACATGGAGGCTTTTGTAATTGCTTGTTTTTTTCTCCATGAAGGGTAGAATTTACTTTGTGGGACATGTTAGCAGTGAATATTAGTTATTATTACATCCTTGACAAATAGTCATTTTTGTTGGAGTTGTGTGTACTTCCATGACAGATTCAGCTTGAAAGGTTTTGGATGCTGTTCTCACTCAGTAATGGAAAAGCAAATAGCAGTACCAAACCCCACACCGATTGCTGAGAGGTTTAGTCAGTAGGCTTCCACAGACCGTGTCTGCCACCCTTCTACCGCAGACAGACCCTCTCATAGATGAAGACTCATTTACCTCCCCAATCAGCTGGAGGAGATCCAATCTTCCTACTAATTTACTCACGCCAGCTGTCAGGCAGCGACAGAGCTGAATCACCATGCGCCACACAGCCTTCGCCCACCCCCTGCCCAGCCACAATTACCTGGGCAAAAATTGGAATCCCGGACCCTCTCAAGTTGGAGTCCGTTAGCTTGGTGTGTTGGAGGGGGTGGGGGAAAGGTGGCGGGTGGAGGGGAATGGAATCAATTATTGTGCTATGTGAGACGTAATGCAAACTCATTCACTCAGCTGTCTATTGACAAAATGTCAAGGAATATGGTTGAGAGGATGATGAGAAGATATACGATTGTACAGGAGAATGGCACTTGGGAATTAAGAAAAACTGTTTCACTGATACAGAAAGTGTTCTTTCAAAACAACTGCAGTAAAACTACACAGCTATTGAGCATATGGAATATAAAGGTTTAGGCCTATTAGGAGGAAATCTTTTGGGCATGCTCTGATTTTACATCTACATCCTCCTTGCTACTGCTCAGTGTTGGAGTGCTACAGTGGTTGTGGTTGGTTTTGAACATTCAAACTCTTTCTGTTAATTACACTGTAATTACAATTATACTTCATACTTATAAATGACTTATTCACCTACATATTTTCTATTGCACTTCCTGTCTGGTGTGTGGAATCATCCCTGTTCTTTACTTTCTGGCTGCCCTATCCTACTATGTCTCCAGTTCCCCTTTATATTTGTCTGAAAGAAAAAAAAGACATTAAAAAGAGTACAAAGATTTGTTTCCATGCACCTGCCACTCCTGGGTGCTCTGTGCTGCTCTTCCTGAGGGGAGGCATGCTTGAAAACGAGCAATGGCACCAGCGGTCTCTTTAGCGCTTCGATCCCACACCGGAGATCGATCCCTGTGACAGCTAGTTGGGGAGGACAACTGAGGAATACACAAACATATATTTAATTTCTCACCAAGGTGACAAGCAAAGTGCATGGAGTGGCGATCAATACCATGAACGTGAAATCACAGCAGCGGTAGGGAGAAGAAGGGGAGAGCAAACAATGGTCTATCAGATTGGAGTTGACTTCTCCTTGTGTCTCTGACAGGTGTGTGACAATAGATTGGCTCAGAAATCTAATGGCGCGAGGAGACAAAGAGGCGAGATAAAATGGAGATTCCTAATGTGTGTCTGTCAGGCATTTTAATCTGTGACAGCACAGGGGATTTGGTGAAAGCCATTATCACGCAGTTACCCTCCACAGATAACACCGCTTATCTAACCATTGGGGCTAATGAACAGATGCTTTTGAGGAAACAATGTGGGTGTGCGTGCGCGCGTGTGTGTGTGTGTGTGTGTGTGTGTGTGTGTGTGTGTGTGTGTGTGTGTGTGTGTGTGCGTGTTTGAGTATGTGTATGCATGTGTGAGAGGAAAAAAAAAGGAATGAAGTAGCACCAAACTAAAACTGAAATATGAGATGACAGGCATGAAGAAAGTGGGAGGCTTTTATCACTTCACTGTGATACCTCCTAGAGGAGGTCTTGTATCTGCTGCCATGGCTGACAAACCACTTACATTGCTTTTGTAACATACTCGTCACTGCTGGGCCAAACAGACACACTAATGCCTTTTAGTTGTATTTTTTGGCTAAATCAAATTCATCCTTTTAACCAGTAGAATTTACACTCAGTAAATACAATTACATGCACTTCAGTATCCTGAATATGAGGCTCATTCTTGTTTTTAATTATCCTACTGAGTGAAACAAACGTAACATTCTACCGTGCGTCTGCTGCATCTGTGTCTGTAGCACCAACTGTGATCGAGTGGGTCACCCATGGCATAATGCAGCATCTGTACCCATACTCTCTCTGCGGATCACTCCAGAGATCCTGCTGGAGGCGAACATCATCCTGCCGCTCAGTCCATCCCCGCCACCTCGTCACTTGTTTAGTGATGTGCGCAGCCTAAGCGTCTGAGCCCAATGATGGGGTACCTGACGATGGCGTCGAGGAAGCAGCCATGGGTGGGCTACAGTGAGGTGAGGTGAGGCGCAGAGTGGTGCAGAGCGGTACAGTGTGGTTGTGGTGCAGTGTAATGGACTGGGCGAAAGGTAAATGCCTGAGAGGAGATGAGCCTCCTGGGCTCCGGGTCCGTCCGAACGCGATGTTCATCATGTTGTCCCACCCGCGATCGGGCCAATCCATCAGTCCTGCACGCTCGTCCATCATCTCATCCCCACCACCCACCACCACCACACACACACACACACACACACACACATACTCATCTCTTCCTCCCCAAGCCTTTGGGGGCCCCCCCATGGATCATGAGAGGAGGAGATGAACAATGTGAATTGCTTAGTGGAGCGCTCAGCTCAAGCTCAAGTCTCACCTATCACACTGGAGATAGAGGGGGAGTATTGTTCCCTCCAGTGGCTCAGTAGAGTGGAGCAAGAAGCCTATAAACTACACCACTATCACTCTATTCATGTGTGTGTGTGTATGTGTGTGTGTGTGTGTGTGTGTGTGTGTGTGGTTTGCTGAGGAGTTCTGGGAGTTTGAGAGGGGAGACATACACAACCAGTATGGAACTGATCCTGTGTGTATTTCCTGGTGGCATGAAGTCTCTTGTCCCTTGCTTACATTCCTCAACTGATGTCACCCACCCCACCCCACGCTACCTCAGCCCCTTGGCACCCTGGAGCTACAGAGGGATCGATCTGCCAAAACACTGCACTGTGAAACCAGTGCACTGGCTAATTCACTATCGATCCAGACGTTGGGCAATCTTCCCCTCGCTTTGTTTGTGACTGAGTATCTGTCACGGTCCACTTCATGTGAAGAGGGAGATACAGAGACAGAGACGGAGGGATGGAGACAGAGATGGAGATGGAAGGAGTGAGGGGAGGAGAAGAGTAGCTGAGAGACACTGTCCTATTGTGAGACACTGGAAGCCACAGGCTCCCTCAACACATCTGTGGGTGCTTTTCAAAGGTGTTTTGGGAGGGAGGTGGGGGAGTGTTGAGGAGGGTTTGAGTGGACAGAGTGGATAGTCTCATGTCACAGTGGGCAGTTTGCTGAAAGGGAGTCCGCTGAGGATAACAAACACTGCGGCCATACCAGGATGGTCACACAGAGACCTACCATATTCCCTACCACTTTCTGACACAAGGGAAATTTGCCCTGCATCCTTAGTCTACCTTCTGTGTTTGCAATGGATCATGTATTGATGTGTAAATATAAAAATTCCTTCAGGCAATAAAGACTGTCTGTCTCTACTTTGTCATTGATATTGTGACAACTGCATTCATTAACTTTTATTTTAGTGATTTATATTTAAAGTTCTGGTATTCCCCAAAATTATTTGAAATGGATTCCCAAAACATACCATATAATAAACATCAAAATCTGCTTGTCTAAATTGTTGTCCGCTGAGAAAGCTTGCCACTCCAGATTCATTCCTAAGCCTGAGGGGAATCAAAGCACCTTAAACAGCTTCTGCACAGGACATAATTGGAATGACCTTTGACCCCATTGCCTTGTATTTATTGCTCATCACCGTACTACCCTCCTGTGTTAACTACATACCATATTAACCCCTCACTCAACTCATGCCGAGAAAGAAAGAAAGAAACAGAGAGAGATGTTTTCCATAGGAGTTGTCAAGGTGATTTACAAACCCCGAATTCAATGTCCTAACCCACCCACTTAGTCAACTTACACTTAGTCAAAAACCAAGAGGGTTTAAAAAGCTTGGACACAGTCACTATGTGTGACAAGTTAGTACATTACGAGGTTTAGCAAAAATGCTGTTTCCATACCAATTGTTTTGAGCTGTATCACTTCTTTCCTTTTTTTCAGTTGAGTGAAGAAGTAAGGCACAAATGTATTACAAATGTATGTGTTAATTTTTTTTGTTCAGTACACCCTATTTTCTGTCATCTTAAAACATATTTTTGATGAACTATTTGTTTGTTATATAAATGTTTATATATATATATATATATATATATATATATATATATATATATATATTTGTTTGTGATATATATATACACACACAAATATAACTAAAGGCATAAATTTGCAAAAACAATTAGTACAGATTATTACACCATACACTTGACACCACACATTATTTATAATAAAACACACATCAATAAATGCCTTGTGAAATTGTACTTCATTATTTTATAGAAAAATATTTTATAAAAATATATGAATCAGATTTTGACATGTCATAAATTCTGAATGCTAGAGAATTGTCTTTTCCTTCCTCAGGTGCTGAATTCAGTGTACAAAGACAGGCGACCCAATCTGCTCCTCTGTGTTGTGCACTTGAGTAGGTGTCGACTAGCATGATGTATTTGGCAATCTGCAAGGGGCCAGACGCAGCCATCTCCACGGGAGTAAGGGGTGAGAGCATGAAAGGTGAGGGGAGAAACGGGGGGGAGGGGGTAGGGAACTGTAAGATAAAGGTGGGTGGGTGGGTGGATCGAGGGGGTTAGAGGGTCAGGTGGGGTGGGGGTTTGTAATTCCGGGAGGGGGTCATCCACCGTGGCCCTATCTGTGTGATGTGGGTGACACAGTTGTTGCTATTAATTAGAAGTGTGTCACTAAGTAAATGTGTTGTGACCCGGGCCACAGCCAGACGCTGTCCCCTGACACACCGCTGTCAGCCAATCTCTCCGACCTGTTAAACACGCTGCCAGCTGCTCCAGCCTGACACCAAACCCGTCTGTATGTGTGTGTGTGTGTGTGTGTGTGTGTGTGTGTGGAGGTGGAAATGGACAGAGAAGATGGGAAGAGGAGATGGATGGAGAGAGAAAGGGGGAGGGAGAGAGGTGGAGATGTGTAGAGGAAGTGAAGGAGAGGAGAGGGAAGTGAGAGGGAGACTGGAGGTGCTTGAAGAGGGGAGGAAGAGGGAGACAGAAGTTGCTAAAGGAGGAGAGTGGAAGAGAGGAGTGGAAGAAAGGAATAGTGACTGGAGAAGAGATTGAGGCAGAGGATAAGAGAGGGAGAAAAGCAAGGTGGATGAAGAGAAGAGAGGAAGGGTGCTGGGAGAGGGGATCAGAGGAGAGGGAGGGGAATGGACAGAAGAGAGAGAGGAGAGGTGTTTAGAAGTAGGGCAGAAGAGAAGAGTATGAGAAAGAAAAGTTGAATGGAGAGGAGAGGAGGAGAAATGAGAGATGGACAGAAGGGAGATGGGGGAAAGAGAGGAGTATGAAGAAGTGGAGAAGGAGCAGGACAGAGTGAAGAGGAGGATGAAAGAAAGGACAGAAGAGATGAGGGAGAAGGGGAGAGGAGGGGTGGTGTGTAGGGAAGAAGAGCTAGAGTGGGAAGGAGGGATGGGAAGGTGGACAGAAAGGAGAGGAGAAAGGAGTTGAGGAAGTGGAGGAGGAGAGGAGAGGTGCAAAGAGAGAGAAGACGGTAGAGGAGAGGTGTGTATGGAAGAGGAGAAGGAGCAAGGAGATGAGAGAGGCAGTGAGGAAGTAGACAGGACAGGAAAAGAAAAGGAGGATAGAGAAGAGTAGAAAAAAGAGACGGATTGGAGGACAGGGGGAGCAGATCCATCAGAGAGCTGATCCTGTCCCTAAAACACGACACATCCCACTAGTGAGTAGGAGAGGAGGACACCTACTCACAGTGGTAATTACATCCAGGGATAATTACTGGGCAGTCAGGTGCCAGTAAATTCCTCCTCTCCCCCATGGGTGTGAGCTGTAGATTGGCATTATATTGGCATCTCCTCCTCCTCATTGGGCCCATCTGCTTCCATTCCATATAAATCTGTATAGTCATTCAACTGTTGAGGCCTGATAATAAGATGATTTGCTGTCTTTCTGTGCGTATGCGTGTGCGTCTGTGTGTGTGTGTGTGTGTGTGAGAGAGAGCATGCACGCTCACTGAAGGGTGGACATGTTTGGATCACAACTCACTGTCCAAACACTCACGGCTGTTTGGACAAAGCTCAGACGTGCTCATCTCCTCTCACCTTGTCCAAGACCTCTCTGTCCTCTACTCTCCCTGTCTGTCTCTCTCTCTCTCTCTCTCTCTCTCTCTTCTTTCCTCCTCTCTCTCTCTCTCTCTCTCTCTCTCACACACACACACACACACACACACACATAGCTGTGACACCCTTCTCTAGGCTAATTGGAATCTAGTCTCTAAGTAAATGCCTTGTGACCACTTGCTGACAGCCGCGCCATCCTGCCACAAGGTTTCGGCAGCCAATCAGCATCAGATGGACAGCTTGGTGGCAGCAGTGGCAAGGAGCTTCTGTTTGAACCAGAGTGAGAAGGTGTGTGTGTGTGTATGTGTGTGTGTGTGTGTTGGGGGTGATGTAGCTTCTCTCTTGGCGGTGACCTGACATGCGCATCAACGGCGAGTAGAGTGAGAAGAGAAGGGACACCAGCCAGGGATCCGGGTCCCTGGGAAGCAGGGATAATGCACTGCCTGAGTGTGTGTGTGTGTGTGTGTGTGTGACTGACTTCATCCTTGCCGCCCGCTCAACTCATTTCTTTCCCAATTAGACAGGGGAGATGTGGGCCCTCTCAACCCCCTCCAAACCTCCCTACTATCCATCTCTCTCTCTCTCACACACACACACACACACTCCTCTCGGCCTTCACTCAAGCCAGGCTGGGATGTGACAGAGAGGGCCTGGCTCCAGAGCCTCCTGCCATGTCCTTGATGTCCGTCTTGCTTTGCACCACTGCTGATGCTGCCAGGGTAGGAGAAGTCACTGTTGTTTTTGTCAAGGATGCCACACCGTGTTGTGTTGTATGCGCTTACACAAAAACAGAGAGGAGACAGGGAGAAGGAGAGAGAGGGAGAAGGAGGGACTGGGAAGGAGGTGAGATGTCTTCTAGGAATATGTCTTGCTATTTTCAGGCATTTCTGGCGGTGGATTTTCCTCCCAAACAGCAATCAAGGCGTCAGGGTCACCTGACAGCAGTACCAGGACCAGCTTTTTTCCCAGGAGACAGCAAATAAGGCAAAAATGCATGAGAAAATATTTTTACATGCCAGAAGTGCAAAAAAAAACAACAGCCTGCAATTCCTACATCCATGTCTGCTTACCTCATGTGTGTCCTGTAAGACATGCAGCCGCTAAGAGGCCTCCAGTTTTAGAGCTGTATTCTGATCTACTGTAAATAAGGAACAAAGACTGTTTTCACACTTGTTAGGAAATGGACTTGTTCTCCAACAAGCTCTCGATGCATTAAAGAGTGTAGCCTGACAGGTCGGCTTGGCAGAAGGCACAAGGTGGCTGACAGCTGTCGTTGTGACCCTTGGTATGATGTTCCACACACACACACACACACACACACACACACACACACACATACATACCCTGTGGGTGCCATAGGGTATGTTAATGTGGGGTGACGTGGCACATGGCTGTCCTTGCCAGGGCCTGGCAGTGGCCAGGGGGTCCATCACGCTAAGCGCAGTAATGCGCAGCAGCGGCGTGATGGCACTAACATGTAGATGTCCTCGCCGCGACGGTAATTAGGCAGGACGAAGACGCTCAGGGGGACGTGTGCTCCCACTTAGCTTCCTGTGAGCGGAGGCTTTAAAAGAGCAGCGTTCATCTGCGGCTAAAAAAGAAGCCCCCCTCAACCAGAAGCAGATTTCCCTTGAGACATAAAAAGAGAGAAAAAGAGAAGGAGAAGGACGTGAAGAGTCTGAGCTCTGCTGCCCGTCTGAATCCAGGTTCTGAGGCTAAAAAAAATAACCTGCACCATTCTAATTCACGCCAAAGTAATTGAAAATACATACCATGTTGTTTACTCCTGCAAAACTGTGCATATGCTGAAGAGCGAAAAATAACAGGCAGAGGAGAGAGAGAAGGAGAGAGAGGATGAGGGAGAGAGAGAGACAGGAGAGAAAGAAAGAGAGAGAGAGAGAGAAGCAGGCAGTGGAGGGAAGGGTGTCACTGGGTTGCTGCTGCCGCTGCTGCTTGAGCGGCTCCTAGTTTCGGGAGGGATGAGCAGGGCGATCTGCTGCGGGAGGCCAGCGCTGATTAACTCCATCACATCCATCAGGTCTACCTCCAACCTGCCCCCACCCACCCTCTACCCTCCAGTCCCCACCCAACACACCCAAACACCCCCAGCTCATCTCTATGCCTCACCTGCCCCCCTCCCCGCCCCTCTGGCTCCCCTTTCTGCCTGTCCCCGCTCCGGCTGTCTGATTGCCTGCTGCCAGCGGGCTCCGTAATGATGTCTTCGGTAAAGAGAGACACATTAGGGAGGAAATCAGAGCTGAGATGCAGCCACGCACATGCCAAAGGTTCTGTCTCCCCTACCTCCCTCCTCCTCCTCCTCCTTTTCTCGTGACCTACCACCCAATCCACCTCTATACCACACACACAGACACACAGAACCCCCCCATGCCCCTGAGTGGTGTGAGATTTAAATCCAGAAACACCAATCCAGGCAGGAGAGGTGTTAGTGGCCCTAGATATATAACCAGAGGAGGTGTCCATGGGTGTCTGTGTGTGTGTGTGTGTGTGTGTGTGTGGGAGGCAGGGCCAATTACGCTGTGTGTTGTGAGGGCACTGGATATAACCCGCAGTTTATTTTCTACCCGCAAATCTGGGTCAGTGGTCCGCTAAAGCAGGACATCCACCTAAAGTCCACACACACCACTTTGCAATGACAGCAGAGAAACACACGTGCACTTACACACACACATACACACACACCATGAACTTTCTGTGAACAATGTATGTGTTTTTTTCAAAGATCTATACAGTTTGCTGTCTCAAAGTATCATGTGGCCATCTCAAAAATAAATGCAATTTTGTACAATTGTTTACTTTGTGTTCATTTATGTGTGCAAATAATTTGGTTTTGAAGTGATACAAAAATGAAATTCCTATGTGAAAGCACAAAGTGGCTTTATTGAAGCCTCAGAAAGTGGTGCAAAATAGAAGAGGACAGTGGAAGAAGGATATATCTACCCATGTCTAATAACTAGTAGTTAAATACAAGTTGAACCATAAAGAAAAAGCCATTAATACATGTTGGTATATTCAAGAACCTCCCCCACACATGCAAACATGCAATCTGAAGGTCAAGGAGACATGCATATTCATGGCTGGTCTGAGCGCTAGATCGATGACTTTTAATTGTTTTTCCTGGTTTGTGGAAGGAAGTGGCAGAGCCTATTGATCTGTTGGAGACGCGACAGCACACAAACCAGGGCTGGGAGACCTCAGCCTGGCGCTGGGACATCGGAGAGGATGGAAGTGTGACAGCGAAGGTGTCACCATTAACAACCAACTCACTGCAGTACATAAAGCACACATTGACTGGCCTTCATGCTCACTTCTCCTGGCAAGGCACTTTTAGGTCGATGTCAATTTGATGTACAAATTGTATGATATTTTATGTTAATAGGTATAAACAATATATCAGGCTAATCATAGCATGACTGCAAAAGCGCACGCATAAAGTAACACTTTCACCTTCATTGATACACTGAGATGATAGCAATTTACATATGAATACATCTATTGTTTAGTATATTTAGATATTTAGAAATACAGTATATTTATTGATATCTGTCTCTCTCCCTCTCTCTCTCTATATATATATGTATATATATATAGTATGTTTATTTTTATTTAGATACATTTTATATTTTTTATTTATTTAGACTACATAACATAAATGACAAATATATAACATAACAAAATTCCAAGACTTCTACACTAAGTGTGTGATGCTGTGCAACTACACATTATTCAATGTCAATTAAGTGCACCTCCCTTGGCCAGCCCCTTTCAGACATAAATGCGATGTAAATATTCTATATGATCTATGAGGTAAATGTGTGTGGTGAAGTAAATGATGGTTACCCTGCCATCACTCCTTCGTGCAGTACCACATCAGGCTCTAAAAATATTTGCCAAGTAGCTGCGGGATACCAGACATTCTAGCCACTCAGAGTCAGGCATCACAGGGAGAATGATTCAGAACCCACTCTTGCGACTGAAAAGGCTAAAACAACAGACTCCTTGGCAGCTGTTCCCACCGAGAGACTCCAGTCTGGTGTGAAGGCGAACTTCCAAACTGCACTGCTCTCGCCTTGACCCTACGATCGAAAAACATTCTTTTAGCAGCAACAACACAGAGAGACAGAGAAAGAAGGAGGGAGAGAGAGGGGTGGGGGAGGGAGGGAAGGAGAGCACAAACATTGCACTCGACCAAAAGAGGACCCACCGAACATAAAACTGTTCGGACACCACAATGTGTCCTTTTCTCTGTCTGTGATTGAATCAGCTGGCACAATCGGCTTGGCCAGAGATGGCCCCTGGATGGCTGCTTCTGTTCGGCTCTCCCCATGTCTTGTCACGTCGCCTCTCCCTTCTCCCCCGAGCCTCCCCAAAAAGGGTGTAATCAGCGTGAACTGAAGCACGGCGAAAAAAACATTTAAGTGAAGTAATGAAAGGGGATTGGAGAACCACTGAAGAATAACATTGGGGCTGCTTTGCCGCCGTCAAATCACATCAGACTCCTGGTAATAGATTCTCCACCAGACACTCAATTCCATTCAAAGGAGAGTCCTCTTTATCCCACCGCATCAAATATTTAAACACTCGTATTAGAGACAGTGTCAAGCTTCTCGGCCAGCACGTCACGGCGCCAATACCTCCACATCTATTTCCCCTTGCACTTTCTGTCTTCCCCTCTTGTTAGAAGTCGGTGCGCCACACACACCTACAAGTAAAGCCCCATTTTTTTAGTTTTTGACCTTTTTTTCCTTCTTTTTCACCGCCTTATGTCTGTCTCCCTTGGGACATAAAATATTAGAGGGGGTCTTCTGTAGTTTAGTCTTTGTGGCTGGCTGGTCTTTTCAATTTGATGTGGGTGGGCTTAAAGTTCTCCTGGGAGAAAAAGAGGGCTGAAGTTGGGGCTCGGGAAAGACAGACAAAGTAAGCGAGGTGACGGAGCAGACTTGGCCAACTCGGGGCCCGACGCAGTCTAGCTTGTCAAATCTGTGGCCTCTAAATGAATTGGCATATCTGTTCGGCGCGTGGAGATATGTCTAGTGCCGTGCTTGGCTGCCGCTGGATTACACTGTCTGTTAGTGATGGGCATCTACAGGCCACAAGCAAAAAAGCAACGTTTAACACCTCTCTTTCCCATTCTTCCGCAGTCGAGGGCCACTCTCCTCTTGCTCTGTCTCCTCCGTTTCTCTCTCTCTCTCTCGTTTACTTATTATTCTCTTCCTTCTCCATCTCTTCCTCCTCCTCCTCCTCCTCCTCCTCCTCCATCTCACCCTCCTTCCCGATGCTCTATGTCCTCCAACGCACTCAAACAGGGGCCCCATTAGTTTAGCGAGCAGTGTTGTATGAAAGCCGCTGGTTGGTGGCTAATGCTGTTCCTATCCTCACTGGTCTGTGACAGCCACCCGCCACCCCCCACCCCACCTCGGTAATGCTGTTCCTGTCTAAATGGAGGGAGCCTTTCCATTAGGAGCTGGAGGAAGGGCGCTGACACCTAACTGAGCCTTCCACTGCACTCGAGTACTGATTAGTGGCTGGAAATGAGTTGGAGGGAAGCAGGAACAGGAGCCTGACAAGAGTCTGAGGAGATGCTGGGACTGGACAGGATGGGCTCTCTCTGTGTGCGTGTGTGTGTGTGTGTGTCTGTATGTATGTGTATGTGTGTGTGTCTGTGTGTGCATGTGTGTGTGTGAGGGAGAGAGACAGAAAGAGAGAGTTTGTGTACGTGTGTGCATGTGCTTCCACATGTGTGTGTGTTTGTGTGTGTGTGTGTGTGTGTGTGTGTGTGTGTGTGTGTGTGCACATGAGAGAGAGAGAAAGAGGAAAGAAAGACACTGAGGAAAAGATTGAGTGTGATTTGTGTTTATTTGCATGCGCTTACTCACCTGCATTTCTCTTTCTGTGTATCTGTGTGTGTGTGTGTGTGTGTGTGTGTGTGTGTGTGTGTGTGTGTGTGTGTGTGTGTGTGGTGAAAAAAAACAAAGTAGTAAGAAAGAGTCTCAGTGACAGTGAGTAAGGTAATTTTGCCAAAGAGATTGCTGCCTGTAAAATATATACACCCAAATATATTTCGAATGGAGACTGAGAATATTTTATTGGCTCTGGTCATCACTTACTCAAACCTCTCTGCCTTTTAACTGGAGGCTTATGCTTTACCTGCTACACAAAGGCAAATTTACACAGAGAGTGTGAGAGATAATAAGGATTCTTGTTATTAGATGTAGACCTGGAGGGAGTACAAAAGGAAACCATAACATAGATTGAGATTTTTATGTCAGTGAAGTCTATTGCAGTCTACTGGCCAAGCTTTTCCCCTATGACTGTTCCACTCATGAGAGAGCAATTCCCCTGACTGCTTTCGGCTCAAACCTAACGCCTCTCATACATATATTATCCACCCTCCTCATTACGCCAGATCATTCCAGAATTAGATTCTAGCCTTCCAATATTGGCTGCAAGAGCTGGCTGCTTTGTGCTGTAGTCAAAGGTTAAAATACCAATCAAGGTAACGTGGACGATGGAGCTAGACATTTTAATATTCGCTTAGCCGGTAATTGTAAAGGGAGGTAATATCTTCTCCCTCGTACCATTATCCCACAGGCAACATGTGTTAACAGGCCAGTCGAGGGGGAGAGTGGTGATCGTTTATGGAGCTCCGGATCAGAGAAGGGAAAGAGAGAAGTCAAGGAGAGGGAGCTGCACTTGAAAGGCATCCTAGAGGATGGGTGCGAAAGAACAGACAACGGGGGAAGGACTCTCCCTGACAAAGCGATCACACCCTAGGCTACATCGAGAAGCTGTCTTTCAACAGGGAAGTTCAATCTGTGTCAGAGAGATCTGGCCTCTACTCTTATGGTTTAACTGTATTTGTCTAAATATGTCATTCATATCATATAATTAGTATAAAACGTAGAAAGTCTGCAATTATTTTTTCATTTACTGATTGCTCTTTATTTGTAAGGACCTTTGGATGAAAGGGTCTAAATGACTACATGCAGATGCAAATGAAGGTCTAAGGTCCCCAGGCGGGCACCTCATAACACCTCAAAGAGTTTCGAGGTTGTTGTCCCAAGATCATGAGCTTGTGTTTGGCTATTTTAAGAGCATCTCCTTACTGTAGGGGTAAGGAGACTGTCGTTATTACCCCTCCACTGCACCCCACCAAAAACACACACACACACACAAACACACATACACCCACATGCACACAGCCCTATGGGCCACCTTCACAAAATGCCCCCCCTCCCCCCAACACACACACACACACACACACACACACACACACACACACACCCCTCCCTCTCCTCATGATAGACATGGCAGAGTACAGGCTAATCACTGGTGACACGGCACGGAGGGGAGAGGCCTGTTTGCAGTCAGCGGTGCGTTTGTTGGTAATTATTTTGAGAGTGTCACGTCAATGTCAGCCTTCTGGCTTGGGGAGACAGGGTGACAGAGGGAGGGAAAGGGGCAAGGAAGCCAGGAGGGAGGGAGGGAGGGAGGGAGAGAGGGGTGGGCTGAGGGGTGCTGCCTGTCATTACACCTCACCGTTAGCCACTTCGCCGTCTGTGGAGGGAGGGCCGGGGGGGGGGCGAAGCACACAGGGGCCAAGAAAATATAAGGGAATGTCTTCAGCTTTTAGTTGTTTATTCGTCTGTTTTCCATAACCCACCCACCCCCCCATCCTCGCCCTCCTTGCCTCATAGAAACGCAGTGCCTTGTTTACATACGTCGTTTTGAAACAACATTAGCTAACCATGCAGTGTGGTGAGCAGAGACACGCACACGCACACACACACACAAACACACACACACACACACACACACACATATATATATATATACTGGTCTGGTCTCAGCATGCTTGGTGTTGATAGTTTAATGACTGCTTGGGTTTGTGGGGTTGGCTTGCCGAGTTTGTGAATGATGTGAGTGAGGGTGCATACAAGACTGGGCTGAAGTGAAACACCAGCAGAGACCTGAGAGACTGGCTGGGACAGGACCAGGAAGACAGGCGGGTTGTGAATGTGTGTGTGTGTGTGTGTGTGTGTGTGTGTGATGAGGGGTAGGAAGTGTGTGTGTGTGTGTGTGTGTATCACATACACACACACATCTAGCTTTAACCTCTTGCATGCTCATAGGAGGCGCCAAGACTCCAGGGAGGAGGAGATCAATGATGGAGACCCTAATGCGCCTCTCTGTATTACTTGTCACATTCGAGCTGGCTGGTCTGTAAGATGACACACATAGGCTACTTACTCTCTCTCTCTCTCTTTCTCTCTCTCTCTTACACACACACACATACACAATGTGTGCATCTGTGTTTGGGAGGTTAGGAGAAATAGAGCCGAGGTGTCTGCCTCTAAGTCTCTCCATTTCACAGCTCTTCTCCCTTCTTTCACTGTATCACATGCTTTCAGCTTCAATGACAGCTTCATATGAATATTCACATTTGTCTTTTTTTAAACAGCTGCAGTATAACTCATTCCTGACAAATAAAAACACATTAAACACACTTTTTTGTGTGCATTTTTAGCATTAAACCGAAATACATAAAACTATTTAACTGAAATGTGAAATGAGAGGGCTAACAATTTGGAGGAGGATGCTCCGTAGTGTATTACTCCACTCTCAAAACAAAAAGATCAGCAATTAAACTTGAATTACTACTAATCACTCTCCAATAATATGCAAAGTAATTAAGTTTTTTTCATGCTTTGAAAATGTATCTTAGTGTGAGACAGAACTTTTGATTTGAAAGTACGCCTTCCAGTCAGCAACTATTTACTTTAGGTTTTAGCTCCAGCCTGCAATTATCAAGGCGCTAAGTTAAAAGACTGGTTTAACAGAGCCTGGCATCATAATAAGCCTAGTAAACATTTGGATAGCTAATATTAAATTGTTATTTAATCAGCGGTGTCCTGGGCTCACATTACACTGACTATATGAATAAAGAGAGTACATCTTCCAGATGCTTTCCAAGTTCAAAACCTTTCAAACCTTTTTACTTTGGAAAATGACAACCTCTTTAAGCAACAACAAAAACATAAAAGTGTAATCGCAAATATCACAGCTATAGTAAAGTCAAGTCATGCAAACAGAAGATGATTCAGACAGAGTGGGGCATAGAGGTTGACATATCGTGGACATCACAGCAAATCAGCATCAAACACACATGCGCACACACATACACCGCACACACGCACACACACACACACACACACACACACACACACACACACACACACATGCCTAGACAAGGACTGCCAGTTCTGTAATTAGGAAGCTGACCAGTCCATGTACCTTGGGGTGTTGAATCACTCTGGAACCAGAAACTAAAGAGGATTATGGCTTAACCTTGATATGTGCAGTGAGAATCTGGTATGAGGTGAAACAAGGTTGTTCTATAATAAAGCAGATTTTTATTTGCTGATCAGGGTCAGAGTATCACTGCCTCCTCCTCCTCATTTAGAATGAAAAAGCCTGTGCTTTTAAAAAAGTACATGACATATATGCGCGCACACAAATATCCTTGTCCTTAAAATGGCCATCATATTCTTTGAGCTTGTCAGTAGAACAGAAATTAAGTGTCACATTAGATTACCAATGAATAGTGTCTCCACTAGTTCAGGGCAGAAAGGAATTATTTCAATTTGATTATTTCAAAATGCTTTAGGGAGAAGAAATAATTGTATCCACAAATCAAGACTATTTTTAATATTTAGATAATGTCATATTGATATGTGGGGCAGCACATGCATAATTAAAAATTGGCTGTTGTTTTACGGCAGGCTCTTTACTTTATGATTTTTTTTTAAAAGGCATGACAGGGATTTTTGAGCTTTGTAATTATTCAGTTAACACACATAATATCATTCTTGGACATTACATACAATTTATTGCATTATAACGTACAGCAATGCCTTCTGGCAATAGTCCTATGACACATTAAGCCGGTAGTGCACATCCTTGTAAACTAAAATGTTCCTCCATTTTCAACAGAACTAACTCAATGACCAAAGACTCACTACAAAGCTTATGTAATACTGGGCAATATTAAGCCTATAAATAAGGATATACATTTTATCATCTTTAAAATGGCACATTTATTGCATATATCGTTCATGTCAATAAATTTGAAAAATGACATTTTACATCTGTGATAGATACTTGCTTGTGGATTTGTTTGAGAGAAATTATGCTCTTTTGTTACCTTGGGTCATGGACCAACAGGTGTAATGTGTTTCTCATCCAGCAGGTGGACGCTGGTACTGTATATCATACGGGAGGGAATCCTTGCGGTCTAACTTTACGGAGCAACTTGAACAAAAACCTTGGCCCACAAGTTTTTGCAATTCCTTTACAAACATATGTTAGGAGAGGAAAATAGATAGACTGTCTAAAGAAAATCTCGACACGACACACTTGGGTATAACACGGATTTTCAAGCAAGCTCTCTTATCTCATCTCTCAATCTGGGACTTGTACAACACGTCTATTCCATGAAAGCATAAATAACCTTTGGCATGCGTGGTTCAAAAAATACTATAACCAATATATCCTACATCTTGATATAGATGTACTCAGTCCAGTGGGCGATAATGAATTCATTGTTCACAGGGCTGCTCGAATGCTCCCAAGGGAAAGAGACAGCGAAGACGACGGTAGAGGAAGGGGGAAGAACGGGGAGGAATGTCATTCTCAAAGAGGACCAACGTTGAGCGGTAGCACTCTTCGTGTCAGCCAACCTCGCCACACTTGCTTCACGCAGAACCCAAGTGTACATGTGCGCAAGGTTTATACATTCTGACCTCCATGCAAAGGCTGAGAGCTGTCAATTAGACTACTCTTTGCGCAACGTCTCAGAACACCAAGCTCAATCCTCAACTTCATACGTTTGGAGAACGCGCGGAAGACGTTTGAAATAGGAAGAGGGGCGACTGTCAACATCCCCTGGGTAAGGCTTTTCAGAATAATTGCCTTAATTGTTTTCTGTTGATGGGGATACAGTTATTTCTCAAAAGCAACGGCATTGCATGTGGCTGTGATGCATGAACATAGATTTGTTTCTTTTACCACTGAAGTTTAAGATTGTGAACGCGTGCTCTATCAATTGTTATGCATTACAGAAGTTGTTCTGAAGTTCAGTTTACAACTCAGCTATTCTGCTTAGCAAGGATTTAATGAAATAAAGAGACTTAAAAGTTTCTCTCGCTGATAAAATGCACATTTGTTGAGTTTTCAGGACAAAAAACTGAGGTACTGACATTATTTTCACAAAGACAGAAATTAAGACGCCGAAAACCCAAAAGCTCTTTTAAAAGTTTCGCTAAAAATCAGAATAATAATTCAGGAATTGTAGACATTTGCTGAATTATGTTGGCCTAATAATGCGCATTCCTTCATATCATATCTTATTATTTAATATCCAAGGGGAAAAATATATATTTAGCGACACTATCATGCTTTTCTGTTTAATTCGTTCTGGTCCCTGTGCGATTTTGTGTATGTTTGTTACTAGAACTACTGAAATTGCAGCTGTTGTACTATTATGTATTATGTACTACAATTATTGTTTTCTAACTAAATTATTATTTACACGTACATCCATATGTTTATATAATCCATGTTAACAGTTGAGATACGAAATTACTATATGCGCACATTTTATCTTATTTTCCTGTTAAATCTATGCTTGTCACTAAGGTTTTGTTAGAGAACATTTGTAATTGTGAATTATGAAGCGAAAAACTTAAACGACTAGTAGTTGTTTCAGTATGTAATATAGATTCCCACAGTTGAACACCCCTTACCAAAGCCCTTACAGAATCTGTGACCATTGGCGCGCGTAATTGACATAAAATGCCCACGGAGGGCAAACCTTTCTTATGGTCAGTTTCCGTGTTGAAGAGCAGCTCACCAATTCACCTTTTATTCACTGAGGAAGGATATATTTTTTATAATGTTTTGGGTTTAGTTTTTTTTTTCCTGATGAAAGCGAGGTGGTTACAAAATTATGTATTAACCGAGCATTTGGAGACATTTTCAAACTGTGAATTTGACTGTGAATTTACTGTATATGGATCTGTGTGACACTTACACTGGCAAAGACCACATTCAGTTTTTGCTCATAGTTCTGCTTTTCAAGCACACACAAAATTATTTGTAAATCGATATTATATAAAAAAGTTATTTATTATTATTATTATTACACAAAATATATTGTAACTGAGGATCAACCTCATTTAACCATTTGTCCCTTTTTGTGTTTTCCAAATAAACTCAGTATCACTGGATGTGCTTGTTTGAGCTTGATTTGCTGGATCTGAGGACTCTGCAGTGACAGTCAGACTTGGAGTCAGGTGCTGGCATCTCCATTTCCTTCTCTCCTCTGCCCACAGAGCCGGGCCCAGCACGGCCAGATGGACCTGCATCGTGCCTCTTTCAAGATGGATAGCCCCGCTTACCTGCCCAACCCCCTGGCATCCCCTGCTCTTATGGTGCTGGCATCCACCGCAGAGGCCGGCCGCGATGCCTCCATCCCCTGCCAGCCACCACGTCCCTTTGGAGTGCCTTTGTCCATAGAGAAGGACGCACACCTTCCCTTCGGTGGCAGCGCCTACACCTTCACCTCCATGTACCACCAGCGGCAAGGGGCCATCCCAGGGGGCTTTCCTGGCCGAGACTTCCCAGCCTCCCTGCTGCACCTTCATCCCCAGTTTGCCCCTCCAAACCTGGACTGCTCCCCTCTAGGGATGCTCAACCACAGCGGGGTGGGGGCCTTCCGGCCCTTCTCCTCCCCACCAGAGGAACGCGACGTGGGCTCCTACCAGTCCGCCTTCACTCCTGCCAAGCGACTCAAAGTCTGCCTGGAGCCAGAGACCTCCCCCCATTTGCGCTACACCGACGCCGAGGGGAAGGAGTATGACTTTGCAAGCAGCACACACATCCCTTCTGGCTCACCAGGTTCCAGGCAACCTGCTGAGGATGTTGGGAAGAAGCTGTACTCCATGTCGGGCCTCTTGTCTGACGGAGAAGCCTCATCCAGCCCAGAGGAGAGAAAGGAGCTCTGTGAGTGTTTACTCTTATGCCCCTCAAGCTTACCGCCCACCAACACACTCAAAACTGTTCTCCTCTTAGAGTTAATCTCCCTGTACTGTTTTTCATCTGTTACATCCTCATGTCATGTTGTTTCCTAACAATTGATGGGTTAATCTTATGTGTCTTTAACCCATTAACGTACAGGATCAGTTACATTACATTGTAAACATACATTGTTGACAGTGACTGTCACTTGAATTCTTTGGAGATATATAACAGTGCTTATTTATGCATTTATTTAGTTCATTAAAGTCATTATAACATTCATAAACAATTTGACCACAGCAATTACCACCTATAATGAGACATATTTTTTTGGTTTTGGTATCATGCGGTTTCCACAGATATTTAATGTTTTAGATATTGTAGTGGACAACTGAGACAGCAAGGTATCAGTTGTGAAACTGAGAGACCCCAAGATGGTGGAACTGAAGAGAAAGTATATGTGTGTGTGCATGTGCCTGTGTCTGTGTGTGTGTGTGTGTGTGAGTGTTGGGTTGTTGGGTTCTTTCTCTTTGTATTAGTTGTACAGAGAGCATAATTTGTAAGCCTGTCATTTTTGATGTAATGATACGTACGACACAGGAAACCTCAGCATCTCTACCATGTGTTGTAAACCTGTGGTGTCATCGCATCTCTGTCCATTTACAGTAATCATATTTAATTTCTCTCTGTACATGCCACTCTGGCACACGCTGTGTAAACCCACAGACATGTGTCTGTGTGCGGGACGAGTGCTCAGGTGAGCAAGGCGAGTTGACAAAGCGGCAGAAGTAAGACACTCCCCCCTAACTTTCTCAACCTGAGAGACAAGCCATCAGTGATAACGAGCAGAGCAGAGAGAAGGAAAGAGAAAGAGAGAGAAAGAAAAAGATAGAGACAGCTCCTGATGAGGTGGCTGAAGGGAGAGAGAGAAAGAGAGAGAGAGGGAGGGAGGAAGGAAGGTAGGGAGGGAGCATGACACCTCCAGCTCAATATCGCCCCCATGCCAGCTGTCGCCTTTGTTGACAAATGAGCGGGGAAGTGTCACCCAGATCGGCAGACAGGCAGAGGCAGACAGAGTGGTGCAGTGGAGGAGCGTAGCACCGGAGGCTCATTATGCCACTGTGTAATTGGCCAACGTTGCGGGGGCCAGCACTCGGGGAGCGGGACGGGACGGGGGAGCCGACGCACCTAGCGTGAGATAGGGTGGTGATGGTGTGTGTGTGTGTGTGTGTATGGTTCAGGTGTGTTTGAGGTACCGGTAACGGGGGGCATCAAAAACAAAAAAAAAACGCCTCACAGGTACAAAGGAGAGAGAGCCTGCGACATGAAAGCCACTACAGAGGGGCCTGTGTGCCGCCTTGGGATCAGAGGGGGCCAGTCTTCACTAAAAAAATATAATGACTGACAGAGTTGGAGGTGGCAGAGAGAGGGAGAGAAAAAGAGAGAGGGAGAAAGAGAGAGACAGGTGGGGGAATAGAGGGTGGAGGAGGAATGCTTCTTGTGGAAGGTTTTTATGCACATCAAGGATGGCTGGTGCGGGTGAACTTCTCTTTGGAAAAGTTTGGATTGTTTGGCTCAGTTTTGTGTTTGTGATGCTGCCACATTGCTGATTTGATTGACAAACCAGGGGGTAGAGTAAGGAGACAGGTGAAGAAAACAAGTTGGGATAAGAATCTATAGCCTATACTTGGCAGTGCTGGTTTAGGCACCTGCTTGTGTGTTTGCATCTTTGGAAGCAAGCATATGTGTGCATGCATATGTATGTGTTTGTATTAATGTGTTTGTGTGTTGTGTGTGTATGTGTGGGATAATGGGGGGACGTTTGTGAGACAGAGGGGAAAAAAAAGTGAGAGACTAAAAAAAAAGAGAAAAGTGAAAGAGTGTGTCCATATGTGTATACATACAGGGATTAGGGTCGATGCAGAAACATTAAGTAAAGCTCTCACAGTGGAGAATGGCTTCCACAGCCAGACAAGAAAAAGCTGATTTGGGGTCCTGGAAGCTGCTTTTCCTACTTTATCCAGTTAGATTAGGGGAACAGGCATCTTCAAAATTCTTTTATGCAATTGATCCTACAATTTGAAAAAAAAAGGAACTTTGGCTGCACTTGGTTGGGCTTCTTGCTGTAAATTGACGCTTGAAAACAAAATACCCCTAATCCTGTCTGCCCCAAAATCTCCTGTATGTGAGGTATCCTCTTTGCCTCTCTGGCTACAAGACAAAACCAGCTTTTAACCACAACAAAATTGGTCAAAGCAACACAGTAAAAAACAAACAAAAAAGCAAAAGTTAAAAACAAATTCCCTTTTGTTTGGAATCTTTGATGGCTGTGAATTCACATACTGATTCCTTAGACCCCCCCAAAAAATGACCCTTCTCGCCCTCTCTCCCCGTGGTATATTTTCTGCCCTTTGTGTCCAGACTGACTTACTTCTGATAAATATGTTCCCGGAGGTCGTCCAAGCAGTTTATCTGACCGCATGGGGCCTTTCATGTAACTTTCGGATTGTGTGTATTTATATTTGTTGATGTGTGCCCTCCAATCTTTGTTTCAAACTGTGAGGTTATTTCTAAGTTTGCCTTCCAAAATGTTCAAAAGCAGAGTGGGACCCGACAGCTGTTTAAACAGTTGGATTCGCTGCTCTCCAAAGGCAGATGTCTTCGGCCCAGTCGAGTCCTGTTTGTTTTCCTTGGGGATGGATTTGAAACTGTGGGGTCAGGCCGCACTGTGAGTGACACAATAACAAAGGTGAACGGAGAGTGGCCCTTTAAGTCTGTTCTTATAAGGCAGGGTCGAGAGAGATTGAATCTTTCTTGCTCTCCTCTCTTCTTCTACGTCTCTCTCTATTTCTAGCCCCCCTCTCTAGCATTCTCTCTCAGTTATGCTGTGTGTGTGCTCATACTTTACCAGGTTAAGTACGCTTACATCTTCAAAGATGTCTCGAAATTGTCTTTTTGTTTAATGCTCAATGGCCTACTTAGCATGCCTATTGCTATTCATTATCCCCTCTGTGCAGCTAGAGAATCAGATTCTAAAGCCATCACACTTCAAGTCCATTTTGTCTAAAGTTGCTACCTGTTTGAAATCGATAGACTTGCATTGTGTCAATCATGTTTGCACACCAACCCTAAAACATTTCCAGAGCAAGTTTACGCATTTTTTCTGCATGTTTGGCATCTATATAGTGTGTCAACAGATAAGGTTTCATGTAGTGTAGTTAGAGTATTTTATTCGATGGATTACAAATGAAAATGCTAATGAAAAGACAACAACAATAGAGACATTTCTTCTAATTTCTGCAAAGTGAGAAGTGCTTCCAAGTACACAAAGCTGAACGCAAAAGAATATTGTTGCCGTGTGTAGAAGATTAAGTATAAACAGCTGGACTTGGGCTGTTGAATTAGCCGCGGTCTGATACGGAGCCTTGCTCATCAGAAAGGGTGATTGCATCTGCAGTTGAGGGAATTCTTTGGCATAATCGGATAAAGAACAGCGAAATCCCACATAGTGCGAGAGAGCGATGAACCTGAGAACTTAACACACAAGAGGCCGGCCATGGCAGATGTGCACTGTGTTCAAGGGCATGTACGGCCTGTTAGACATGCTTTAGAACGGGTGGGTGGCTTACAAAAAGTCCTCACGTAATATCACGCCGGTGCACCTGTTACAGCGGTAGGGATGGCGAAGCGTCTGGAGAAAAGCTCGCAGCCCATGTTGTGTCCATATTCTGGCAATCTATCAATCGTGTTGCATCTGGGGTTGATTTGTGTTCTGAACTGCTCTTTGTATAACGTCACTGTGAAGAGTTGAAGGTGGTGGACCAATAAAGTCCAGTAGGCAGCTGATAAATCTTGGAGCTTTGTGTAGGCCATGACAAAAATATTTTTGAATAATTTTGAGGATTTGCTGAAGGAGTTGCTACAACTGAAAGAGAATCAGATCTCACACTTCATACAAAAAGTAACAGCTACTTGCTTCTACCTCAGTGACTGGCCATTTGATTTCTATTGGTTTCTTTTTGAAGTTGTGACAGGCAGCTTTCTAGCAAAAGCCAAACTGTCTTGCAATTTGCTTGGGTTTGCTTGGCTTTTAAAAGAGGTTTATTGTATCTTTGATGGTCCCTACGTGGGTGATTGCACGGGCCATTTGACATGAAGAAAGATGAGTTCTTGTTTTTGAAGCTGTTTTCTCACACACAGAAACAGCAGCGGAAGCCGGAGGCCGGAACATTCTCTGTGTGGTCATGTGACCCAGAGACCCAGCAGAGATCAAGCCATGACTAGAAAGTAGTTCTACAGATTGTTATTTTAGCATTCTGAAGACCTTGTGTAAATGTTGGTAGTTTTACCAATTTAGTCACGTACTGACAATTGAAGAATTAAACTAAGAATTTAAACACCTTCCCTTGAGAGTGCCGTAAAACAGTGAAATAAACTTGTGCCTCTGCAAACTTTTTTAAGAATCATAGTGAATACTGCATGTGGATATTAGAATGTAAGACACTCAGTCGAGTGCTGCTGTCCTTAAGGAAGATGAGCAGATGGGGAACATTATTAAGCATATGTGTCTAAATGGTTCTATGAACAAGGGCCAAACGAACGTCACAGTTGTCCATAAAACAAACCCATCTTTGGCTCAGTCTCCTCTTTTCAGTCTCTGTCTAAGGCACTGCCTATCTCTAACCTCCAGACAGCACCCTGCCCCAGCAGGCCTGTCTGGCCCCACTGATATGCCCCAATCATATCAGTCCTCTCATAAATCGCTGGAGTGACAACCTTTAAGCCAGGGCTGCCGCTCTTGTTTGTTTCTGCTACTGGTGACAGGTTTAGGACCCTCATTATTTGAGGCAGGCAGCAATTGTGTGGGTGTTAGCACACGTACATGCGTGCCATCCGTCTTTTATATGTAGGCGGGGTGTGTTTGCTTCGTTTGTGTGTGTGTCTGGGGTTGGGGGGATAGGTCTTGATGGGGGATGTACGCAACATGTGAGACAGTCAAACCCTTCTCTGGGAACAAAAGCTTCCTATACAATTGCCGAGATGAAATCATGTCGCAGATTAACTACAGATGTCCTCTGTATTGTGCTAATTATGTTCTCCTACATGGAAGATAAGTCAGCGGCCTTGAATGTAATCAGTGCACCTACAGAGGTAGTGGTTTGGATAGACAGTAGCATCTTTGACGGTAACTGACTGTGGATCAGTAGATCAGGGGAAGATCCAGTAGTAGTTACTGTAGTAGTAGTTACTATAGCTCCTTTATAGCTTGGTATTGGTGCTCATTTGATTTTTGTCATTTACAAAACAATAGCAGGCAAGTGACAGGTTTATCATTTGTTTGTCTGGGGGTAAATTCTATCTTAAACTAATAAAAATGTTTGTCTGGGGTCATTTGTTGGTCTTAAACCACCCCTAAGTACCCGGCCAGTAAAGCAGGCCCATTGTGCCCACAGCACTTAACCGTCTCCGTGGAGATGCTCTCTCCACAGTGGTGACTGATAGGGCCTGGTGTCAGGCCTAATTAGGGGGGCCTGTAAGGGACAAAAAGAAATGTGTGTGTCTGTATCTGTATGTGTGTGTGTGTGTTTGTGTGTGTGCTGGGGGTAAGAGTCAGGGAGACGCTATTAATCCCTGCTCATTACGAGAGCAACAGGCTGCCTGTGTTTAACAGTCGCCCACAGAGAGATAGCGCAGCACCACCATAAATCACAAGCCGTGTGTCCGACAGCCAGCACCAGTAGGCACAGACTCTGGCCATTGATCTCCTATCATCATCACACGGGCAGGGAGATGCGAAGCCCACTGCTTTTCTCCCCCTATGCGATTGACTTGTCTGGTGGAGAGAGTCTTTGTAGAAGTCTTTGTAAGCACCTGGTAAGCCAGCAGAGATCAATTGTGATCAGCGCTGGGGGCTTGCATGTGTGTCTGATTTGCTGTTCTCTTATGGGAAGAGGTGAGCAGATGCCAGGAAAATCTCATTGTATGTGAGGACAAACCATCCAATGGATATTCCAACTAGTGCATCACGGTTAGAAAAATCAGAGAGCAACTGTTAGAAAAAACTAATAATGTATGTGCTCAAATGTTTTTCTTTTTAAAGGTGCTATATGCAGACATCTAGGAAAAAGATTTTTTTATTTTTTACATAAATCATTTTTGCTATGTTTTACATTTACATTTTAAGCATTTAGCAGACACTATGTAAAGAGTATGTGGCGTAATGATGTCTAAATGGGAGAGTTTTAGGAAAGTTCACTTTGTGTATTTGTTTCAATGATCTAAAGTTTAAAATTCTGAAGCAGAAATTATTATTGTTTACATAGTCCCTGACGGCTGCGCGCACACGTTAGTTCATGTGAAATCATCCTGAGTTCAAGGAAGACAGAACGTTGTGAACGTCACCCACAGGAATGAATGGGATTAGCATTTAAAAACATTGTAGTCCCTTACTACCCCTCCTTTTTAATGAGATAACCACCCTCTCCTCCATAAGAAATGCTGCAGTTAGTTGTAGCAGTGAGCGGAGTAGGCATCATTGAAAGCATAGGGCAGAGAGCGGAACAAGAGGCCAGTTCATTGGCACCAGTTACAATGATAAGACCATAATTTTATTTTTCACCGCAAGCTGAGTTATTGTTGATGTTGTTAAAAGTGCCAAATGTGCCATGGATATCATCATGCTTGCATTAGGCCTACTTCCATGTTTGTAAATGATAGCCTAAATGATTCTAGAACTTATCTAGATAATTTTTTCCCTGCTGTTATATACAGGGAATTAATATTTATGCTATGTTTATGAGAATAAGCACTTCAGTAGGCCTAACCAGAGTAGGATCATTAGCAAAAAAGTTCGTTTTGACAATGAGGATACATGCACCTGTCCTGAGGAATATGGCAGATTTGTGCTACACCACACCCATTCATGATGCATCAGTACTATAGTGTGCTGTTCTCAGAACATTTCTTTTGATGTATTACTGTAGGCTATGAGTTGCTGTCACTAAAGAGTTACTGCACATGTTTGATGTGCGCAGCATGGGTGAAATTGTTTGAGTTTTGCGTGATACATTTGTGTGATACATCTGGTACGTCCGATTGGTAGCCTAAACTCCGCCACACCGCCCATATATCTCTCTGAGAGGATACTGCTGTTTTAAATATTCTTTAGCATGCTAGAAAACATAGGTTATTTGTATTTGTCTGATCTGCATCCTTTACTGCTTACAACAAAGAGCATAACATTTCATATAGGCAGAACGCCCACACATAGACACAGCAGACATGCCGAATAGACATCTCCATGTC